>CM076571.1:709155925-709248107 GCA_034641835.2 Pinus albicaulis | reverse complement strand
ACCTTTCAAACTCATCCGCAACCACCAAAGAAATCCTGCTCTGAAAGGAATCTCTGATGAAGCAAGAAACTCCCCAGAACCTCTGATACCATCAGAACTCCTCGTCTCTTGTCTACAAGTTGAGAACTTATGGTAACCTGTAATGTCTGGGAGAGGTCGAACAGGGCTCTCATGCGTCTCGATGATGAATAAGATATCTGACAGTCGAAGAGCATCATGTAATAGACATGGCGATGCCCAAAAAGACTCATTCCCATTCCAACAACTGATGGAAATGGATGCCCCTTGTTGCCTCCCCCAAGGAGCCTGTCATTTACTACATTTTTATATTAGCTTATATTTATTTTAAGTTTATTTTAAGTTTGAATTTAGCATAGTTTTAAGAGGATCGAATCTCTCAAGGTGTAAAACTTTTTTTTAAGTGAAAAATACAAAAATTTTGCACCTCTAAAATTTGAATTTTCTAAGCACTCGATAGATCTAGAGTTAAAATAAGTCTAAACTTGCCTAAAATTTATGTATTACAAAATTATATTTATGATTTTTTTTTAAATAAATATAAATATGTTTAAGATATATTCAATTAGTTTAATTCTAATTACTAATCCCTTCGAACTGCGAAACAATTATTTGTATAGTTAACATCACAATAAAAAAGTTTGATTTTAAAAGAACATCACACACTTGTAAAAGGAAAATCCTTCTCTTTGGAAAAAATAATCAATAGATTGTTTGATTATATTATATAATAAATTTAACTATTTATTAACATAAAAGATTAAATCATAAAATAATTAAATTAAAATCATTTTTATTGAAAATTTAGTTTAAATTTTTATTTTATCGAGGTAAAAAAGAAAGGAATTATTATATTAAAAATCCATTATAAACAGTAAAGAAGGGGTGTGTTGTTAAGGCGCTATGTGATGTGAAGGTCACTGATTTGAAACTCTATGGGAAAAAATCTAGCTATATTAAGGATTGGTGTGGCCCAGATGAAATACCATAAGTGTGGATGATTTTATCAACTTAAATACCCCATGAATCAAGTGTTTCTCAAGCCAAAAGTTAAACATGCACTCATCTTAAGACTCACACAATTTAACATAAAAACACACTAAAAACAAAAAAAATATTACTATACTGAAAAACATTAAAAATAAATAAACCTGTTGATATAGGTATAAACGCTGATTTTTTCTTGCACACTTAACCTATCGATAATGGTTAAGGCCCCAAAAAATTTATAGCATAAATAAACGAGGGATGTATCTTAAGATTTTGATATATGTCAAAATGAAAATGTATTAGAAACAATAAAAACCATTATTAATTTTTAATTATATATTTAGAATCTACAAAGTTGAATCTATATGTGTGTAATTTCATGGACAACTATTTTTCTAGGTTGTAGAGAAACAGCATCAAAGATACGATGTGTATGTATGTATGTATGTTTTCTAAAAAATGATGTTTTCATGTATTTTCGTCCCAAACCACCAATTTCATGATCCCAAACCTATATTAAAAATAACCAAGTCATCATGCACATAGGTTGTTTGCGTGGAAACTTTTAAATTTAAAAAAAATGTGTGCACATTTTTAGTGTTAACAACATGCCCATTATCATGGTGCCAAAAATGTGTACACGTTTCTAGTGCTAGGAATGTGCACACATTCCTATGGCTACTGACTTTAACATGTGAAACAAGTGAGGTGGGTTTGGGGTGGTGGTGAGTGTGAGATAGGGAGGGATAGAGGGTCCAAGGGAGATAAAGAGAGAAATAAAGAGAGAGAGAGGGGGGAGGGTTTGGGGAAGAATGAGTTGATAAGAAATGGTTGAGGTGGGTTTGGTGGGGAGATAGAGAGCGAGGTGAGAAGAGTGAGTTTATGAGTATGAGAGAGAGTGAGAGAGATTTGAAAAGTGAGACAGATAAGGGAAGAGGGTGGGGAAGGGAGAGGGAGGGATATATTTTTGGCTTAAATGGTGAGGAAGATAGAGACAAAGTTGGATGGGATTGTTGTGAAGGGGAGAGAGTGAGTGATTGAGTGAGAGTTTTGGGGGGGGGGGGGAGTGAGTGAATGGAGGGGAAAGAGAGAGAAATAGTTAGAGATAGAGATATTGTGTAGGGGGGAGAGAATGAGAGAGGGGGCGGGAGGGGGAGTGAGGGAGGGAGAGATATAGAAAGATAAAGGAAGGGAGATAGAGATAGAGTTGGAGGTTAAAGAGAGAGAAGGGGGGGGGTGCCACTTAGAAACAAAGTTGAAAGGGTGTAATAGAGGGAGGGAGAGGGAATAAGAGAGAGATAGATACACATACACAAAGATAATTGGGGCTAAGGGAGGAAGGGAGAGAGAAAGAGAGAGCGAGAGAATAGCTAGAGGGGGGACAGAAAGGGAAGAAGGGAGAGATAGAGAGAGAGGAAGAGACAATGATGGGGAGAAAGGGAGAGAGATAGTGAGGGGGAGAGAGAGGGGAAAGAGGGAGGGAGATAGAGACAAAGATGGAGGGGAAATTGAGAAGTAAGAAGAGAGAGATAAAGAGAGACGAAGAGGTGGAGATATACAAAGAGATAGGGAGGGATTGTAACCACTTTCTACAATAGTTACTAGATCTATATAGTAGTTAATATATGTTATATAAAAAAAGTGAGATTGATTCATGACGCAAGTTGTATAATGTTAATCAACTTTTGATTTAGAAGCCATAATAACTCTGATTTCTCATCTTAGTCACTCAGTGATTTCATGAGTAGCATCAATCAGCCAGTCTTAAATTGAGCCTCAACAACCAACTTTGTCTTGGTCATTCTCAATAGAAACATTTTAGTTTTCTTTGGCATGAATCAGTGCAATTCTCCTTCATTTTCTCTCGCATTAGGTCTCGGCATATATTACTTCATGGGTGTCAATGCGTCCTATTTCTAAGGTAACTTGAGATAATGAACAACTTTAAAATTATTTAATTTATTAAATGCATGAAAATTATAATAACAACATTATTGCATCTTCATTCCCATGCCCCTAATCCTATCATACAAATCCTTGTATCATTTTTGTTTGCCATATTTATATACCTACCATAATATCATTACCCACAACCTAAGTTACCACATTACTATGCAATAATTTTTGAATGTTATACATGCATGTCTATCAACCTATGCAATCGAACACCCATTGTTATGATTCCATATCTTATTTTGAATAACTCACTGGATTCAAAATAAGGTATGCATGATAAAAAAACATTCCCTATATTTTCTTCTCAACAATTCCATTTTTAACACTGTCAAATGCTCAAAATTGGAGTGTCTACCAAAGCCATCCACATAGAGACTTGGTGTGATGAGGAAGCAAGGTGTTGTAAAAAAGGAGCCCTCATCGATGGTGAAATTAGAAGGGAACTCTTATTTTGATGCATATGTCTATACCAAGCTACATGATGGTATCTATTTTTTAGGAAGTTTACTGGCCATAATGATTGTGTCGCCTAGGAATTTGTATAAGTATTCAATAAAAAGGAGGAACAAATTAGGGATTTACTTATGAATTTCTTCGAAAAAATAGTTCCCAAGCCACTAGTCTCCCTCGGATAGGGGATAAATGGTTCAAAAATAAACACATTGAGCTAGGTATCTAGGCTCGTTTCTTATGCTCCAAGGGGGGTGATAGACGAAGAGGGAATAAGAGAGAGATAGATACACATACACAAAGATAATGGGGGCTAAGGGAGGAAGGGAGAGAGAGAGAGAGCGAGATAATAGCTAGAGGGGGGACAGAAAGGGAAGAAGAGAGAGATAGAGAGAGAGGAAGAGAGAATGATGGGGAGAAAGGGAGAGAGATAGTGAGGGGGAGAGAGAGGGGAAAGAGGGAGGGAGATAGAGATAAAGATGGAGGGGGGATCGAGAAGTAAGAAGAGAGAGATAAAGAGATACAGAGAGGTGGAGATAGACAAAGAGATAGTGAGGGATTGTAACCACTTTCTACAATAGTTACTAGATCTATATAGTAGTTAATATATGTTCTATAGAAAAAGTGAGATTGATTCATGACCCAAGTTGTATAATGTTAATCAAATTTTGATTTAGAAGCCATAACAACTTTGATTTCTCATCTTAGTCACTCAGTGATTTCATGAGTAGCATCAATCAGCCAGTCTTAAATTGAGCCTCAACAACCAAATTTTTCTTGGTCATTATCAATAGAAAAATTTTAGTTTTCTTTGGCATGACTCAGTGCATGCGATTCTTGGGTTCAATTCTCCTTCATTTTCTCTCGCATTAGGTCTTGGCATATATTACTTCATGGGTGCCAATGCGTCCTATTTCTAAGGTAACTTGAGATAATGAACAACTTTAAAATTATTTAATTTATGAAATGCATGAAAATTATAATAACAACATTATTGCATCTTCATTCCCATGCCCCTAATCCTATCATACAAATCCTTGTATCATTTTTGTTTGCCATATTTATATACCTACCATAATATCATTACCCACAACCTAAGTTACCACAATACTATGCAATAATTTTTGAATGTTATACATGCATGTCTATCAACCTATGCATTCGAACAACTATTGTTATGATTCCATATCTTATTTTAAATAAATCACTGGATTCAAAATAATGTATGCATGATAAAAAAACATTCCCTATATTTTCTGCTCAACAATTTCATTTTTAACAGTGTCAAATGCTCAAAATTGGAGTGTCTACCAAAGCCATCCACATAGACTTGGTGTGATGAGGAAGAAAGGTGTTGTAAAAAAGAAGCCCTCATCGATGGTGAAATTAGAAGGGAACTCTCATTTTGATGCGTATGTCTATACCAAGCTACATGATGGTATCTATTCTTTAGGAAGTTTACTGGCCATAATGATTGTGTCACCTCGGAATTTGTATAGGTATTCAATAAAAAGGTGGAACAAATTAGGGATTTACTTATGAATTTCTTCGAAAAAACAGCACCCAAGCCACTGGTATCCCTAGGATAGGGGATAAATGGTTCAAAAGTAAACACATTGAGCTAGGTATCTAGGCTCGTTTCTCATGCTCTAGGTGTCTGGGCTTGTTTCTTATGTTAGATTAAGAAAAACCTCAATTGGGCTAAAGTCATCCCCAAGGTTTGGATCAAAAAGGAATTGAGGAATATAATCTTCATGTTGCAGAAATAGGGAGGTATAGAATTACCTTCCTATAACACCTTTGATTACTCTTGCATTTTGAGGAAAATGACGAGGTTAATTTATTTTTTTATTTATGGAAAATTATTGGAATGACGTCTAAATAAATAAAAAAATCATAAGAACATCTTTAGTAGTGTATGCCACCATGGATTGGTTAAGATATTGATTGTGTGGAAGCTTTTAAAAAGGGATGACACTTAGGATGCATTCCTAGAATGAATTGAGTTTCATACTACAATTTTTCTCAATAATGAAGTACACTACGAGGATAAATTTCTTATTATTGATATTGAGGAAGAGCAAGGTAAAATTTTATCCCTCCCAGAGTCGAGGGTTTCATGATTCTTGTAGAGGACCCTAGGAAAATAAAACCATTAAGAAAGGATAAGGAGTAGGGTATGCCAATTCCATTTCCCATTCCTCAATGATTTAAAAGAAGCATGGCCAAGCATCAAAAAATTATAATACAAAATGAAGAAATTACATTGTCGGTCATAAAGAATATCACTAAGTAAATAAAATTTGACACATAGTAGAGTCATAATAACTAGGAAGGGTCTCTAGTTTCCTTTACAATTGAGCCCAAGAAATCAAGAACTTGATTTTAGAAACAAAAAGCTTTTTTGCATCATGAGAACAAATTATTTGAACCTTCATTACCAAAATTTGGAACTTTTGACTACAATACAAAGTTTTTTGAACAAGAAGACAAGCGAGATTTTTGAGTTCCTCTGATCACTCAGTTTCCTAGAAATTTAAGGAAAATAATAAGAATATTAAAAGACTGAAGGAAGAGCTTAATGAATTCAAAATATTGGACATGTATATTAAGAGTGTAAATGAAACTTTGAATAAACAAAGTTCTCATCTTAGGAAGAAAACACAAAACTAACATTGGAGAAAAAGAAGCCACTCAAACTTGCTAGGAAGTGGTATAAATAAACTCAGTTGTTGGCACTACACAATAGAAAATTGAGTAGAATATTAAGGAAAATTAGAAGGATAAAGGTTCTAATTTGAACATAATAATAGTGTCCTGACACAATGGAGTTTCAATAGTTTTTGTTAGTTTTGAAATTATTATTTTTGGAAGGAATGTTCGTGATATGTCTTACATTCACATGGACACGCAAGTTCACAAGAGTGGGGGAGATGTTAGGCCTCTATTTTGACACTCTTTTCACCAACAAAATATTCCTTTTATCCCTTTCTAACCTTTCCTTTCACCATATTTTCCCATGTTTCCAAAGGAAAATGTCATTTAGAGCTTAGTAGGTAACAAGTTGTTAATGTTAACTATTTTACATTAATTTTGATAGATTAAAAGGGTTTTAGGTGATTATTTTTATTGATGATGGTTGTGTTAGTTTAGATCCTATAACTCTTATGTAGTTTTGGTAATGAACCTCATTATTTAGCCTACTAGCCACCTCACCATGAGAAATCTGGAACTTACATTTTATTTCAAGGCACCTTAAGATGGTTCGATGTCAGTTGGATCAACTCTAAGGTGGATGGAGATCATGCTATCTCATGGTCAAACCCATAGTCAAACTATCGCCAAAACAAAGTAGTCAAGTGATGGATATGATCTCAACAAGTAATGAAGAGACATTCTCATGCATTGTTACATATATTAAATATCGTTCCATAGATCATATATCACTCATAATTATATTTTGTTTGTTATTAAATGAATTGGATTTTGTCTAAGTATAATTCATTATGTATATTTAAAGTTGAGTATACAATTTGAAATTCATGGTTAGCTCGATCACTAAATCTTCCCCAGCCAATTTTATCACTTCCATTATTTGGTAAAACCTTTGACCATTTTGAAACATTTTTCTCATATGCAAATTGTTGTTTATGTTTGTGTGTTATTTTCAACAAAGACCAATTTCCATTGAAGATTGAAATAACGGGATAAATTTTACTCTTGATTATAGAAACATTTCAACCCTCATATAAAGGAAAGACCATAATATTACCTCATAAGAAGTCTTAGAGGCATCAATCTAGTGAATGAAAAATCTTTGCAAAAATTTCAATTTATGCGTTCAGTGGTTTCCATTTTAGAGTTTTATTTTAAAGTAATAGGATTTCATTTTTTTCCAATTGCATTCAGTAATACTACACATAGAATGTTATCAATTCAAATTTTGTGAATCCTAGATTAATGATTAAATGTAATACGATTTATACATATAAATAAGCTAACAATGGTGTTATGCTAAATTTATGATTGCAGACAAAATTATCTTCCCTAGACCTAGTGGATTGGTCTAGAACAATATAAAGAAAAGAATATAGAGTTTCCATTAGAGAAATTGAAAGATATGAAAGAGGCCTAATTGGAATATGTTGCAAGATTTACTTTCCTCCTGACTTGTAAGCTCCAATCATAACTTTTCTTTCTATAATTATAACCTACACATACAACCAAAATAAGCCAAGGATTTACAACATCTACGTAGCATGATTCAATCACTCTATTCAATGAATCAAAGAGGCATTGAAATACATGAATGTAAACATAGAATAACACATACAAGAAAACAATATACTCTTTGTATTAATAGAAATAGGAGAGAGTTTACAACCAAATATAGTAGTTGATCTTGTAGAGATATCCCCAAGTTGACTTGTCCTTCCTTATCACAAAGCACACCCAATGTCACCCTAATGCATGCAGATGATGAATCTCTAAGATTCAAGGAAGTAACGTGAGGGCATGATCAATCTCCAAAATCCAGCCCTGATGTTGTGGATGGTAGTAAATATATAGGAGAGTGTGGTGGTTTAGGAATTCTTATCCATTTACCAATCTAGGCTTGAGATCCACTTAAGAGGGGAATATGACCTCAAGGGATAAGAGGTGAAGTATCCAAGGTAGGATTAGATAGGACTCAAGCTTCTTATCTTTGGGATTCTTTTTAATTTTCCCGAATTTCTAGAATCAACACACTCCCAGCAAGGAGCAAGTTTTTATTGATCAACGCTAGTGTAGAAGGAAGCAACCATCTTGAATGCAAGTCTCTAAAGGGGCAGGGTGCGTTGGGGCTTAAAATAATTTATTTTTAGCAGTTAGACCTAGAAACTCATACATTTGGAAAGGTCATGATTAGGTCTTTGTGTAGGGATGATGTCAACGTGTTCACGAATGTGGATTTATCAGGTTTGCAAGCCTATTGAACATATGCGACAAAATGGCCTATAACAAATGGTTTTGAGGCACTCGTAGGTGCTAATATCCATACGATAGTATAAACCATATGGGTTGGTATTCTGATAGGGTGACCGTGAAAATAACCTGGATATGACATCCTTTAAACGTGTCAAAATATAAATAATTTTGTTGTGAGATGAGGCCCTATCAAGTCTTAGTAAATTCATTTCAACCCTTTCCTAAAATTCATCAAAGTGGACCAAGCATTAGTACAGTCTTAATGCCATCGTTGATTAGGGTTGTACAACCCATGTTGAGCCCTTATATTTAATGAATACTAGGCACATTAAAAATTCCACTATCTAATCTTCTTTGTAGTAAACCATGTTAAATTCCCCACTAACAAGGTGAGGGGAATTAGGGAGCTCATCTAACATCCCCCCACCAAACATTGCATGTTGTCTAGATTTATCAAAGGCATAAATATTGATGAGGAATTGTAGTTGGTCATCTAAATTGAGTAAATTCCATACAAATATTTGGGATGAATTAGACCCTAATTAATAGTGATATTGGAAAATTATGGAGAGAATCTAATAGAAATTCCCAACATTTCCCTCAAAAAAATCTAAACACAAGTACTTAGCCTCGATAAAATTACTGACAAGGTTGTATGAAGCAAAAATTCTATAGTGTTTACTTCTTACAAATATATAATATTTGTCCCAAATATAGATGTCAACCCCTCGTAGGAAATACATTTTCTTCAAAGGGTCATTCAAATGAACATCGCATGAGATTACTTTGATTAAAAATCCTTGAAACATCTTTATCTCTACCTTGATATTCTCAAAATTGTTCGAGAATATGGAAGGAGTTGGTTACAGGATACAACTTGAACTAGAAATGACCAATAGTTGCGTCTGATGGCCACTTTTTTTGTGACACTTGACATCTAAAACCATTTCACTTTCATGTGGGTGGAGGAGTGGTCGATATAAATGCACTTGTCTCCCACCATCTCCTTGACTCATGGTGTCAAAAGGTGCCTTACTAGCTAAATTTTCTTACTTCCAGCTAGGTGTGGCCATGATTATGGCCTTGGGGAGTGAGGCCTTTAGAGATGGGGTCTTTGGGGTGGGATCTTTAGATGCATACTTGCCTTTATTTTTATGAACCAACTTCAATCGACACACCTTCGTCCACATTTGTTGAATGGGGATATTCATGAAATTAGAGAAATTTTGAGGTAAACAATGGATCTCGTAAAGAATATTATAAAAAAATAGTGGAAATAATAAAATAATATTAGATTACTTCATCAAATTTTGGAGGGAAAAAATAAAATACTACTTTGTTAACTCATATTTTCAACTTATCTCCCTACGATCTTACTCAAATTTAGAGTAGGAGCACTCATTGGATACAAAATTTATTTTTTCATCTAAGGAGTATCTATGTTGCATACTTTTGATGGACCCTGCTAGACGAAAAATGTGAAATACATGAAAAAACGTGAGTCCACTGACATTTTTTCATTTATTTCACATTTTTCAAGTAGTGGGGTCCATCGAAAGTATGGAACATATGTAATCCTTCTATGCAAAATTAAAATTTTCATCCAATGAGTTCTCCCACTCAAAATTTGAGTAAAATCATAGGGAGATAAGTTGAAAAGATTAATATGATGATGTCAACCATGGGGGAGTGAATCATCCCCCATGGTTGACATCATCATATTAAATCCCATTGTTTCTTATAAAGTTTATTTTTGTTGTACATTTTTGTTTTGTGGCCCATTTTTTACCTCAAAATTTCTCTAATGATAGGAGGGGTGACAGGTGCTGAAATTGACATATTTTTTGCACCCGTCCAATACCCTTTTGAATATATTTTCCTGTTTCCATCTCATTCCGATACCTTTTTCATCCACAATGATGCTTTTTTGGTCAAGTTATTATTATCTCTTAATATTTCGTTTCAATACTTATTTCTATGCATTTTAAGAATGTTATTACCCTTCTATGCTAACAATGGTATACAGGAACAAGGTTGCATAGTTACCTTCCAAGCGTAGGTGCTTCAACTATATACATTAGTGTAGTTGTTTCAATTTTGATATGTTGTCACTCATGTTGCAACCCTCAAGTCCCCATTACTACGACTCTCAACTCTTTGATGTTGTGCCTATTTCTTGCTATGACTCACTATTGTTGTGACTTGCACCACATGGTTTTTGTTGTAGCTCACTCAAGGCTATTGCTACAACTCTAATGAAGGGTGTTGTGATTCCACATGAGTTGTAACAATGCATTATCCAATCAAACAAATTCCATCTGTGGATTGGGTATGAATTCAAACAACCAATCTCCTCACATAGGAAAATGACAAAGGAAAATAAGTTCTTAGAAAGGAATGAATGATTCAACTGTCATTTTTTATAAAACTAATTAAGTTAGCATGTGTCATATTTTCTCTAACTTTTGGAAAGTTGATATAATAGGATGGAAAAACCTGATTCTCACAATTTTTCATCAACTTATTTGATTACTTTAGATAGACAACACTATGTATAAAAACCCATGTTATCCTTGCACTGGGCGGTTAGCTAATTGGTTAATCAAAATCAAAATTAAGCCCTTTATTGTATTTCTAGTTTCCTACAACGTAAATTTCCTAATCATTCTATTTTAATCAATACTATGTCAAGTGTCTAACACTTTATTGCATTTATAAACTAGTTCTAGCTCATACAAGGAGCTAGGGCCCTCTCCTTAGCCAAGTATTGTCTATAATTTATAGAGTAGTTGTAGTATCTCAGATTTATTTCTTTTATTTCCATCAACTCCTCTAATTCGTACTTAGTTGTAACTTTGATATTTTCCTTGTTGCAACTTTGAATTTCAATTTTTGTAACTCTGATATTTCATTTCAATTGTTGTGACCCTAACATTCATATTATTGCAACTTTTAATTTCAAGTACTATGACGTTGATATTTCATATTGTTTCAACTTTGTATCATAGGTTTATTGTTGCAACTGTGATAATTCATGTTCTTCCAACTTTGTATCATAGGTTTATTGTTGCAACTTAGTCACTAACATTGTCACTAATTATGGACTAATCATTGTCATTTTCATGGGATTGACATAACAACTTGTTTCTTAGGTGATTGTTGTAACTCTGCACTGAGATTAGAATACTATATTTTACAAGATTACAATTACTCAATTTTTTATTAGGCTTTGTTTATAACATCTAATTTATATACTTATTTCCATTATGAACAAAGTGTGGTTTTATGGTTTATGTGTTAGTGCATGATATTACATGTGAAACTACATTTATATTACAACAACCAAGATCATTTTAACCTTGGAACAAGTCAGCTTAGTTGTCTATGTGAGTTCTTTTATGCAACTATGTTTATTACGTTCCTATAAAGTGTGGATTGGATTGCAATTAGATTTCTCCTCGTGACTTAGGAAAGCATCCAAATATCTTTTCCTATGAAGCTCATTTACATTATTACAACTTTAGTTTGTACTAGCACAAATGTTGCATGACAGTTCACCAGTTCCATATGAATCTGACCAGGGAAAATTTTAACAATGGAAATTTATCTTAAAGTTTAGAAACCTTGGTAAATCTCACTAGACCCTAATATGAAAATTATAAAATGTTTATTGATATCATTCTCAAAATATTCAAATTCATAATGAATTTATACATAGTCTCCCATAAAATTTTGGCAATTTTAAGGGTTAAATAATTGTATACATTTTTTAGAAAAATTGGAAATTGGCGAATCTTTTTTTTTTGGAAAAATAATGGAAAATTAGCCCACTTGTGAATATTAGCCCCTAAAATTTTCCTTGTGACTCTCATCTTAGACAATTAAATTTATAGTCTTTTGGTTGACTTTTTGAACAATTAGAAAGGTAATTAAAAGGCCCATCAAGGGATTTAGTTGGGTAGAACCACCTCTAGTTGTTTCGGGTCATAAGTGGAAAAATACATATTTGATGATTTGGGCTTTGACAATGAAAGTAGGCATTGGATAAATTGACGCAATGGATTGACTAGTAATGGATTTAGTTACCAATACTATTGAGCACAATTTATTTGATGTCTTTAGACATATAAACCCTAATAGAAACTTTGGATTAGTGTTGAACATTAAAAAATGTGAGGCTCCTGTCAAATAAATTCACCTAGAGGTGTTGTAAACCACTCCAAAGTAAGTTAGAACTACATTATGAGGCCTAGGCAATCCACCTAGAGTGGGCAAGCTAATTGGACAATGTTTTCAATGAAAATTTCATATCTAGTGGGAACAATTCACCAAGGTACTTTTAAACATCCATAAAAATCAACACATGATTTTGGGCACATGGATTTAGTTATTGAATTCTAACATGATAAAATACTTTGGTTAAGCTAGAAGTGCAATGCTAACCATGTGATTACCACGCCTCTCAAATCAAGTTCCAAATTACCCATTTAAAAGACACCCTCTTAATAAAGTCTACCATAATAAAACTTGCCCTAAACAATTTATACGCGTTTTCATATTTATAATAAAAAAAATTAATATGAAAAAATATCATTAACTTTGTGATATATCTCTAGAACAAATTTCTAAGAAACATTTAACACAACCTTCCTTTTTAATATATACATATATGTTATAATTAATCAAACCAACAAAACTATAACCAATGCAATAAGAATACACAAATACTCTATAATAACCCAATTATTACAATCCCTTAAATTCTAACTCTGACTTTCTAGAAAATTACCATTACTCTAACTTTTTAGAGATTTAAGAAAATTAACTTTTAAACTGGAGTTGAATCAAGAATCCACCTTTGTCTTACAAAGGGTGTATGGTGTATCTTTATAGGTGGACCTTCCCTCATTTTAAATAAATGTTTTCCATATGAAATATGAAATCTTAAAGCTTGTTTTATGTGTCATGTGTGCTCCTAGAGTAGCAACATATTAAACTTATAAAGCGTTGTTGTTTTTTAATTATGATATGAAATATGATATCTTAAAGCTTGTTTTATGTGTCATGTGTGCTTCTAGAGTAGCAACATATTGAAACTATAAAGCGTTGTATGATATGAAATATGATATGTTAAAGCTTGTTTTATGTGTCATGTGTGCTTCTAGAGTAGCAACATATTGAAATTATAAAGCGGTGTCGTTTTTTAATTATGATGTGGACTAAAAGGGTCTATGCCCCACTAAAAATGATTATTGATCATTTCCCATAAACATGTGCTTCTAGGGTAGCAACATATTGAAATTATGAAGTGTTACTGGTGTTAATTATGATGTAGACTTATAAGGGTCTATGACTCACTAAAGGTGATTATTTACCATAAACATGATAAAGTTATGTGAGAACTTGATTGATGTAAAGTAGTGTTAGTAGAGTTTTTTTATTTAGACAAAAACATTTATTTACACAACGGTTAATAAAAGAATAGAAGAAATTGACCATAATTTCCCTTCCTACAAAGATCCACATATGGCACAAGTGCATGCCAACTGGGTACAAATTGCTTACACATCCGCTAGCTACTCTTATCCAAAAAAATTGTACACACTTGTGGTGGTCATATTGGCCAAATAATGAGAGGTGGTTATGCGAAAATTATCTGGATTCATAACTTTTCGTACACATCCACATCTGCTAGTACGTTCTATCCAAATTGCACATCTGCTTCTCGTGTCCTCTAAATTGCAGCAACATTTGTTGGCGGGGCCTCTCCAAATTGGTTGGAACCACACCATCGTTGCATACACTTCTGTTACCAATTGCTATCCAAATTTTTATATAACAACAATGACGCACAATCAAATCTCACCTGAGTTTCCGATAGTCAAAGTAGGCTATCAAAACCTTGGCCCTTCAATGTTTAATGCTACAGCACATTGCAAGTTGCAGCAGCCTAACAAGTGCGGCAGGAGAGGGGTTTCAGGCCTTTAGGGTTGATCAACTAATTCGCTGCCATAACAGCCGTGTCGTGGCGTTCAGAGCACTGTTCCGGCAGTTATTTGGACTTTGCTGCAGAGCTTTTAGGCCTTCCATGCCGTTTTCGCTATCCTGGATAGTGAAAACTTGCGGATTCGGTAAAGCGTGTGCCATTTTGTGAGTTTTGAAGGCGAGAAGAATGACGAGGAAAGTGATTTTCGGAAGAATGTCTATTTTCCTGCATTGTCAGAAAATTTGAAGCCGTGGACGTGAAAATTTTACAAGAAGTCTCTGCATTTTCTGTCTTTTTTGCTTCGCTTTGCTATGGGTTGCAGGAAGGGCTTTTTTATGTCAGGAATTGGAGGTCAGATTCGACGATTAATCTCTAAAAGATTCGAAAGATGTCCTAGAAAAAGCGGAATCGTAGTGTTGAGAAGATTGAGGAAGGGACTTAAGGCAGAGCAAGTCCAGTCCTATTATCTTCCTGCTCGAATGCGAACATTTTCCGCGCGATCTGCCAAATCTCTTCCACAATCTTCTCAAAACTACAATTACGCCGGATTCTTTGGAGTCTTTTAGAGTTTAATTTGGCCTGGTAACTCTACCCCGACCTTGAAAAGTCTAACGGAGCCGCAACCTTGTCGGAAAAATTCTGGAAACGCTGCGCAATTTTGCCGAGCTAACAAGCTGGGGTTTACGGATGAACCGCTTACCCGGTTCGTTTCCCAAGAGGATCAAGAAGCTGGAAAAGATTGTACAGATCGAGCTTCAACAGAATCTTTTGTCTGGTGAGTCGTGACCTAAAAGCATTAAAGAGGTTCGAAGCTTCAACGGTTCGATTCCTGCAGGCTTGGGAGCCTGAATCTGGAATCTCTGAATCTTTATCAAAACAATCTGGTCGGCGAAGTACCTTCAGGCTTGGGTTCGTTTCCCAGTCTCATGGAGTTACAGCTCTTCTCGAATAGATTCGCTAGTACTCCACTGGTGCTTGCTCTTCTTGTGTTTGTTTCCCAGGGAACCGGGCTCTGCACTAATTTCTTCACTGTGAACTTGATAGCAATGTTGGGGTTTCCATCAATATTGATGTGCAGTATCCTGCGTTTGATACAGTTTTCATTCAGTTTTTGTTGCGGGCGTTGTTTCTTGTCATTTGATAATTTTATCAATGGATTTTATTGGTTTCATGTTTCCTGCTTAGCTTATTCTGTAAATGGAATAGGACGCCAATCTTATGTTAATCATACTTTTCTTTAGATTTTGAAATAGGTTAACAGAGAATTTCAGAAATTTGCATGTGATATTGTGCAGAGTATGCCTCCACGTTCAAGGTGAACCTAGAGTGACATCTACGCTTTTGGAGCTGGTAACCGGCAGGAGGCTGTCAGATCCAGAATTTGGAGAGAACATGATCTTGTGAAACGGGGTATGCAATAATAGTAAATACAGAAAAGGAATTTATTGCAAGAAGAGTTGGATCCCAAGCTTGTGGGTAGCTTCAAGGGGAAATGGACATGGTTCTGAAAGTAGGATTCCTCTGCACAAGAACTCTGCCCATGAACAGGCCATCATTGAGGAGGGTGATAGAGATGCTGCAGGATGTCAATACCAGCACAAAACCACCATGGATGGAAAAATGTATCATTATTATTATTATTACTAGAAACCCAAAACTTGCATCGTATAGGCATGGTTCTTACTGAATTTGGAAGACTTTTCTTCTTCGCTGGACCTGTGTGTTTAGTGCCACTTTGTAGCTTTCAGGTTTACTTCAGGCTTTATAAATGTGTAACTTTTGAATCTGGCTCTAATATTATTATTGATACCCGAAATAAAAGCTTACTGATGCAACTCTGTGGGTTGATTCAGAGCCAGAGTAGGATGGTTACAGGTCAATAAATGATAACCACTTGTCTGTACCCCATTGTAAACCATTGCGGCCCTGTGTTTTATATATAGCCCTTTTGAATAAACGAGTTAAGGTGTAGTGTTTATGGCCGGAGCTTACCCTCTATGGGCACTGACGTTTGATTTTAAAAGGGCGAAATTCGATGTTGATTTTAATGTGTTTAACTCCATGGGATTGCAATTGCACTTGTTACGATTGAACTAGTGAAATGTCTGATGATATTTAAGACACGATTGAGCTAAACTTCCTAAAATATTAAAATGGTGAATGTTTTAGTCGAATAAATATGACATTCAAAATGAATTAATGGTTTAAAATGATTTGATGGTTGCTGTTTTAGATTCTCATTACCATGTCGACATAAAGTGTCATTGGGTATGTGTTGTGGTGCATTGTCATTTGGTACAAGTTCACAAGAAAATGTTCGTTTTTCAATCTAGGAAGTATTATACCATTCCTGCTATTAAATCCCGCGTGGATGTTCGGAAATAACTGGTTTTAGTTACTGGAGCATCTTTCTGTCGATTGCAGAGTTTTTTTTTAAGATATTTTTGGAATCTACAATTGATTAGGATAATTCTTTCACATTAAATTAATGTTTTAGATATTAAGTTATTACATTTTAGTATTATTTAGAGAAGTTATTATATTTTTATGTTAGCTTAGATTTATTTTAAGTCTGAATTTAGTAAAGTTTCAAAAAATCAAAATTTTCAAGGTCCAAATCTTTTTTAGTGTAAAACACAAAAAAAAATGTACCTATAAAAATTTGATTTTTCCACACTTGATATATCTAAAATTAAAATGAATCTAGAGTGATTTAATATTTCTTTATTACAAATAATTTATTTAATTACAAAATTATATTTATGAGGTCTTTTTTAATAATAAATATAAATATGTTTAATATAGATTCAATTAGCTTAATTGCAATCACTAATCCCTTCTAACTTCCAAACTATTATTGATATAGTTAACATTACAATAAGAAAGTTTTGATTTTAAAAGAACATCACACACCTGTAAGAAGAAAATCCTTGGTTTAGGAAAAAGAATCAATAATACATTGTTTGATTATATTATATAATAGATTTAACTCTTTATAAACTTAAAATATTAATTAATAAAATAATAAAATTAAAATTATTTTTTATTGAAAAATAAACTTAAAAACTAATTTTTTACATACATAAAAAAAAAGAAAGGAATTATTATATTAAAAAACATTATAAAGAGTCTTAAGATGGAGGAAGAAGGGGTGTGTTGTCAAGGTACTTTGTGATGTGAAAGTAATTGGTTTGAAATTCTAAGAGAAAAAATCTAGCCATGTTAAAGGTTGATGTGAGCCAAATGAGATATCATTTCTAAATATGAGTGATTTTATCAGCTTAAATACTCCTGAGTTAATTGTTTCTCAAACCAAAAATTAAATATACACTTATTTTAAAACTCACACAACTTAACAAAAAAAACAAAAATATTATTATCATGAAAAAACATTAAAAATAAATAAACCTCTCCATATAAATATCACAAATTCAAATATCCATCTCATTCCAACCTCAATCAATTAAAAATACAAAATCAAAACTTTAAAGTGTCCTTAAAAGCTAATTTTTTCTTGCGAACTTGTTTTCCTTTTCATTTATAAATAAAGTAGTGCAATCTGGGGTACAATGGATCTGTGATAGTGCAGGCAAAGAAGCACTAACATTATTGGTTTGCTTAAAATATTGGTAGTGGAAGACAACTTCGAATGAGAAATATAATATTATATTTTAATTAATCAGTAGCATGAACGGTAAGCAAAACTAGAAGACATCTCAAAAGACGTCCCTTACCCCATCTTACACCTTCTTTATTTTTGGTGGTTAATACAAATTGTTCTTCTAATATGTGTTCATCTATATTTTGTAGGAGAGAATCTTCTACCTTAGTTGTGTCCGTCTCACCGAAGTGATCCAGTTCGTCGTGGCCAAATCCCACATGTAGAACATTGTTCTCTTACTATTTCCCCTACATTTGTCTGCTTTGCTGACCTCTGAGAACTCACGTGTTGTCTCATCGCTTGATATCATCACTTCGGTCGTCGTTGTCATATATGATATCATCACTTCGGTCGTCGTTGTCATATATTTGCTGCAGAACACAAAGAACAAACAACATCTAAAGCTCATTTTCCCGTGGCAATGTATAGTATAAAACCCTAGAGCTATCTCCCTAATCTCACTCAACAAAGATTTTATCGAAAAAATAATGCAATGTAGACTTCATTTTGGTTACTCCGACAAAGAATATGACGCCTGACCATATAAAGAGCCAATCAGCTATTGATTCTTGTGCATACACTAATTGAAAATAGGAAAAAGAGCAGTGAAGATAAAGAGAAATGACGTAGTCTAACTGGACTGCCTTTTTTCTCTGAAAATCATTGAAATTCAGGTAAGATTTTAAGAAAATTCGGAAGGATTTTTTGTAAATTCAGATTATAGTTATCAATCTTCAATATTTTGGATGCTCTAGAAGTTTTCGATGGTGCTGAATCCATTTCCACCATCAAAAACATTATTCAAACACTGTTATTGCAAGATTTATGAAAAAAAAATTGCTCAAAGTCCAACCAATTTTGGTCGTTTGGGCAATTCCTCTGGCTAGTTAGACAACTCCAAGAGAAATCTTCTAATGACACTCGAGAGTCCAAATTGGACATTACACATATTAGTGATTTTAAAAGAAAATTAAGTGTTGCTAAAGGAAAATCATTCTCTTTTGAAAAAATGAAAATTCATTAAAGTTTTATGGCTTTAAATAGGTTGTATTAGAGAAAAATACTATGGATTGTCAAAACCTAGAATCCTAAAAAACTAGTAATTTTGCTAGACAAAATGTTTACATAACAAAACAGTAAAATATCTATTTTTTTGTAATTTAATCTGAACAAAATGTTTACATAAACTAACATAACATTACAATATCTATTTAAAACTTAATTGGAAAATATCTATCTACACAATTAAAAAAATAAAATAACAAGCATAAATATTAAATCACATGAAATTAAGTAATTTTTGTGGAGATTTGCAAATATAAAGATTCGAAGATGTTTGAGGGGTACATGCAAAAAATCTCCAATCTTTCTTTCAGGGATTTCCAATGGTAAACCCATCATAATTTAGCTTTTGGGAAGATCACTAACATGTGTTCCCAAGGATGTTCTCAAGGATAGGCGGAAGGAAAAATACCTATAGGTTGTTATTAGTAAGATACAATTACTTTTGTTATTTAATATTTATTCACATTTTATTGTTAATCTGATCTTTCAAATTCTAAGATATTCTTGGAATCTATAATGGATAAGGAGGGTTATTGTGCAATTTAATGACAATGCATCCAATTCATCAATGCCCTTGATATTACCACTTCAATAAGTTACTACATTTATATATTAGCTAGATTCATTTTAAGTCCGGATTTATCAAGTCTTAAGAGGGATCAAATCTCTTAAGGTGCAAATCTCTTTTTTGAGTGCAAAACTTGATAAAAGGTTTACACCTCTAGAGATTTGATTCTTCTCTACACTTGATACATCTAGAATTAAGATGGATCTAGGCTAATTTGATATTTCTATATTAAAAATAAATTATAAAATTATATTTATATGTTTTTTTTTAATTATTAAAGAATATAAATATGTTTAATATAGTTTGAGTTAATTTAATTCCAATAACTAATCCCTCCAAACTGAAAAACAATTATTAGTACAATTAACATCATAAACTCTAAGAAAGTTGTGATTTTAAAAGAACATTATACACCCCTAAACAGAAATCTTTATCTTAACTTAAAAGACTAAATCATAAAATAATTAAATAAAAAAAATTTTATTATTGAATAATTAGTTTTAAAAATACTTTTTTACAGAGATAAAAAAGAAAAGAAATAGTTATACTAAAAAACATTAAAAAGATCTATTGAGGTTTAGAATAGATGGTGATGGGGTGTGTTGTTAAGGCACTTAGTGATGTGAAAGTCATCGAACCCTCATGTTAAGGTTTGGTGTGGCCCAGATCAAGTATCATCCCAAGAGATTTTGATAGTTTAAATGCCTCTAACTCTTAGTTTCGAGAAACAAAAATTAAACATACAATCATCTCACAACTCACACAACCTAACAAACAAACAAAACATTAAAAATAAAAAAATTATTATTATATAAAAAAACAATAAAAATAATTAAACTTATATATAAATATCAAAAATAAATATCACATGAACTTGTATAAATAAATATCACAAATTCAAAGATACAATTCTCCCAACCTCAATCAATTAAAAATACAAAATCAAAACTTTAAAATTTCCTTAAAAGCGGATTTTTTTGGCTCACTTGTTTTCCTTTTCGTTTCTGAATAAAGTAGGGCAATCTGGGTACAATGCATCCGTGATAGACTAACAATTATTGGTTTGCTTAAAATAATGGTAGTTGAGGTCAACTTCAAATGAAAAATATTATATTATATTTTAATTAATAAGCAGCATGAACGATAAACAAAAGTGCAAGAAATTTCAAAACGTGTCACTTGCCCCATCTTACACCTGTTTTTTTCGCTTTGCTAAACTATGTGAACTCCCGCTTTGGCTAATCTCTTGATCTCATTGCTTTGGTTTTCATTATTAGTCCCTGCCATAAAGCAGCACGGCCTATAGTAATCGAAATGCATCGAAATACTCATTTATATTAGTCCTTGCACATAAACCAACACATCAAAGTACATTTAACCGAAAGTTTTAATACAACTGGTTTTTGTTTGCCTATTAAATATTGACATTATTTTTGGGTAGCCAATCAACAATTTCAACTTCTTATTTGGTGACCTCTTCCCGAGGTCGAGAGAGGCATATTGTATCAAATTCTTTGGTTAAAAAACCATATTGTCAAACAAAATTTTCAGGTTAAGTAATAGCAGTAACTCGGAAAGTATGTCGACTAGATTGTTTGTTAGAGTATGTTGACTAGATTATATTGATTTAGATTATACTGATTTGAATTAAGGGATAAACTAGCGGTTGTTTTAAAAGTGTAAAGAGAGGTTGATAGGATTGTTAATTTGGAATTGTTGAATTAGAAAAATTGTACTTTGTTTTGAAATAATAATTGTTGTATTAGATCTAGATTGTTTAGTGTATTTATGTTAAGTTGGCACTACACAATTAAAATTATAATTAAAATATTGAGATAATGAAAGTTGAATGAGATATAATTTATCACTTATTTTACGAATGAAAGATTTAAAACTGTTGTGAAGAAATATTGATTTTTTAGAATGGACAATTTCTACTAAGAGGAACCGTAGGTGCATATTATTTCTGCCACACTTTAGGTTATTAATTTTTTTTGGGTCACATGGTGGCATTCAAAATGTATGTTTTATTGTTAGTCTCATTTGTATTCTCTATTATCATGAAATTATCTTTAATTGTTGTAAATCAAGACAATTTATTATTACTATGCATCAAGTTAAACTCCACCCAAAGGATGACAAATTAGAAGAATCCTACTATTGTTGTATATTAGTTTCTTCAATAATAAGTTTTGGATGAGCAAAGACAAAAGTAAAAGTAATAGCATATTTATTTATAGTAAGTGGGTCCTTTTATTTACCTTTTCAACTTTCAGAAATAAAACCGAAAGAAATTGACTTTATGAAATTCAATATTGGTGACTAACTAAGTGATTCCAAGTTTAGGGCTCTCTAAATATCTACTATATCTGATAGGTGTTTAAAAGTATATAAAATTAATGCAAAATTTAAAGCTATTCACACTTTTATAGTGCATTTGCCATTGGCTTCTACTGGAGTCCGAATCGAAGGATGAGATAAGTATGACCTATCTTGCATTACAAGTAGGTTCATTTCAACTATGTCATATTCGTCCTTATTTCTCCCAGATTATAACAAATGGCATAAGATTAAAACAAATTTCGAACATTGATAAATTGCACAACAACCTTAACACACGTATTAAGGCAAACTATAATCAGTCAAAGTAAGATTACTAAGTTGATGTAGGAAAGCTTATTTCTAAGGGAAAAAAAAAGAGTAGGCCAAAATTGTGTTTTGAAAAGATGTGATTCCTACTTGTCTTCATTTGTGATTCTTTCTATGTATAGAGTCTGTTCCTATTCTATAGGTTAGTTCCTAGTTTAGTATGAGGTTGAGATATTCTCTCAACCAACTTATTGTGCGTCCAAGATAGCTTACCTATCTTGAGACTATATCTCATGTATATATGTAACCTTATTTGATTAATGAAATATAGTGTGTATCTGAGATTTTATCTTGGTATCAGAGCTCATACGAGCCTGGGCCTTGGCCCCTCCTAGGCCAAGACGATTGTTTTAGTTTGAGTTTTTCATCATAAATTAAAGGAATGGCACGTTTCAGACTGAGTGTCGAGTCGTTGGCAAGCTGATACCTCATAAATGTGGACCTGATACCTATTTCATGCATTGGAGCTCCTGCCATATTTTTTGTTTGAGGTCGAGACTGCATGAGCGTATATCTTCTCAAGTGTGGTGAGAGTGAATGCGTGAGAAGATCTGACAATTGGTGAGCTGGGCGAGCTGGGCGTAGAAGAGTGATGTGTTCGAGATCACTCCAATAACACGCTGGTGCAATTTGTTGGAAGCCCGAGGCCAGTAGCTTGTTGTGGCAACTAGACGTAGTGGTGAACCTGACGCTCTAGGCACCGAGTCAGATATGTGTTATGTGGCTTTGTGGCGTAGGAGAAAAACGGCCGAAGCAGTGAAGCGGTGAGAGAGATCACCTAATGATCAGCGATCGTGACTGTGTGAGATCGCCTATTGCTATGTTTGGCTATGCGATTGCAGAAAAATTGACAGGGTGAAGGAAACTGCGTGCTGACTGTGTCGAGGCCGAGATCCATCCCGAAGGGATTTCATTGCAGTGTGGTTAATTGGTTGTAGCTGCAGCATGAGTAGATTCGTGGAGGAGTGATATGTTGCGTAAGAGATAATAGTGTTGGCGTTTGTGTTCTGAGCCTACGTGGAGGCTGTAGAACTGTTCTGAGATTGTGTGGAGGCTATTGAAGTGGGTAAAGAAGGGGTCGTGGAAAAAATGCGGCAAAAAGACTGTAAAGTCTAAAGAATAATTGTAGCAGTGGTCTCTGCAAGCCTTCTTCGCATTGGGGCCCCAGAATGGGAGGCAGCAAGGTGCCAAGAGGCAAATATGTTTGTTCAGCGAGATTCCACGTCTAAAATTTTGCCCAACTGATGAAAAATGAACAAAGAAGAAATAAATATCGTTGCATTTATCTTCTTGTAATTTGTGAGGCTGTGGATTGTAGCTTGGAGGTGAAGCTTTCAAAGAATCTTCAAGGTGTAAAGGTGAAAAGAAAATAATCTTGCCATTTCCACGTGATCGAAGCTAGGTTTCCTTTTTTCAAAATCGAAGCTAAGTTTCCTGTTTTTTCTCCGTTGAAGGGTGTGAAGAAGCATGCATTTGGATTTCGGCTGCAAGAAAAATAATAACCCGAGCTCGGAGGTTCAAATGTCTGTAAGGGATCATTTTGATCGTCTTCCCAATTCGTTAATTTTGGTGATCTTTAACAAGTTAGGTGACATCAAAGCCCTAGGCCGGTGCTCGGCTGTTTCAAAACGTTTTAACGGTTTGGTGTCGTAGGTGGCAGATGTCGTGGTGAAGGTGGACTGCATGATCTCTGTTCGAAGAACTTGTTATGGAGTGTTGCGGTTTATTAAGTTCTACTTCCATAATGCTTGGTGAATTGAATTGTTTTTTCTTGAATTATTTTTTCGAAGCATGTTGAGCCTGATCAACTTAGCATGTAAATGATATTTGTTAGAACTGATCACTCTAACAATATCAAATTCAAGATGCAAAAAGTCAAGATGAAGATGCCAAGCAGTGGAAGACAATTTCAAAAGGTGGAGAAAAGTAGAAGCAACAATTATTATGATGGAAAACAATTGAGTTTGTGTGAGTTTGTGTGAGTTTGTGGAATAGACTCATAACCATGGTAGAGTATGAGTCACAATTTGTAATTAGAGAAAATATGCATGTCATTTATTGTTTGTACGTGCTGTAAGACCCAGAGAGGCATGGATACCCATTTGTTATATGTTCCCTCTATCAAAGAGTTTTCACACCCTGGAAGAGTGTGTCATGCGAGATGGATACACTTGGGTGGGTCGTATTGGTTTTAGACTCCATGAGGTGAAATTTCTTATCTAGGGGGAGTTCATCGAGATGTTGGATGCACCATGTCTGTGAAGGACTTCCTAGTAGACTGGCGGTTGCAGCGGTTGGGAACCCATGCATTTCGGTAGATGGTTGTTCCTTTATATGGACATTGACAATAACATGAACAAAACCAGTGTAATTACCAAACAAGACCAGTTGTAGATTTTGCAGATGGATATTAAGACAAGTAGTCATTAAGGGGGAGTGGTGGAATATGTAATTCCTACTTGTCTTCAATTGTGATTCTTTCTATGTATAGAGTCTATTCCTATTCTATAGGTTAGTTCCTAGTTTAGTGTGAGGTTGAGATATTCTCTCAACCAACTTATTGTGCGTCCAAGATAGCTTACCTATCTTGAGACTATATATCATGTATATATGTAACCTTATTTGATTAATGAAATATAGTGTGTATCTGAGATTTTACCTATTATAACAAATGGCATAAGATTAAAGCAAATTTCAAACATTGATAAATTGCACAACAACCTTAACGCACGCATTTTGGCAAACTATAATTAGTCAAAGTAAGATTACTAAGTTGATGTTGGAAAGCTTATTTCTAAGGGAAAAAAAAAAAGTAGGTCAAAATTGTGTTTTGAAAATATTGGAAAATAGTGAAAATTTTGTGATTTCAATTAAAATTTATAGAAATTTTGTAATTTTTTAATTAGAGTTACTTTTAAAGAAAATTTTTAAAAAAAAAATTGAATGTCTCGTATAAAAACTATTTAAACACCCTCATAACCAAATTTTTAAAACCCAGGAAAACCCATTTCTAGGAAAAAAAAAAAAAAAAAGAGTAAGTCACAATTATGTTTGGAAAAGAATGAAAATTTTGTGATTTCAATTAAAATTGGACAGAAATTTTGGAAATTTAATTTTAAATTATAATTTTCCATGTTTAAAAAAAATTGAATGCCTCATATAAAAACTATCTAAACACTCTCATAACTAAATTTTGAAAATAAAAATAAATGACCTCAAAAAAATAACTTTTCGGCCAAAATTGTGCCCTCGGTGCACAAACCAGTTAATTTATAATCTAGAACGTTATTTTATTTTTTTACAGTGGCTCTACCTAAGGAATACTCCGATCCAAATACCTTCGATCAATGGCAGAAACATACCTATTTTTAACATTTTCTCCATGTCGTCCTTCATGATTTCATGAAATTTCGCAGTTGAAATTTCAGTTTTTAAGAAAGATTCTCACAGGATAAGAAATTAATTAATGGAAACCTATCCTAAAATCTCTTCCAAGAAAAAATCATTGCATGATGGTAATTTTGGTAATTTGAAAGGCTCTTAATGAAACCTTAAAGAGATATGCTACCTTGGGCATGCTGTGGAAAGAGTTCACTAAACTAGTCGCTTCTCACATCAAACTCAAAGCAGGGAATTGCAAAAATCAAAAAAGGGTTTAGAGTAATTTTCGAGTTGAAAACCATATGTCGAAAAGAGCTCTGAATCTCACGCAAAATAAGGATATCAGATATGCTCAAGATACCGAAGGCAATGGGACGCATACTTCGTTGACCGTGGTTGGGTAGGAAGATGAAAATCCACAGCTATAAAAACCCCTCCATGGAAAGACATCCCTTCCAAATGAGAAAATGTCCTAGCCTTGCATTCAGACTAAAAACAACTGATTCCATGACCCTAAATCCAAGCGCTCTAGAGTTTCTTCCAATTAGAGGAGCAGTGAGGCCCGAGGGAGCTTTACTCAGAGTAGCACCTGCAATAAAATATTTCAACCAAGATTCAACCAGACATGCAAAAGTTTTTTCTGTAAATTCAAATAAAGACATTTTGAACATATCCTAATATGGGCCAAGAAGCCACATGACCTCTGTCAAAACATATATTCATAAATTCAATGCAAATTGTACAGATTGAATGCACCATCATCTTGAAAACAAATGTAGTAATCTGCACAAATCTTGAAGATTAATAAACAATCCAAATTACTTGCAGTAAATTCAAGAACTACCACAACAGTCATGATAGTCTAGATGGCATTATTACCAACGCTATGAAATCATTTATCTGTTAGATAGAACATAGATGCTACTGATAATGCAAGCCCTACTTTGATTGCGTGTGTAACTCTCTGTGGATCATTTTTTCCCAGCTGCAAAAAAATCTATCGCAAATTTTCTTAAAATGCATTTCAGTGCGCAGATTTTGTTCAATTTTCTAAACACGTTCCATTTTTCAGAAGATTCAGATGAAAAGTTCTGTGGTCCATTCATTACAATGTCTATGTTGCTATCATCAGACCTTTGATCCGTCATTGACAAACTGGTAAAATCGTCTCCTGTCTTGGGCCTTTGAGCGATTTCATAATACATAATCCAAGGAAAGATTTCACTATATGCGGAACAAGCGGCACGATTTGTGGAACAAGATGTACGATATCTGTAAATAACATTAATGCGGTCACGTTACCCTAAAATGTGAAGTCATTTGTCGGCAAGATCTCACTAGGCAGCATGATATCTGTAAATAACATTAAAATGTGAAGTCATTTGTTGGCAAGATCTCACTATATGTGAAATAGGCGGCACGATCGCTGTAAATAACATTAATGCAGTCAGTTACCTAAAATGTGAAGTCATTTGTAGTACAGATGTAGAGTTTAGATTAAAAAGGTTCACGAAACTAGAAATGGAATAATTCAAAAGGAAGGCATTTGTCTACAATACAGATGTAGAGTTTAGATTAAAAAGGTTCACGAAACTAGAAATGGAATAATTCAAAAGGAAGGCCTATCGGCCTAACAACCATATGGAACACCATCCAGGTTACACATTGTTGCATGATTACACATGGTAAACAATCGTAACAACCATACGGAACTCCACCCAGGTTACCCGTTGTTGTGTGGTTACACGTGGCTGTTATATCACAACCTCTTCGCTCCAATGCACATATGGAACACCACCCAGATGACATTTTGTTGCATGATTACACGTGGCTACTGTATCACACCTCTTCGCTCCATCGCACCTCTCCCCTTCAATGCACATATTTCCTTTGCTTTGCTTTAATTCACTTTGTGAAGTAACAGATTTCTCCTGAGTTCTCCTTTGCTCTAATGCATCAAATTCCTCTACTCCTATTCATTTGGTGGAGAAACAAAATTCTGCTCCAATTTTCCAACAACAATTTGCCAACAAAAAATTTTCTTGAAGAGACACAATCACTATTCATTGTATAATCAATATTCATTGTACAATCACTAGTCAACCCATCTCTTTGCCCTACAAGTTACACCTCCTAATGGTGGTGTGCAGGTTTCAAATGGTGCTTTGCACCTGGTCATATCAAAGGGAAATGGTTTCAAAAACATTTCAAAAAGATGCATTAAAAGGCTAGGGAATAATAGCATAGATAATAGTTATAGGCAAATGTGCATAAGGGGAAACCTAAGATAGTGTACGAGGAGCTCCCACGAGCCGCTACTTATGGCTGTTGGTATTTTCCAAGGTTCAAAGCCACCAACTGTGTTCAGTGATATAGCTCTGCTGGTTTTAGCTCTGCTGGTTTGACGCGCTGCCGAGCTTTGCAAGGTGTACTCCTCTACAAGTAGCAATCTCAACACAGATTGATTTGTTATATTATGAACTTTAAAAGTTTTTATTAATTAAATATATCATGAAATTAATATTGAAAGCATGAACTACAAAGCATTCAGCTAATTGTACAAAAAAAATATTTATATATATATATAGTAACAACATTAACAACTAAACCAACGAAAACATTGAGCTAGCTATGCAAAAACCTAATGTACTCTTTCAATTAGTATCTGGTTTTAAAATTAATAAAGTTGATTCATACATTTCAAGATTAAAATCACGACTTTAAATGTGAAATCCTAGGAAATACATCTACATATGTTGAATTTGATTCAATACTAAGATTTATTCACCATTTCAAATCTAAAAACTTGAATAGTAGACGATGCCTCCCTATGAGTAGTATATGCATGAATAAAATATTTCCCCTGCAAATGCAAAGCAGACAGGCATAGCCCTTTAGGTATCATTTTCCTTCTCCAATTTCTAGAAATCACGCATCATATATCTGCAGAAAACCTATTTCGAAAACTTATTTAGGGAGTAAGAGTTGGCATTCCTCCAATATTAATAATATCATTGCCATTGCACATGGAAATCAAAACCATTGTGCTTGTTTCTGTAGTTTGTGCTCTCTGCTCTCAATTTTCTATTCAAACACTAGCCCTTAACCATTTCAAATGATTCTGAGTAAAGTTATCCTTATTTACCTATATTATGCGGCTCATACAAGTGTGCTACATGAAGATAACGTTAGATAGGTGGCACAATGCATGATCATGGTCTGCACAAATAAAATGAATTGATCGAAATTAAAATTAACAGTCTCATATTTTATTTGGTTAGATGTAAAATACATTTAATATAAATGTCACTATTACATGGCCCAACGTGGATACTATATTTGTTGTGATTTATTATTATATTAAGGGATATATTAAACATATATGAAATATTATTTTGGGATTGAGAACTTGTAGTGAAGCATTACAGTTTCCTCGATTAGTTGATGTTGTTATAGGATGAGCAAGATCACCCCATGAATCATTACAGTTTCTCTTGCAGCAGACATCTTATAAGCCATTTAAATGGTAAAGGTATTTTTTTTATTAAGTCAAGTTATGCAGGAAAAGGTCAAAGGTATCCCCCTTTGGTTCTCGGCTGATATTCTTGGGTTATCGATCATGCTTGTGGAGGAGTGGTACGCATTTACCACGGATATGAGGAGCAGAGGCTTCGTTTGGAATCAAAGTGGGGATAGGGTGACATGGGAGGGGTCACTTCAAAATGACATGCTAGTTGTGAAAGACTTATATGACAAACTCCAACTTCATTCTATGCCAGAGGCTGAGTGCAGTGCATAACTTGTATGAGTATTTGGGAGACAAATGCCCAGTTGAAATGAAGTTATTCCTTTGGCTGGTGTTGAAAAATAGAAATATCACTTGGGATAATTTGATGAGAAAGGGCAAGATTGGGCCTGGAATTTGTTGTTTATATTCGAGAGGGGGAGAAAATAATCAACATATTTTTTATAATTGCTCTTATGCCAAGAAAGTATTCCTAGATTTAGGTTTTTTCTTCAAGATAAACATTCTGGAGTTTGAGAATACAATGAACTTTATAGCATGGGGGAAGTCTAAAAGCAAAAATATCAGAGTTTTCTTAGCTTTGTTCCACTGGTTTATATGGAACAGTAGGAATAAGTTGATTTTTGAAGGACTAAAGTGTATCCCTGAGGGGACTACTAATAACATTATAAGCATATGGGAAAAGTTGAGAATTGGACAGAAGCCTCCGACGGATCTTTCCAAGCAGCTACGGCCTTTTGAGATTAAATATCCTGCCGGATTCTTTGATGGAGTTTCACAACTTTCTGTTTGTGGATGTGGTGCGTGGCTACTGATTTCGCCACAGTATCACTATAAGATTCACTGGTCCGGAGGAGAAGGAACGAATATGAGGGCGGAAGTGTTGGCCTTATGGGGATTGTTGTGGTTTGTGTCACAGTTGTACTTAGACAATCTCTGGGTGCTCAGTGATTTGAAGGTTCTCATTGAGTATCTTAACAAGGTTTCCAACTTAGCCCTTGGCTATCTAGTGACATGGTTGGAACGCATCAATATCTTGAGGGCCTCATTTTCTAATATCAACTTTCAGCATATATTCTGGGAAAAGAATGCCCAAGTTGATAGACTCTCTAAAAAATGTTTGACAGGGGAGTTTGGTATCATGCATTATGAATTGGTGGATGCGGAGGCTCAAGGAGTAGTTGGCTCAGTGCAATTTTCTTGATTTATATTGGCTAACTTTTTTTTTCTTTTTTCCAGGTCATCTTTCCCAGTTTCTTCTATAAGGTTTATGGAGCTTACTGTTCCTTTCTTTTGGAAGCGGTCGGTGTTAATTTTTTTGATTTTGGAGGTTCTTTCTCTCCAGTTTCTATGAGAACGTGTTGTCTCTTGTTTTTCCAGGCTGGGTGACTCTGCTATGATCTGGGGCCTCACTTTTGTTCATTTTCCCACTGTTGGGGCGTTTGTAGGCACCATTGCTTTTGTCTCCGGGCATTTATCATTTCGCTTGCAGATTGCTGGAACTCATTATATTTGGAATGTAAATTTTTTTCTTGTGTGGTTCTCTGAGCCACTTCAATCTATATCACAGATCAATGCTAATCTTTGTATGACAGTTTCTTATTTCAATACTTTTGAATGGAACAATATATAAGCCATAGTTTTTTCTTTGTGAAAAAAAAGGATGAGCAAGATATAAAGGTTTTTTTTTTAATATTTTTATTTTTTAAATCCATTTAAAAAAAAATTATTTTGAAAAATAGAAGTAATGGTGATACGTGTTTGACACAAATATAATTGTGAAATATAAATATTACACTGTAGAGCGTCTTTTATGTTCTTAGTAACTTACATTTGCAAGATTTTAATATTTAATACTTACAGGTCCATGATTTCTTATTTTATTTTTTACAGTCTTTGACCACACACAATTGGGATTGATCAGTATCTACTCGGCTTTACTCTGCTTTGCAGTTTTCTAACACAACAAGTTGTATTCAATGTCCAATTGAGAAGAAAGTCATACCTACGGATATAACATCCGTAAGTATGACAAAGGAGTTCTCTTCCACTCCCAGAAAATCTTCATCTAGCCTCGCATCTTGTGATCACACTGTCAAAAATACAACTCTATATTGACTTGATTTATGATCAAAATTTTAAACATCAATAAATATTAAATACCCATCAAGTCACGATCTGATCCATGTAACTATCAATTAGAATTGTTCACAAAGTTTATATATTCAATGCTACCGTTTTCCTCCTTTGCGCTGAAGAAAACTCTACAGTCCACGACCACATGGCTAAATTCAATTGACCTTTACCCTGCTAATTTCTATAGCCCACACCCATGATCTTTCTCAATGGCAAAAGGGATTCCAAATTGCCTTCAACAATCAAAATTTCCAATTTTTATTCTGCTACTTCACTGCTTCTATGCCTTCAACAATCTTGGTTTGCCATTTATCCTTTCTTAACTTACAAATGTGTACCTTCTCATAGTTTTGGTACCATCATTCTGCCATTCAATTTTCTTAAACCCCGATTTGGAGTTCTATTACAATGTACCTATAAAAATAAATGAGTTCCTTCTTGAGGCAAGATCTCCGTGCTCCTCGTCTGCCACAAAAGATCAAGAAATCCAAGACTTTTGATTACCCTTTCAGTCATTTTGACTATTTTGGAATCTGATCCTCAATATGTGCACACAGTGGATTCGGATGGCAATGGCCCTGAAGATACCGAAGAATTGATCTATTATATTATGATTTTTAATATAAATACAAAAAATCTAAGTGGTTGGACGTACCATTATAATTATGTTCCTTATATGACTCTGTTGAGTGATTTTGTTCACTATTTCTTGCATTTAGAAAAAGAAATTGATCCATCCACCACTTAATGCGAATCTACAAACATATGTTTTGACAGCGGTTCAAGCAACATGACGGATATTTGATAAAGCACATCTAGTCGAATGATTGGGTGTTTATGTTTACTGTTTCATGAAATATAGGTAAAAAAAAATAATAGTAAAAATAAAAATTATATTTTATATAAATTGAGCTTTTCTTTAGTTTAGTAAAGACAAAAAATATATTTTATATAAATTGAGCTTTTCTTTAGTTTAGTAAAAATAAAAGTTATATTTTATATAAATTGAGCTTTTCTTTGGTTTATTTTGATTGATTAAAAATGAAATATTGTCATTTTGTTGTTTAAATAATATTTTTTAAATAATTAAAAGAAAATATTGTTATTTTTTCACCTAAATTCAGTTTCGACTTTCTGATAAATTTAATTTCAATTTAGACTTGAATACATCATCCTCTTGGTGTTTCTCTATTACATCCTGTGCGCGCTAACCCTGACTGCCGCAACACGCTATAGACTGGGTTGTAGACCATCATGAGCTGTGTCCCTAGCTAGAAATCTACACTATAGACTGGGTTGTAGACCATCACGAGCTGTGTGTTGAAGGAGCTAAAAGTGTCACTGCCACAAAAGCTCAAGAAATCTGGGACTTTTGATTCCCCTTTCAATCATTTTGACAATTTTGGAATCTACTCTTGAAGATGTGCACACAGTGGATTCAGATGACAATGGCTCTGAAAATACCAAAGAATTGAATGGCAGGGACTTGTTGCTTCGCAGCTCCTCTTGTTGTATATTGGATGCAAAACACAAAGAGAAAATAATATCTTTTTTAAGCTCATGTGGAAATGTACAATATAAAATCCTAGAGCTAGCACCCTAATCTTACCCAACAAATATTTTATCTTCAAAATAATGCAATATAGAATTCATTTTGGTTACTCTAGTAAAGAATATGACACTTGAACCTACAAAGCGCCAATGATCCAACGATTCTCATGCATACACTAATTGAAATATAAAAACTATATAACTCAACAATGAAAATACAGGAAGAAATTTTTTGATGGCACCCCACAGTCTAAATAGACTAATTGGACATTACACACATTAGTCATTTTAAAAGAACATTACTTGTCGGTAAAGGAAAACCATTCTCTTTTGAAAAAAATGAAAATTCATTAGAGTTTTATGGCTTTAAATAGGTTGTATTAGAGAAGAATACCAAGGGAAAAATTACGGGTTGTCAAAACCTAGAGTCCGACAACCGCTAGTAATTTTACTCAGTTGAAATGTTTACATAAAAAGAAATTACAACATCTCTTCTATTTATTTTAATTTTGTTTTTTTGTAACTTGATCTAGTCAAACTGTTTTCATAACATAACATTACAACATATCTTTTACACTGAAATAGAGAACGTCTCTTGACACAATAAGAAGAAAGAAATAACAAGCATAATTTTTTTAACGAAACAAGTAGGGATATTTATATTAATAAAAGAAGGGAGAGAGCCCAAAACTATTACATCTAATATCTGATTGAAAAAACAGATCTTCACCGCAATAAACAGAGAGTTTGCTATCCCTTTGGATGACAAACCAGTTCATACAAAATATGTAACCATTGTAAATTCTGCAATAAGTCCCCATCATAAGTATGCATTTACAAAACAAACATAACTAACATGAGAAAAATACTAGAATTGACCACATCTCCAAAATTGTCTCCAAGATGAAAGGAAAGTTTCACCGAGTGTTGCAACCACCCTCATCGGGGCCTCTTGGATGATGAGTCCTTTTATGAACAACATGTGCCCCAAAAACAGTGCTTCCATGTAACACTCTTACTGCAATGGATGAGTAGACTTCCAATGCAGACACCCAAGTGCTAAAAAGGTTAATTTTCTCCTTCAAACTATCCAAGGATTCCCCCATTTTAGCATGATGAGTGAGAAATATAGCCTCCCAGAAGAGTTGAAAGGAGCACCTTTGCCTCTGAACCATGTCTTCAAGCCCATGAATGGAGACAAGTAAATCCTGAGAGGCATCCAACAACATGTCAATTACAGTTGACACCTTTTTGTTTTCTTGAGAAGTCAAATTTGCTTCCATTCTAAATTGATGGCTTGAAATTCGGCAATTTGGAGAAAAAATCATCACTTCAGCAACCTCAGTCCAGTGAGGCAAATGAAAGCCTAGATTGGCAAGCCAAAGCATAGAGAATAGAAGCAACATCCCGCGATGGGAGTCGGACCTAAAAGGAATGATATATATAGAAAACCCAGGCTTTCACTACAAGGAAAATACCCTCCAATGGAGGTTATAACAGAGGTTTTTAGTGTTATAAATTGGCCAAAATTGTCAAAAAAACATTTCCTACAATATCTGTTTTTAGTAACAGAGGTTTTGGCGGAGCTTCTAACGGAATTTCACACAGCTAAAAAAACTGGGCAGTTGGAGGTTTTTACAGATGTTTTTCTCATCGGTGCGTTATTAAGGTGTAAACGCGCTGGTGCATTTCATCAAGACGGTTGGCCTCGGGTGGTCGAAGGTGCATGCAACGGGTCGTAAAGGTTTAAAACCACACCGAGCACACTGTAGGTGATACAAAGCACCGGTAAGCAGTATCACACAAACGCACCAATTGTTCTAATTCGTATTGATATTTGTGTGGTGCCCATAGGTCGTAGAAACACACTGGTGCTCAATATCACATAAACGCATCGGTGCGAAGTAACGCACAAACGCACCGAGAGTTATAATTTATTTTGGTATTTGTGCAGTTCCAATAGGTCGTAGAAACGCACCGGTGCGCTTTATCATACAAACGCACCGGTGTACAGTAACTTATGAAATTTTCAAGAGGAAAATATTTCTGCAATACTTAGTTTATTTCTCCTACTTATGAGATAATTTATTTACATATGCTTCAGTAAATTTTGAAATAAACATATTTGCATATCTTCACTATCATTAAGAGCATAAGAACAGAAATATAATTTACACAAGTAGCACAATAGAAACAACCACATGAACATATTTATTTTTGGACAATTGTCCCCAGAAAAACCCAATGTGGGAAATCCGGTGCAACAAATGAGGGTTTTATATTTATCTTCATAAATGGAAAGTACATTTACAAGTGCCTGATGAGTAGAGAAAAAATTGCCATATTTATATTTATATTTATCCTTGTATCATTTTTGTTTTCCATATTTATATACCTACCATAATATCATTACCCACAACCTAAGTTACCACATTACTATGCAATAATTTTTGAATGTTATACATGCATGTCTATCAACCTATGCATTCGAACACCTATTGTTATGATTCCATATCTTATTTTAAATAAATCACTGGATTCAAAATAAGGTATGCATGATTAAAAAACATTCCCTATATTTTCTGCTCAACAATTTCATTTTTAACAGTGTCAAATGCTCAAAATTGGAGTGTCTACCAAAGCCATCCACATAGACTTGGTGTGATGAGGAAGAAAGGTGTTGTAAAAAAGAAGCCCTCACCGATGGTGAAATTAGAAGGGAACTCTCATTTTGATGCGTATGTCTATACCAAGCTACATGATGGTATCTATTCTTTAGGAATTTTACTGGCCATAATGATTGTGTCACCTCGGAATTTGTATAGGTATTCAATAAAAAGGTGGAACAAATTAGGGATTTACTTATGAATTTCTTCTAAAAAACAGTGCCCAAGCCACTGGTATCCCTAGGATAGGGGATAAATGGTTCAAAAATAAACACATTGAGCTAGGTATCTAGGCTCGTTTCTCATGCTCTAGGTGTCTGGGCTTGTTTCTTATGTTAGATTAAGAAAAACCTCAATTGGGCTAAAGTCGTCCCCAAGGTTTGGATCAAAAAGGAATTGAGGAACATAATCTTCATGCTGCAGAAATATATAGGGAGGTATAGAATTACCTTCCTATAACACCTTTGATTACTCTTGCATTTTGAGGAAAATGACGAGGTTAATTTATTTTTTTATTTATGGAAAAGTATTGGAATGACGTTTAAATAAATAAAAAAACCATAAGAACATCTTTAGTAGCGTATGCCACCATGGATTGGTTAAGAGATTGATTGTGTGGAAGCTTTGAAAAAGGGATGACACTTAAGATGCTTTCCTAGAATGAATTGAGTTTCATACTACAATTTTTCTCAATAATGAAGTACACTACGAGGATAAATTTCTTATTATTGATATTGAGGAAGAGCAAGGTAAAATTTTATCCCTCCCAGAGTCGAGGGTTTCATGATTCTTGTAGAGGACCCTAGGAAAATAAAATCATTAAGAAAGGATAAGGAGTAGGGTATGCCAATTCCATTTCCCATTCCTCAATGATTTAAAAGAAGCACGGCCAAGCATCAACAAATTATGAGACAAAATGAAGAAATTGCATTGTCGGTCATAAAGAATATCACTAAGTAAATAAAATTTGACACATAGCAGAGTCATAATAACTAGGAAGGGTCTCTAGTTTCCTTTACAATTGAGCCCAAGAAATCAAGAACTTGATTTTAGAAACAAAAAGCTTTTTTGCGTCATGAGAACAAGTTCTTTGAACCTTCAACACCAAAATTTGGAACTTTTGACTACAATACAAAGTTTTTTGAACAAGAAGACAAGCGAGATTTTTGAGTTCCTTTGATCACTCAGTTTCCTAGAAATTTAAGGAAAATAATAAGAATATTAAAAGACTGAAGGAAGAGCTTAATGAATTCAAAATATTGGACATGTATATTAAGAGTGTAAATGCAACTTTGAATAAACAAATTTCTCATCTTAGGAAGAAAACACAAAACTAACATTAGATAAAAAGAAGCCACTCAAACTTGCTAGGAAGTGGTATAAATAAACTCAGTTGTTGGCACTACACAACAGGAAATTGAGTAGAATATTAAGGAAAATTAGAAGGATAAAGGTTCTAATTTGAACATAATAATAGTGTCCTGACACAATGGAGTTTCAATAGTTTTTGTTAGTTTTGAAATTATTATTTTTGGAGGGAATGTTAGTGACATGTCTTACATTCACATGGACACACAAGTTCACAAGAGTGGGGGAGATGTTAGGCCTCTATTTTGACACTCTTTTCACCAACAAAATATTCCTTTTATCCCTTTATAACCTTTCCTTTCACCATATTTTCCCATGTTTCCAAAGGAAAATGTCATTTTGAGCTTAGTAGGTAACAAGTTGTTAATGTTAACTATTTTCCATTAATTTTGATATATTAAAATGGTTTTAGGTGATTATTTTTATTGATGATGGTTGTGTTAGTTTAGATCCTATAACTCTTATGTATTTTTGGTAATGACCCTCATTATTTAGCCTACTAGCCACCTCACCATGAGAAATCTGGAACTTACATTTTATTTCAAGGCACCTTAAGATGGTTCGATGTCAATTGGATCAACTCTAAGGTGGATGGAGATCATGCTATCTCATGGTCAAACCCATAGTCAAACTATCGCCAAAACAAAGTAGTCAAGTGATGGATATGATCTCAACCAGTAATGAAGAGACATTCTCATGCATTGTTACATATATTAAATATCGTTCCATAGATCATATATCACTCATAAGTATATTTTGTTTGTTATTAAATGAATTGGATTTTTTCGAAGTATAATTCATTATGTATATTTAAAGTTGAGTATACAATTTGCAATTCATGGTTAGCTCGATCACTAAATCTTTCCCAACCAATTTTTTCACTTCCATTATCTGGTAAAACCTTTGACCATTTTGAAACATTTTTCTCATATGCAAATTGTTGTTTATGTTTGTGTGTTATTTTCAACAAAGACCAATTTCCATTGAAGATTGAAATAACGAGATAAATTTTACTCTTGATTATAGAAACATTTCAACCCTCATATAAAGGAAATACCATAATATTACCTCAACAAAGAGTCTTAGAGGCATCAATCTAGTGAATGAAAAATCTTTGCAAAAATTTCGATTTATGCGTTCATTGGTTTCCATTTTAGAGTTTTATTTTAAAGTAATAGGATTTCATTTTTTTCCAATTGCATTCACTAATACTACACATAGAATGTTATCAATTCAAATTTTGTGAATCCTATATTAATGATTAAATGTAATACGATTTATACATATAAATAAGCTAACAATGGTGTTATGCTAAATTTATGATTGCAGACAAAATTATCTTCCCTAGACCTAGTGGATTGGTCTAGAACAATATAAAGAAAAGAATATAGAGTTTCCATTAGAGAAATTGAAAGATATGAAAGAGGCCTAATTGGAATATGTTGCAAGATTTACTTTCCTCCTGACTTGTAAGCTCCAATCATAACTTTTCTTTCTATAATTATAACCTACACATACAACCAAAATAAGCCAAGGATTTACAACATCTACGTAGCATGATTCAATCACTCTATTCAATGAATCAAAGAGGCATTGAAATACATGAATGTAAACATAGAATAACACATACAAGAAAACAATATACTCTTTGTATTAATAGAAATAGGAGAGAGTTTACAACCAAATATAGTAGTTGATCTTGTAGAGATATCCCCAAGTTGACTTGTCCTTCCTTATCACAAAGCACACCCAATGTCACCCTAATGCATGCAGATGATGAATCTCTAAGATTCAAGGAAGTAACGTGAGGGCATGATCAATCTCCAAAATCCAGCCCTGATGTTGTGGATGGTAGTAAATATATAGGAGAGTGTGGTGGTTTAGGAATTCTTATCCATTTACCAATCTAGGCTTGAGATCCACTTAAGAGGGGAATATGACCTCAAGGGATAAGAGGTGAAGTATCCAAGGTAGGATTAGATAGGACTCAAGCTTCTTATCTTTGGGATTCTTTTTAATTTTCCCGAATTTCTAGAATCAACGCATACTTGACAAAGAACAGGCATTATTGATCAACGCTAGTGTAGAAGAAGCAATCTCCTGAATACAAGTCTCTCTAAAGGCGGGGTGCGTTGGGGCTTAAAATAATTTATTTTAGCGATTAGACACTAGAAAGCATACATTGGAAAGGTCGTGATTAGTTCTTTGTGTAGGGATGATTTCAATGTTCATGAATGTGGATTTATCGAGGGTTCTGGCTTTATTGAACATATGCGACAAAATGGCCTATAACAAATGGTTTTGAGGCACTCGTAGGTGCTAATATCCATACGATAGTATAAACCATATGGGTTGGTATTCTGATAGGGTGACCGTGAAAATAACCTGGATATGACATCCTTTAAACGTGTCAAAATATAAATAATTTTGTTGTGAGATGAGGCCCTATCAAGTCTTAGTAGATTCATTTCAACCCTTTCCTAAAATTCATCAAAGTGGACCAAGCATTAGTATAGTCTTAATGCCATCATTTATTAGGGTTGTACAACCCATGTTGAGCCCTTATATTTAATGAATACTAGGCACATTAAAAATTCCACTATCTAATCTTCTTTGTAGTAAACCATGTTAAATTCCCCACTAACAAGGTGAGAGGAATTAGGGAGCTCATCTAACATCCCCCCACCAAACATTGCATGTTGTCTAGATTTATCAAAGGCATAAATATTGATGAGGAATTGTAGTTGGTCATCTAAATTGAGTAAATTCCATACAAATATTTGGGATGAATTAGACCCTAATTAATAGTGATATTGGAAAATTATGGAGAGACTCTAATAGAAATTCCCAACATTTCCCTCAAAAAAATCTAAACACAAGTACTTAGCCTCGATAAAATTACTAACAAGGTTGTATGAAGCAAAAATTCTATAGTGTTTACTTCTTACAAATATATAATATTTGTCCCAAATATAGATGTCAACCCCTCGTAGGAAATACATTTTCTTCAAAGGGTCATTCAAATGAACATCGCATGAGATTACTTTGATTAAAAATCCTTGAAACATCTTTATCTCTACCTTGATATTCTCAAAATTGTTAGAGAATATGGGAAAGGAGTTAGTTCTGAGGATACAACCAGACTAGAAATATGGTACAATAGTTGCGTCTGATGGCCACTTTTTTGTGACCTTGTCTAAACCCATTTCACTTTCATGTGGGTGGAGGGTAGGTAGATATAAACCACTTGTCTCCCACCATCTCTTGACTCATGGTGTCCAAGGTACTACTAATACTTATCTTACTTCCAGCTAGATTACCATGATTATGGCCTTGGGGAATAAGGCCTTTAGAGATGGGGTCTTTGGGGTGGGATCTTTAGATGCATAGTTGCCTTTATTTTTAGACCAACTTCAATCGGCACCTTCGTCCATTTGTTGAATGGGGATATTCATGAAATTAGAGAAATTTTGAGGTAAACAATGGATCTCGTAAAGAATATTATAAAAAAATAGTGGAAATAATAAAATAATATTAGATTACTTCATCAAATTTTGGAGGGAAAAAATAAAATACTACTTTGTTAACTCATATTTTCAACTTATCTCCCTACGATCTTACTCAAATTTAGAGTAGGAGCACTCATTGGATACAAAATTTATTTTTTCATCTAAGGAGTATCTATGTTGCGTACTTTTGATGGACCCTACTAGACGAAAAATGTGAAATACATGAAAAAAAGCGTGAGTCCAGCGACATTTTTCATTTGTACTACATTTTTTAAATGACTAAATTCATCAGTATGGAATATATGTAATCCTTCTATGAAAAATTAAAATTTTCATCCAATGAGTTCTCCCGCTCAAAATTTGAGTAAAATCGTAGGGAGATAAGTTGAAAATACAAGTTGAAAAGATTATTTTATTTTATTTTTTATCTTTTTACCTTTTTACTCCAAAAATGGTGAATCATTCCCCGTGGTTGACATCATCATATTAAATCCTATTGTTTCTTATAAAGTTTATTTTTGTTGTACATTTTTGTTTTGTGGCCCATTTTTTACCTCAAAATTTCTCTAATGATAGGAGGGGTGACAGGTGCTGAAATTGACATATTTTTTGCACCCGTCCAATACCCTTTTGAATATATTTTCCTGTTTCCATCTCATTCCGATACCTTTTTCATCCACAATGATGCTTTTTTGGTCAAGTTATTATTATCTCTTAATATTTCGTTTCAATACTTATTTCTATGCATTTTAAGAATGTTATTACCCTTCTATGCTAACAATGGTATACAGGAACAAGGTTGCATAGTTACCTTCCAAGCGTAGGTGCTTCAACTATATACATTAGTGTAGTTGTTTCAATTTTGATATGTTGTCACTCATGTTGCAACCCTCAAGTCCCCATTACTACGACTCTCAACTCTTTGATGTTGTGCCTATTTCTTGCTATGACTCACTATTGTTGTGACTTGCACCACATGGTTTTTGTTGTAGCTCACTCAAGGCTATTGCTACAACTCTAATGAAGGGTGTTGTGATTCCACATGAGTTGTAACAATGCATTATCCAATCAAACAAATTCCATCTGTGGATTGGGTATGAATTCAAACAACCAATCTCCTCACATAGGAAAATGACAAAGGAAAATAAGTTCTTAGAAAGGAATGAATGATTCAACTGTCATTTTTTATAAAACTAATTAAGTTAGCATGTGTCATATTTTCTCTAACTTTTGGAAAGTTGATATAATAGGATGGAAAAACCTGATTCTCACAATTTTTCATCAACTTATTTGATTACTTTAGATAGACAACACTATGTATAAAAACCCATGTTATCCTTGCACTGGGCGGTTAGCTAATTGGTTAATCAAAATCAAAATTAAGCCCTTTATTGTATTTCTAGTTTCCTACAACGTAAATTTCCTAATCATTCTATTTTAATCAATACTATGTCAAGTGTCTAACACTTTATTGCATTTATAAACTAGTTCTAGCTCATACAAGGAGCTAGGGCCCTCTCCTTAGCCAAGTATTGTCTATAATTTATAGAGTAGTTGTAGTATCTCAGATTTATTTCTTTTATTTCCATCAACTCCTCTAATTCGTACTTAGTTGTAACTTTGATATTTTCCTTGTTGCAACTTTGAATTTCAATTTTTGTAACTCTGATATTTCATTTCAATTGTTGTGACCCTAACATTCATATTATTGCAACTTTTAATTTCAAGTACTATGACGTTGATATTTCATATTGTTTCAACTTTGTATCATAGGTTTATTGTTGCAACTGTGATAATTCATGTTCTTCCAACTTTGTATCATAGGTTTATTGTTGCAACTTAGTCACTAACATTGTCACTAATTATGGACTAATCATTGTCATTGTCATGGGATTGACATAACACCTTGTTTCTTAGGTGATTGTTGTAACTCTGCACTGAGATTAGAATACTATATTTTACAAGATTACGATTACTCAATTTTTTATTAGGCTCTGTTTATAACATCTAATTTATATACTTATTTCCATTATGAACGAAGTGTGGTTTTATGGTTTATGTGTTAGTGCATGATATTACATGTGAAACTACATTTATATTACAACAACCAAGATCATTTTAACCTTGGAACAAGTCAGCTTAGATGTCTATGTGAGTTATTTTATGCAACTATGTTTGTTACGTTCCTATAAAGTGTGGATTGGATTGCAATTAGATTTCTCCTCGTGACTTAGGAAAGCATCCAAATATCTTTTCCTATGAAGCTCATTTAGATTATTACAACTTTAGTTTGTACTAGCACAAATGTTGCATGACAGTTCACCAGTTCCATATGAATCTGACTAGGGAAAATTTTAACAATGGAAATTTATCTTAAAGTTTAGAAACCTTGGTAAATCTCACTAGACCCTAATATGCAAATTATAAAATGTTTGTTGATATCATTCTCAAAATATTCGAATTCATAATGAGTTTATACATAGTCTCCCATAAAATTTTGGCAATTTTAAGGGTTAAATAATTGTATAGTATAAAATTTGGGCGAATCATTTTTTAGAAAAATTGGAAATTGGCGAATCTTTTTTTTTTGGAAAAATAATGGAAAATTAGCCCACTTGTGAATATTAGCCCCGAAAATTTTCCTTGTGACTCTCATCTTAGACAATTAAATTTATAGTCTTTTGGTTGACTTTTTGAACAATTAGAAAGGTAATTAAAAGGCCCATCAAGGGATTTAGTTGGGTAGAACCACCTCTAGTTGCTTGGGGTCATAAGTGGAAAAATACATATTTAATGATTTGGGCTTTGACAATGAAAGTAGGCATTGGATAAATTGACGCAATGGATTGACTAGTAATGGATTTAGTTACCAATACTATTGAGCACAATTTATTTGATGTCTTTAGACATATAAACCCTAATAAGCTTGTTGTGGATGATTTTGTCACCCTCCTAGAGACAGCCTAGAGTTGCCATAGACCAGTGCCTAGGACATTTTAATATAGCAAGGAGTCCTTTATAGTTTGGGTTGTCGGTCCAAGGGACTCACCTACTATCTCTTGTTCTAAACAAGGAAATTAAATTAGATTGAATTGGTCCAAATTCTCTCTCAGAGGCTAATACAAGGATAGGAGTAATGTAAAGGCATCATGTAAAACTTCAGCATTAAAGTATCAGACAGTTAAGAGACCGCCTACTGTGAAGAGGGCCGATTCAATAATATATCACAGAAATCAAGTATTAGAATGTGCAGGCAGTGAGGAAACATAAGAGGATATTACTGGCAGAAGGGCGCACCAATTTACGAATCCTTAAGCCACTAATATAGCAGAAATTATGAAAGAGTGAACATGGAACAACATATCACTTCTAGGCCTATTTAAAGCGCTTGACTAATTCCAGAAAGGGCACCACTTAAGATGAATCCTTACTGCAAACTAGTTAGCCACTCGCATTCTAGAACATGATACAAGAAGAAAATTTGCATGAAAAGGGATGATATATTAACACATAAGAAAAGTTACATACTGTGAGATACCAAAGACCAGAATCCTCAATACAGTCATAACCCCTCCTCACTGAGACCCTACGGGCTCTGAAACTTCATACATAAATATTACAAGATGAATACAGTAGTCTTCTCGCTGCACAGTTCGCTGACAGAAATCTGGAACCTCTACAATGTCTTATTTTTGAGTATTTATAGAGAAGACAGAAACTTCCCGAGGAGGAGGAAAACGAGGCACAATTAATGACTCAGTTTGAAACCAAATGGCGGAAAACATTCGCGCCTTCTCTTATGAATGAATGGCTATAAATGATGGTACTGAACAACCTGTTCAAGAAATAAATGCTGGGAGATAAAATCTCCTTATATACAAGATGGGAGTAATAAAATATATACAATTTGTTGCCCGCGGCTGAAAGAAAATCTGCTGCCGTAAGAGATTTGGAACAATCTGGATTTAAGTACTGTACTCTCGGCTTTCGGCTATGGATTTGAATCCTGGATCTTTAATGCGGGGCAGACGCATCCGGAGAGTTCTGAGAGTTCATATCCCTGTCTTCTTTAATGGTGGTCATCTCTCCCACCTACCCTCGGCTCCTTCCTTTAATTGCTGCCAGTATGATCTGTCCTTTGTTATGCTCTAGATTTTTCAATGGAGGCGGAAAGTTAAAGCGCCAACAAAACCAAATTAAAACCTGAAAAACCGGCAAATCATTAGAGAAAAACGACTCGGCGATATGGAATGTGGTTACAACAGCGGCCATGAAGTCGGTAATGCATTTTAGGCGAGACATTGAGAGGATGCAGGGTGACAGGAAACACATGAACACAATGAAGAAACGGAGAGTGACGAGGCAGAAAACAATGGGGTGACAATGAATGAACGGGCTAAGGGTTCATAAACCATGACACGTCATCAGGACACACGAATGGTGGAGGAAGAACGCAGCGTACACTTGTGAATCATGATGACACGGCCACAGGAGGTGGGACCCGAATCGACAATCGGAATCGGAAAGCAGAGTGGGTAGAGCGGGAGTGGCACATCTTTTATGTTCCGATTGCGATTGAAAACAGGGCTGCGATCAACCCAGGACCGTTCGATCTTGAAACAAGATCAACGGCTGTGCTTGCATCGGAGGGAAATAAAGTGGTGGAGCTATGAAAACTGCCGATCGATTGCGCGCGGACCCACCATAGAGGTTGATTGCCGCACCGTCGATTTGAGCTAGATCGGATGGCCGGTATTGTGTCCGATTGTTAAAACAGTAGGCCCCTTCTTGTTTTGAATTGTGGTTCTCTGACCTGGGTCATGTGGAGGCCGAAGCGGGAGGGAGCCAAAATCTTAAAGGATCGGCCCGATTGTTTAAATTTGAATTTTGAACTATTGCGATGCAGGTTTTTGGGCGGAGATAGTAGCGTCAAGCAGGGTCATGGGGTTTTAGGCTACGGCAGGGATGAATATGTCTGTGAGAAATAGAAACTTTGGATTAGTGTTGAACATTAAAAAATGTGAGGCTCCTGTCAAATAAATTCACCTAGAGGTGTTGCAAACCACTCCAAAATAAGTTAGAACTACATTATGAGGCCTAGGCAATCCACCTAGAGTGGGCAAGCTAATTGGACAATGTTTTCAATGAAAATTTCATATCTAGTGGGAACAATTCACCAAAGTACTTTTAAACATCCATAAAAATCAACACATGATTTTGGGCACGTGGGTTTAGTTATTGAATTCTAACATGATAAAATACTTTGGTTAAGCTAGAAGTGCAAGGCTAACCATGTGAAAACCACACCTCTCAAATCAAGTTCCAAATTACCCATTCAAAAGACACCCTCTTAATAAAGTCTACCATAATAAAGCTTGCCCTAAACAATTTATACACGTTTTCATATTTATAATTAAAAAAATTTATATGAAAAAATATCATTAACTTTGTGATATATCTCTAGAACAAATTTCTAAGAAACATTTAACACAACCTTCCTTTTTAATATATACATATATGTTATAATTAATCAAACCGACAAAACTATAACCAATGCAATAAGAATACACAAATACTCTATAATAACCCAATTATTACAATCCCTTAAATTCTAACTCTAACTTTCTAGAAAATTACCATTACTCTAACTTGTTAGAGATTTAATAAAATTGACTTTTAAACTGGAGTTGAATCAAGAATCCACCTTTGTCTTACAAAGGGTGTATGGTGTATTACTAAGGTGTATGGTGTATCTTTATAGGTGGACCTTCCCTCATTTTAAATAAATGTTTTCCATATGAAATATGATATCTTAAAGCTTGTTTTATGTGTCTTTTGTGCTCCTAGAGTAGCAACATATTAAACTTATAAAGCGTTGTTGTTTTTTAATTATGATATGAAATATGATATCTTAAAGCTTGTTTTATGTGTCGTGTGCTTCTAGAGTAGCAACATATTGAAATTATAAAGCGTTGTATGATATGAAATATGATATGTTAAAGCTTGTTTTATGTGTCATGTGTGCTTCTAGAGTAGCAACATATTGAAATTATAAAGCGGTGTTGTTTTTTAATTATGACGTGGACTAAAAGGGTCTATGCCCCAGTAAAAATGATTATTGATCATTTCCCATAAACATGTGCTTCTAGGGTAGCAACATATTGAAATTATGAAGTGTTACTGGTGTTAATTATGATGTAGACTTATAAGGGTCTATGACTCACTAAAGGGGATTATTTACCATAAACATGATAAAGTTATGTGAGAACTTGATTGATGTAAAGTAGTGTGAGTAGAGTTTTTTTATTTAGACAAAAACATTTATTTACACAACGGTTAATAAAAGAATAGAAGAAATTGACCATAATTTCCCTTCCTACAAAGATCCACATATGGCACAAGTGCATGCCAACTGGGTACAAATTGCTTACACATCCGCTAGCTACTCTTATCCAAAAAAATTGTACACACTTGTGGTGGTCATATTGGCCAAATAATGAGAGGTGGTTATGCGAAAATTATCTGGATTCATAACTTTTCGTACACATCCACATCTGCTAGTACGTTCTATCCAAATTGCACATCTGCTTCTCGTGTCCTCTAAATTGCAGCAACATTTGTTGGCGGGGCCTCTCCAAATTGGTTGGAACCACACCATCGTTGCATACACTTCTGTTACCAATTGCTATCCAAATTTTTATATAACAACAATGACGCACAATCAAATCTCACCTGAGTTTCCGATAGTCAAAGTAGGCTATCAAAACCTTGGCCCTTCAATGTTTAATGCTACAGCACATTGCAAGTTGCAGCAGCCTAACAAGTGCGGCAGGAGAGGGGTTTCAGGCCTTTAGGGTTGATCAACTAATTCGCTGCCATAACAGCCGTGTCGTGGCGTTCAGAGCACTGTTCCGGCAGTTATTTGGACTTTGCTGCAGAGCTTTTAGGCCTTCCATGCCGTTTTCGCTATCCTGGATAGTGAAAACTTGCGGATTCGGTAAAGCGTGTGCCATTTTGTGAGTTTTGAAGGCGAGAAGAATGACGAGGAAAGTGATTTTCGGAAGAATGTCTATTTTCCTGCATTGTCAGAAAATTTGAAGCCGTGGACGTGAAAATTTTACAAGAAGTCTCTGCATTTTCTGTCTTTTTTGCTTCGCTTTGCTATGGGTTGCAGGAAGGGCTTTTTTATGTCAGGAATTGGAGGTCAGATTCGACGATTAATCTCTAAAAGATTCGAAAGATGTCCTAGAAAAAGTGGAATCGTAGTGTTGAGAAGATTGAGGAAGGGACTTAAGGCAGAGCAAGTCCAGTCTTATTATCTTCCTGCTCGAATGCGAACATTTTCCGCGCGATCTGCCAAATCTCTTCCACAATCTTCTCAAAACTACAATTACGCCGGATTCTTTGGAATCTTTTAGAGTTTAATTTGGCCTGGTAACTCTACCCCGACCTTGAGAAGTCTAACGGAGCCGCAACCTTGTCGGAAAAATTCTGGAAACGCTTCGCAATTTTGCCGAGCTAACAAGCTGGGGTTTACGGATGAACCGCTTTCCCGGTTCGTTTCCCAAGAGGATCAAGAAGCTGGAAAAGATTGTACAGATCGAGCTTCAACAGAATCTTTTGTCTGGTGAGTCGTGACCTAAAAGCATTAAAGAGGTTCGAAGCTTCAACGGTTCGATTCCTGCAGGCTTGGGAGCCTGAATCTGGAATCTCTGAATCTTTATCAAAACAATCTGGTCAGTGAAGTACCTTCAGGCTTGGGTTCGTTTACCAGTCTCATGGAGTTACAGCTTTTCTCGAATAGATTCGCTAGTACTCCACTGGTGCTTGCTCTTCTTGTGTTTGTTTCCCAGGGAACCGGGCTCTGCACTAACTTCTTCACTGTGAACTTGATAGCAATGTTGGGGTTTCCATCAATATTGATGTGCAGTATCCTGCGTTTGATACAGTTTTCATTATTTTTTGTTGTGGGCCTTGTTTCTTGTCATGATTTGATAATATAATCAATGGATTCTATTTGTTTCATGTTTTCTGCTGATCTTATGTTAATCTTACTTTTCTTTAGATTTTGGAATAGTTTAACAGAGTATTTCAGAAATTTCCATGTGATATTGTGCAGAGTATGCCTACAAGTTCTAGGTGAACCTAGAGTGACTTCTATGCTTTTGGAGCTGGTAACCGCCAGGAGGCTGTCAGATCCAGAATTTGGAGAGAACGTAGATCTTGTGAAATGGGGTATGCAATAATACAGAAAAAAAAAATTATTGCAAGAAGTGTTGGATCCCAAGCTTTCAAGGGGAAATGGACATGGTTCTGAAAGTAGGATTCCTCTGCAAAAGAACTCTGCCCGTGAACAGGCCATCATTGAGGAGGGTGATCGAGATGCTGCAGGATGTCAATCCCAGCACAAGACCACCATGGATGGAAAAATGTATCATTATTATTATTATTACTAGAAACCCAAAACTTGCATCGTATAGGCATGGTTCTTACTGAATTTGGAAGACTTTTCTTCTTCGCTGGACCTGTGTGTTTAGTGCCACTTTGTAGCTTTCAGGTTTACTTCAGGCTTTATAAATGTGTAACTTTTGAATCTGGCTCTAATATTAATACCCCAAATAAAAGCTTACTGATGTAACTCTGTGTGTTGATTCAGAGCGAGAGTAGGATGGTTACAGGTCAATAAATGATAACCACTTGTCTGTACCCCATTGTAAACCATTGTGGCCCTGTGTTTTATATATAGCCCTTTTGAATAAACGAGTTAAGGTGTAATGTTTATTGCCGGAGCTTACCCTCTATGAGCACTGACGTTTGATTTTAAAAGGGCGAAATTCGATGGAGAATTTAATGTGTTTAACTCCATGGGATTGCAATTGCACTTGCTACGATTGAACTAGTGAAATGTCTGATGATATTTAAGATACGATTGAGCTAAACTTCTTAAAATATTAAGATGGTGAATGCTTGAATCGAATAAATATGACATTCAAAATGAATTAATGGTTTAAAATGATTTGATGGTTTGCTGTTTTAGATTCTCATTACCATGTCGACATAAAGTGTAATTGGGTATGTGTTGGGGTACATTGTCATTTGGTAACAGTTCACAAGAAAATGTTCGTTTCTCAATCTAGGAAGTATTATACCATTCCTGCTATTAAATCCCGCGTGGATGTTTGGGAAATAACTGGATTTTAGTTATTGGAGCATCTTTATGTCCAGGAAATTTTTGGAATCTACAGTCGATAAGGATAGTTATTGTACATTAAATCAATGTTTTAATAGATGTTAAATTATTACTTTTTATTATTATTCAGAGAAGTTATTACATTTTTATATTAGGAGATTTATTTTAAGTTTGAATTTAGCAAAATCTTAAGAGAGATCAAATCTTTTAAGGTGTAATTTTTTTTAAGTGTAAAATACTAAAAGTTTGCACTTCTACAATTTGATTTTTCTAAGCACTTGATTAATTTAGAGTTAAAATAAGTATAGACTTGTTTATGATAAAACTACTGAAAAGACACTCATATATTACACACAATGGTGTATATGTAAACACACACACACATATTACATTCATATTACTCTATTATATAGAGTTTTCCAGATCTAACTTATTCCTAAGTTAGAAGGAGAGGTTGAGAGAATTTCTCAACCATCACAAACCAACTTCTCAAATATAGGATGTAAGCATTAATTCCAACATCCCCTCTTAATGCTTACATTACATAAATTTATTTAAAAACACAATCATTCTTTAGCTTCTCAGTATAGGCTCCATCAAGTTGCCTCATAACCCTCGTAAAGGTGTAGTCTGCAAGTTGGATTCCCGAGTTCGACTTCTGAACTCTCGAATCAGGACCTCCTGAAGTCAATTACTGGACAACATCCCACAACATCCCAAACTGCCGCATAACCTCATTAGAAGACCACTCTACATCTTCAACGAATGAGGGATCCTTCCCTAGATTCGCAACTGCCATACTATCTGGACAACCATCCATATTGAGCCTTACTTCCATTCGATCTCTTAAGTACAGGCTTCAGACACATAACTGAACTACTAGTCATTCTATGGATGAACTCTCATCTACCGAGATACATGGGTGCCAACTGCTGTATTCGCTAGTTGTATAGAGGAGCAGTCTAAATACAGAATGTATCTAGATTCAGCTACTACATCATGAACTTTTTATCTGATTTTGAAAATTCATCCTTACTTAATTTACAAACAATTCATAACACCACTTAACCACAAAAAATTGGAAGTGGTGAAAACAATCCACTCTTTGCTCCTTCTCCTGCTCCACGGAAAAACGTTACACCCACTGATGGCTTGATCTATTCATTGGTTCGGCGTTGGCCCTTAAACAACTACTCTCATATGTCGTCGTGTTTTCACTGTGCTTGGAGATCCATGCTCAACTACGCACACAATATACCCTTCTTGAACCTTGTGGAGAAATTTATACTGTGATCCACTGATCCCAAACCTCCTTTCGAACCCTCGAGACTTTGCCAATCCTAAACTGATTCAAACCACCAAGCTAAATGTTATGCAACTACGATCAACTTGTCACAGATCACATCATCCACCATAATTCACATCCATCCACCACACTTCAGATCTAGCTGCAGATCACTTCTCTGAGCCTCGCCCTCCTCTGAAACATAGTGGAGAAACGCAGCAAACAACACCGGAAACACCGCCGACTTTCCAACCTTCTCCGAAATGCAGTAGACACTTGCTCCAAAACGATGCCAGCAACAGATGTATGCAGAGATCGATCTTGATCTCTTCAAGTGGGGTCGACACTTCTAAAGTCGCAACTCCACTCACGAAAGTATGACAGCCCACACACTCACGCAACACAATGATTTAAATGCATGGAAGATAAACTTATACACAAACCTGCCCAGGTTACACCTGAAGCTCTGATACCATGATAAAACTACTGAAAAGACAGTCATATATTACACATAATAGTGTATGTGTAAACACATACACACAGATTACATTCATATTACTCTATTATATAGAGTTTTCCAGATCTAACTTATTCCTAAGTTAGAAGGAGAGGTTGAGAGAATTTCTCAACCATCACAAACCAACTTCTCAAATATAGGATGTAAGCATTAATTCCAACAAAATTCATCTATTACAAATAATTCATTTAATTACAAAATTATATTAATGGTTTTTTTAAATATAAATGTATTTAATATATATTCAATTAGTTTAATTCTAATCTCTAATCCCTTCAAACTACCAAACAATTATTTGTATACTTAACATCACAATAAGAAAGTTTGATTTTAAAAAACATCACAAAGTTTTATTTTAAAAGAACATCACACAGGTGTAAAAGGAAAATCCTTCTCTTTCTAAAAAGAATCAATAGATTGTTTGATTATATTATAGAATAGATTTAATTATTTATTAACATAAAAGATTAAATTGAAATTGAAATCATTTTTATTGAAAATTTAGTTTAAATTTGTTTTTTTATCTAGATTAAAAAAAAATTTATTGTACTAAAAAACACTATAAAGAGCTCTAGGTGTAGAATAGACAAAAAAAGGATGTGTTGTTAAGGTTCTATGTGATGTGAAGGTCATTTATTTGAAATTCTATGGAAAAAAATTTAAACTATGTTAAGAGTTGGTGTGGTCCAAATAAAAAGCCATGAATATAGGTAATTTTATCAACTTAAATACTCCATAATCAATTGTTTCTCAAACCAAAAACTAAATGTACACTCATCTTAAAACTCACACAATTTAAATAATAAATAAATAAATAAAATTATTACTATACTTAAAAATACATAAAAATAAATAAATAAATAAACCTATATCTATATAGGTATAAAAGTTGATTTTTTCTTCCGCACTTGTTTTCCTTTTCGTTTCTAAATAAAGTAGTGCAATCTGGGGTACAATGGATCTGTGATAGTGTAGGCAAAGAAGCACTAACCATTATTGGTTTGCTTAAAATATTGGCAGTGGAGGACAACTTCGAATGAGAAATATAATATTATATTTTAATGAATCAGTAGCATGAACGGTAAGCAAAACTATAAGAAATATCAAAAGACGTCCCTTGCTCCATCTTACACCTTCTTTGTATTTGGTAGTTAATACTAAATCTAATATCTAATATCTGTTCATCTATATTTTGTGGGAGAGAATCTTTATATGTATATTTTTATTATTAAATAATAAAAAATTTTATTAAATATTAAAAAATTATGAATCTAATATTGATTTATTTATAAAATTATATTTATATATATATATTATTATTAAACATATTTATATATTTAATATAGTTTAAGTTGGCTTAATTCCAATTACTAATCTCTCCAAAGTGCAAAACAATTATTGGTATAGTTAACATCATAAATTCTAAGAAAGTTGTGATTTTAAAAGAACATTACACACTTTTAAAGAAAAATCTTTCTTTTTGGAAAAAGAATCTAGGCCCAATAGATTAAGTGAGAAAAAAATAGATTGTTTTCTTATATAATTAGCTAACTTTTTATTTAACTATTTTATTAAAGTAAAAGATTAAATTATAAAATAATTAAATTAAAATAATTTATTATTGAATAATTAGTTTTAAAAAGTATATTTTTATGTGATAAATAAATAAATAAATATTATATTAAAAAACATTAAAAGATTTCTCGGGGTTTAGAATAGATGGTGATGGAGAGTGTTGTTAAGGCATTTAGTGATGTGAAAGTTATTGGTTCATAATTTTACGAGAAAAAATCTATCCATGTTAAGAGTTGGTGTGGTGCGATCCCAAGTGATTTTGATAGTTTAGATGCCACTGGCTCGTGGTTTCTCAAAACAAAAGTTAAACATGCAGATAAAAGTACTTTTGGATTAATCACATCATTAAAATTAAGTCACATTTCTAACCAGCTAATATGGTTCATCTTCATGACAAAGTGGAGAAAAGACTTTCACATCTCACAACTCACACAACCTAACAAACAAACAAAAACATATATATATATATAATAATAATAAATATCACAAATTCAAAAATACATTTCAGACCAACCTCAATCAATTAAAAATACAAAATCAGAACTTTAAAGTTTCCTTAGGAGTGGATTTTTTACTTGTTTTCCTTTACGTTTCTAGATATAGGGCAATCTGGGGTACAATGCATCCGTGATAGTGTAGGCCAAGAAGCACTAACAATTATTGGTTTTTTTAAAATAATGGTAGTGGAGGTCAACTTCAAATGAAAAATATAATATTATATTTTAATTAATCAGTAGCATGAACGATGAGCAAAAGTGCAAGAAAATTCAAAAGGTGTCGCTTGCCGCATCTTACACCTGATTTGTCTTCGGTAGTTAATACTAAACTATTCTTGTAATGTCTCAGTTAATGTAATTTTTTTGGAGGAGAGGAGCTTCTACCTTAGTTCTGAAGTGTCTGTCTCGCCGAAGTGATTCTCCGCAATCAAGTTCATCGTGTCCGGATCCAACATTGTTCTCTTACTATTTCCCCTCGCTTTGCCTACTTTGCTAACCTATGGAAACTCCCACTCTGTCTAATAGTTTGATCTCATTTCTTTGGTTTTTATTATTGTATATTGGATGCAAAACACAAAGAACAAACAAGATCTAAAGCTTATTTTAAGCTCATTTTAATGTGGAAATATACAATATAAAATCCTAGAGCTACTGTCCTAATCTCACTCAACAAAGATTTTATCTTCAAAATAATGCAATATAGAATTTATTTTGGTTACTCTTGGAAAGGATATGACACCTTAACATACAAAGAGCCAATGATCTAGCTATTCACATGCATACGCTAATTGAAATAGAAAAACTATTCAACTGGGCAGTGAAGATATTGGGAGAAATATTTTGATGGCACCCTACAGTCTAAATAGACTAATTGGACATTACATGCATTAGTAATTTTAAAAGAACATTACTTGTTGGTAAAGGAAAATCATTCTCTTTTGAAAAAATGAAAATTCATTGGAGTTTTATGGCTTTAAATAAGTTGTATTAGAGAAGAATACCAAGGGAAAAATCATTGGTTGTCAAATCCTAAAGTCCTAAAGTCTCTAGTAATTTTACTAAGTCAAAATGTTTACATAAAAAGACATTACAACATCTCTTCTATTTATTTTAATTTTGATTTTTTGTAATTTTCTCTAGTCAAACTGTTTACATTACATAGCATAACATTACAACTTATTTTTTATAATGAATTGGAAAACATCTCTTGACACCATCAAATGAAAGAAATAACAAGCATATTTTTTTTCACTAAACAAGTAGGGATATTTATATTAATAAAAGCACTCTTCACACAATCAGAAGAAATAAATATCAAGATTTTTATTTTTATTTTAAACTAAACAATTAGGGATATTTATATTAATAAAATCAGGGAGAGGGCCCAAAACTATTACTTCTAATATATGATACAAAATACAGATCTTCATCACAATAAACATAGATTTTACTAGCCCTTTGGATGAAAAACCAATTCATACAAAAGATGTAACCATTGTAAATTCTGCAATAAGTCCCCATCATAAGTATGAATTTACAAAAAAAAAAAACTAACATGAGGAAAAGACTAGAACTGACCACCTCTCCAAAATTGTCTCCAAGATGAAAGGCAAGGTTCACCAAGTGTTACAACCACCCTCATGAGGCCCGCTTGGATGATGAGTCCTTTTATCAACATCATGTGCCCCAAAACCAGTGCTTCCATGTAACACTCTTACTGCAATGGACGAGGAGACTTCCAACGCAGCCACCCGAGTGCTAAAAATGTTATTTTCCTCCTTCAAACTGTCCAAGGAGTCCCCCATTTTAACATGATGAGTGAGAAATTTTTCCTGCAAGAAGAGTTGAAAGGAGCACCTTTGCCTCTGAACCATGTATTTAATCCTATGAATGGATACAAGTAAATCCTGAGAGGCATCCAACAACCTATTGATTACAGTTGACACCTATTTGTTTTCTTGAGAAGCCAAATTTTCTTCCATTCTAAATTGATGGCTTGAAATCCACAGTTTGGAGAAAAATAATCACTTCAACAACCTCATTCCGCTGAGGCAATTGAAAGCCTAGATTGACAAGCCAAAGCACATAAAATAGAAGCAATATCCCATGATGGGAGTCGAGGACCTAAAAGGAATGATATATAGAGAAAACTTAGGCTTGGGCACAAGCCATCCTATAATGAAAAGACCCAAATCTCCATTGAAAATCCCCAACAATGTAGAGGAGTGGTGTCGAATGAATGCTATAGGATAGGGGAATTAACTTTGTTCGTTCCCTGGAAAATTGCACTAATCGCTTCAACCCGATAGAATTGTAATGACCCATACCTAATGCTAATTAAATAGACAAGACCTTCAATAAGGATTGGATCCAGAGAGGAAAGCCACTTGTACACCATCAAGAGACATATGTGGTGGATTTTTCATGTAGGGGCATCCATAATTTTCAATGACTAAGAGATCAAAATCATTTACTAAAAGAGTTGATTCCTTAATAAGTGATTTGTTAGGATATATTTTGTTTGGAATTCCATGTAATTCTTTAAATTAGACAATTTGTTGTTGTGGTTGTAATTTTTTTATTTTTCCCTAAAGTTGTCTTTTGATACTACATTTTTGGATCTGGATTGAACCATTTCTAATATTTTATATTCCTTGAATTTTAATAAAAAATGAGTTTGAGGGTGGTGTGTGTGAGAGCTCTTGATTTCATTTTCCAACCAGTCCTTATGCAATATATTATTATATATGTATTGATAAGTGTGTACGGTCCTATAGGTTTTCTGAGTTTTATTATTGTAGACAAGAGCAACATACAATATATATAAATTTTGTGGCTGCGGGAGGAGTGAAAGGAAAATTGGGTGGAGAAGGCACCAAGAGGAGGCGAATAGAGGAGAAACATAAAACCAAAGGGAGAGACGAGAGAGAAAGAGAGACAAAGTGTTAAACCCATAGATAAATAATATAACTGGAGGCATGCAACGCTTAGTTGATTTTCACTTTAGTGAAGTCAGTCAATTAAAGAGCCCAGAAACCTCGAAACTCGGAATCCGGGAGGCCTGATATGTTTCCCAGAATAGAGCTTGTTGGAGGCCTAGAAGGCACAGAAGCCTAGAACCCCATAACATTTTATAAATGGAAATTTCTAAAAAGTGTCGTCCACTAGGGTTCGTCTCCTGACAAAGCTGCAAGAGATGGGAACATTTCCGTTTCTCGGAACCGTCAAGCCCGAGAGTAATTTTAATTAGGATTTAGGCACCTCCGTGCGACCAAAAAGTAGATAAGCAGATTGGTAGAGTTATTCTTTATACGTGGAAAGTGGGTCAATTAGAGGATAAGAGAAGGATTTCAAGTGGGCCAACCCAGAGTTATTGAGCCTAGAGGTTTTCAAAGCGCAAGTCTCAATACTGGCATGACCCATACCCAGAAGGTTAGGATCTTGTAAGCATTTTCGAATTATAATTTAAATAAAGTTTCAGGCATCTATGGTCATGGGAATAGGAGAACAAAGTAGTGAATATTGTTGTGTGTGTAGATTTTTCCATACTCACATAGAGTTGGTTACCCCCCCTTGCCACTATTAATAAATATTCCCACTGCGATTCTTAAAGGGATTTACATCCTGAAGGAATTGAAGGAAGTGTCGATTATGGGAATAAATCTATGATAAAAGCATTAAAAGGGGGCATATTCAGAGCAAGTTTAATTTATATTTGCATCAAGTGGTATCAAATCATACCCCGTGCCTGCTTCAGGAATAGAAGAAATCATGCCACCTAGAGTTGATCAAGGCGTTGGACGAGGCGCAAGAGGAGAAATACAAATTCAATTTTCTAATAGAGAAGTATTATGGGTGATGCAACGATTGGAAGGAAGAATGGCTATGATGGAGACTGGTTTGTAGAAAAAACCAAAAGTAGGAGATGTGAGTCCAGAAGAGGAAGTAGTGGAAGAACTAATAGAAGCTAAAGTGTTGAAAGCATTTTTTGGATCTGTTATGAAAGTCAAGCCAGATATGTCTTCTTACACAGCTAGCATGAATCCATAGGAGCTTATTGACTAGAACATAGATATCGAAACATTATTTGAGTATGAATAAATGGATGAAGAGAAGAAGGTCAAGTTTGCAGTAACTAAGCTAAAGGGTCGTGCATCTCTTTGGTGGGATGGTGTACATGCAGAAAGAAGGAGAAAGGACAAGCATAAGATTAAAATTTGGGACATGATGGGGGCGAAACTCAGAGGTAACTTTTTCCCAAAGGATTACCAACTTACCTTGTTAAGGAGTGTGCAAAACCCTAGGTAAAGAGCTATGCCACAGTCAGAGAGTACACAAAAGAATTCTACAAGGTGAATATTAGGGTAGGATATGTAGAGGATTCTACAGAGAAGATAAATAGGTATATAAATGAGCTTAGAGTGGACATACAATATGAGATTAGTGTACTTTCACCCAAGATAGTAGATGAGGCATATCCGTTGGATTTGAAGGCTGAAGAGAAACTTGCAAGGAAGAAAGCTGGAAGAGGTGAGAGTATTGTTAGAGGAAGAGGGCAACAAACAAGTAGAGGGTGATCTATTAAACCAAGAGATGGAGCTAGTATCTCAATCGACAAGGACATCAAGAGGAAGAATCCATAGGCCAAAGAACCTTTTCCAGAGGACTAGGTAGAGGTTAAGGAAGATATGTTCGTTTCTACAGGTGTGGCAAGCTTATACATATGGCATATGATTTTTTATAGAATAGAGAGACAAACCAAAGGAATGTTGGCGTTGCTATATTAGAGGAAGTGAAAGAAGAGGTGCAAGAAGCTGAGAATGTGCCAAAGACAGTAGATGCCTTGATGACGAAAAAGGTGTTGATTAAGGAGGAGAAAGAAGTTGTTGAGCCAATTTATAGGAGAGCCTAGTTCTGAACTATTTTCAAGGTTCAAGGAAAGTGTTGTAAGATGGCGATTGATTGTGGAAACACTGATAACTTGGTGTCTAAAAAGGTTGTGGAAAAATTGAAGTTGAAGAAGAAAAAGCATCCAACACCCTATAAGGTGTCTTGGCTGCAGAAAGGGCAACAAATTTTGGTGAATGAATAGTGTGGGTTAGAGCTTCAAATTTGTAGCTACAAGGATAATATTTTGTGTGGTGTAATGTCGATGGATGTGTGTTACATTTTTCTAGGAAGACTGTGGCAGTTTAATAGAGGAGTTGTACACGATGGTAAGAAAAACACTTATAAGTTTAAGAAGGATGGCATCAATCATACCTTTCTTCCATTACAAGAAGAAGGGACTTCTGAAATCAGAGACCCAAAGGCTTTGTTGATGAGCAGGAAGGACTTTTTACAACAACTAAAGACAAAGGAGGTAAATTTTGATATTATTTGCAAACCTAGAGTAGTTCTTAATTATACTACTATTTCTGATCCACCCTTAGAGATTCAATAATTGTTGTAAGAACACCATGATATTGTTGTGGATTATTTTTCAAGCGATCTACCACCTATAAGGAGTATCAACCATCATATCGACCTGATACCAGGAGCAAGTTTTCACAATAAAGCTTCTTATCGAATGAAACTTAAGAAGAACGAGGAAGTTAGGAAGCAAGTGCAAGAGCTCTTAGATAAAGGTATGATTCAAGAAAGTATTAGTCCATGTGCAGTGCCTCAATTCCTACAGCGTTGAGCCTGAATAAGGATGGTGGATGGCGCATGTGTATAGACTCCAGAGCTTTGAATAAAATCATAATTAGGTATCATTTCCTCTTGCCACACATTGATGATTTATTGGATTGTCTAAGTGGTGCTAGTTGGTTTTCAAAAATGGATTTGAAAAGTGGATACCATCATATTATAATTAGAGGGGGAGGTGAGTGGAAATATGCCTTTAAAACTAGTGAAGGATTGTATGAATGGATGGTTATTCCATTTTGATTATCTAATGCACCTAGTACATTCATGAAACTGATGTATGAAGTACTTGAAGAATTCATAGGGAATTTTGTAATCATTTACATATATGACATATTAGTTTATAGTCTGAAGTCAAAGGAAGAACATGTACGACATTAAGGTATGTGTTGGATAAATTACAACAAGAAAAATTACTTATAAATTTGAAGAAATGTTCCATTTTAAAGTCGGAGTTTGTATATCTAGGATTTTTCATTTCCAGAGAAGGGTTGAAGATGGATCCAGGAAAGGTAAAAGCTATTGTTGAATGTCCCTCTCCCAACAATATTTTTTGAGTCATCATTTTTCAAGGTTTGGCAAGATTTTACAGGAAATTCATCAGGAACTTCAACAAAATGGGTGCACCGATTCTGGAGACAGTTAAGAAGAATCAAAAACCATTTTGGTGGACTTCTGAAGTTGAGAAGGGCTTCCAGATGCTAAAGAAGAAGATTACCAAACAACTAGTCCTTGCACTTGCATATTTTAATAAGCCTTTCTAAGTGAAAAGTGATGCCAACAACGATGCAATTGGAGTAGTACTAAGCCAATAGGACAAACCCATTTCTTACTATAGTGAGAAATTAAATGAGGCCAGAAGGAATTATACAACCTATGACAAGTAATTATATGCAATCATTCAATCTATTAAGAAATGGAGGCATTATTTATTGTCAAGGGAATTTATTTCATACAATGACAATCATGCCCTTCAATACATTATGCAGCAACCTAAACTAAACCAAAAACACATTAAGTGGGTTAAGTACTTGCATAGTTTTACATTTTTTTAAAGCGCATTAGTGGTCAGTCTAATAAATTTGCAGATGCTTTAAGCATGAGATAGTTATTATTGTAGGAAAGTCAAATTTGGGTGTTGAGATTTGTTATGCGACCAACTCATAAAACATAAGAAAAGATAGATCAACGACTTAGGAATTATCCTCTTCGAGGAGGAAACCTCCTTTAAATTACATAAATGAACAATTCTTGGATGATACAAATAATAATACCTAAGGGTAACAATAGGGAAACCTTATTAGTATATATAGAAGTCTAAGGGTCACAATATAATTAGAGCCTACATAACAATAATAATGTAAGGGCACAACAATAACAATAGTGAGGTTTTATGGGGCACAAAAATAACAACATGGGGTATACATGGGCACAACAATAACAATAGGGGGCTACACTAAAAATAAAAATAAGGGTGATACAATAGTATTATAGGGACCTAACATGCCCCTCTCCTTCACAAAAGTATTGTCCTCAACACTTGCGTATGTTTTGATGTTTCTGTATAAAATTCTCATCCTCCCATATGGAACCTTGAACGGATAATCTCTTCCACTTAATGAGATACTCTGAAATTAATTGATTCCATAGTTGTTGGGTTCTTTTTTGGTGACTGCTTCAGGCTCAAATATGATTTTTCCTTCTTCGTCGAGTTTTGGGAACATTGTTTGAATTGGAAGCTTGTCACTGATAACCTTTTTTAAGCATGAAACATAAAAAAACTAGATGTACTCGGGAAGATGCAAGAGGCTCCAATTTGTATGTCATAGTACTAATCTTTTGCAACACCTTGTAAGGACCATAGTTCTTGGGTGATAATTTATTATCCTTCTTAGCTTGTTTGAGGGACATTTTTTTGTATGGTTGCACTCGTAAAAATCCCCAGTCGCCTACATCAAAACTTATTTCACCACGATGCTTATCTGCATGTTGTTTCATTTGATTCTATGCCACAGTGAGGTTATCCTTTAAGACTCTGAGAACTTGTTGTTGATGATCGATGTGATCTTCCACTGCTTGAACCTTATATTTTTATCTTAAATATGATGTGATGGATAGTGGATGATATACATAAGGTGCCATAAATGGGGTCATTTTTGTTGTAGAATGAAATGAAGTGTTATAGCACCATTTAGCTAGAGGTAACCACTTGACTCATTTTGTTTGTTTATCAGATACAAAGCAATGGAGATATCCTTCAAAAAATTTGTTCACTATCTCAGTTTTCCCCTCATATTGAGGATGACAAGATGAGCTATGAGCTAATTGAGTACCAAGACAAGAAAATAATTTTGTCCTAAAAATTCTAGTGAAAATGGGATCTTTGTCACTTGCAATAATATTTGGGTTTCCATGTAGATTTTGAATTGTTTCCATCAATGCAGTAGCAACTATACTGGCTTTAAAAGGATGATATAATGCACAAACGTGTACATACATTGTAATCCTATCAATTACCACCATAGGCTAAAACTCTTTCCTTCAAACTTTGGTAAACCTACAATAAAATCCATTGAGACCTCATCCCAACGCTGACTTGGAATGGATGAAGGTTGTAACTGACTCGGGGTATTAATTTTAACAACTTTATTTTTCTGGAAAACGAAACATTCTACCACAAAATTTTGAATATCATATTTAAGGTAATCCCATAAAAAATCCTTCTTTACCTTGTGGTAAGTTTTTAAAAATACTGAGTACCCTCCTAAGGGGGAGGTGTGCAGTTCCCGAAGAATATTTTACTTGAGTTTGGAATTATTAAAAGATATAATCAATCTTTGTACCATAATAAATCATTTTTCCAGCTAAATTAATCAGATGTATTGGGATCTTGTTGAAAATTTTGAATGAGTGTTCATACCTCTTCGCCATTCTTCCATTCATATCTTGCTTGAGTTGTCCAATTAGGTTGGATATTATAAATGGCACAAAGAAATGATTCTACATCCTCATCATTTCTTGTGATTGCATCTGCAACAACATTTTTCTTCCCTTTTTTTTAGATGATTTCAAAGTCATAACCTAACATCTTTGTGACCCATTGTTACTGCTCTTCTGAAGATAATATTTGTTCCAAAACGTATTTAAGACTATCATGGTATGTTTTTACCTTAAAGTTTCTTCCCATTAGGTAAGGTCACCATTGCTTTAGTGCATGTAGTATTTCCAACATTTCATTTTCATAAATAGGTTTGTGTAAATACTTTCCTTTATTGGACCAATTTCAAAAGAAATTGGTCTTACTTCTTGCATTAAAACAACATCAATTCCATTTCCTGAGGCATCACATTCCACAATAAAAGTTTTTATGAAGTCTGACGTAGCTAAGACCGGTGCTTGGCACATTTTCTCTTTTAGATGTTCAAAGGCCTTAGTTGCTTATGGAGTCCAAGAAAATGCATCTTTCTTCAGTAATGTTGTTAGAGGTGCTGCTATTCTCCCATAATTCTTTAAAAACTTGCGATAATACCCTTTCAACCCGAGAAATCCTCGAAGATGCTTTATGGTTTTAGGGATTTTCAATTCCTTAATGGCTCTAATTTTGTTAGGGTCTACCTTAACACCCTCATGAGATACAATATGACCCAAATATTCCAGCTCCTATACTCGAACGAAACATTTGGAGGTTTTGCATATAATTATTTATCCTCCAATAGTTTTAGGACCCTATCAAAATGTTGAACATGATCATTCCAAGACTTTTTGTAGATTAGTATATCATCAAAAAATACAAAAACAATTTTTCTAAGGAAGGGGTTGAAAACAAAATTCCTCAAACCTTGAAATGTGGAATGTGCATTAGTAAGGCCAAAATGCATGACTAAAAATTCATAATGACCCTCATAAGTTCTAAATGTTGTTTTCATAATGTCTTTAATCTTCATTCTAGTTTGATGATATCCTGAACAAAGATCTAGCTTGGTGAAGTAAATTTCTCCATGTAATTCATCCAACAATCCATCAATGACAGGAATGGGAAATTTATCTTTAATAGTGAGCTTGTTGAGCTCCCTATAAAACATACACATATGCCATGATCCATCGTTATTGTGCACCAATACTATTGGTGTAGAGAAAGAACTTTGACTAGGTTGAATTATACCAGCCTCTATCATTTCTACAACCATTTGTTCAATTTCACTCTTTTGGGCATAGGGATATCTGTAAGGTCTAATTTTTGGAGGAACATTTCATGGAATCAAATGAATAGCATGATCATGATCACGAATACGTGGTAGGAGTTTGGGAGTCTCAAATACATTGGAATGACTGTCCAATGATTTTTGTAGATTTGGAGAAATAGATGATTTCGATGTTTGGACCTCTAGTGAGAATAATTATGCAATTATGCCCCATTGTTATTTCTTCGGAAGCTTTTTCATTCCATTACAGATGATTATATTTCCTAGTTTCCCTGTGATACCCCTTAATTCAAATTCGTTTCCTTACAAAAAACATTGAAGAAAATTTCTTGAAAATTAAAAGCTATCATCCCCAAAGATTGCAACCATTGGACTCCTAGTACAAAATCAACACCATCCATTGGAATGGAAAGCATTAGACTATTGAATACATATTCCCCCATGGTTATCTTTATATTATGGCACTTTTCAGATCTTATTATAGTTCCTCCATTTGCAACCATCACTTGACACTCTGGTGATGGATATGAGAAGCAATTCAATTCCTTGGCTATCTTAAAATGAATAAAATTATGGGCACTACCTGAATCAATCAACACTATTACCTTTTTCTTCTTGATATATCCATCTATATTTAGATTTTGAGGAGTGGTAATTCCTGCCAATGCATTACAAGATATGGTCAGATTCATTTCTTATTTCTCTAAGGTTGATTCTTGGTGTATATCCTCCTATTTTGATGTTTCTTGTTCATTTTATTCCTCCTCTTCACAATCTATGTAGAATAATTTCTTCTCAGCACACTTATGACCTTTAATGTATTTTCTATCACAACTGTAACAAATCCATTTTTGTATTTTTCTCGTCAATTGTTGTGGTATCAACCTTGTAGGTTGTGGAAGGCTAAGAGTAGAAAAACTTCCATTTTTATAATCGTGAGTGGTAGACTTCCTTGTTGCCATAATTTTGCTTTCAAATTTTCTTGCCACCTGAATGCCTTCTCTGTTAGATCGGGTTCCCAAAGATGAACTTCATGTTGGATGTTATACTTTAAATTACCTACGAGGACAATAATCATATGCTCCTATGGAATATCATTTACCCTGATCTCCTATGGAATATCAGTTACCCTGATATTCAATTTTTGGAAGTCCTCAATGTGTTTTCCATTGAGCCATTTTGTTTGATATTTATCAATTGGCTAAAAAATTTATTGCTCTTTGTATTCTTATAATGTTCTGTCATTTCCTTCATAAAAAATGACCAAGTGACAAGTTTTTTATGGGTACAAATCCATCGATACCATACAAGTTGATTGGGCTCTAAATATAAATATTCAATGCACACCTTTTGTGTGTGTTGCATGTCATGGAGATTAAAATATTGCTCCATAAGTAGTATACATGTTATCGAATCCTTTCCATCAAACTTCCTCATATCGAACTTTGGAATGTGGTGGTTTTTAAACCCAACATTGGAGTCTATAAAATCATAATTCATATTACTTTAATCCTCATCATGATTTTCATGGATTACCTTTTCACCGATGGGAAGCCTTTCTTCTAGAAACTTTACCAAACCTTCCTTCAACCCTTGTATCTTGACATTCATCATTGCTTCCATGTATTCTTTTAAAACATCATTCAATATTCCCAAGTCTCATTTTATACAATCAATCTTAACATTCAAGATGGCTTACAATTCATTTTTTGTTACTTTTTGTGAGAGAAAACTTTGTTGCACTTGGTCTTGTAATTTTGATATATCATATTGCATTTCTTCCTCTTCTTCATGCATCATAGAAGATATTTTTGGTTTCTTACTAAGAATTTCCATTTTTTTTTTGAGGAATTTTGGAATAAAACAATGATATCTATGCTTCACTATGCCCTTTGAATCACTTTAAATTGATTTTTCCAACAAAATTTATGCAAAATTTTTAAAAAATACACACATTTTTCTTGTTTTTAGGAGCTCAATATTGAAATTGTTGTATCTCTATAATTTTAGATCTCCAAGGTGTGAAATTATATCCCATGGAATCCCTCAAACTATTATTTCCAATTCCATAAGTCAAACCAAAATTGGATTCTTCAAGATAACGTTATGCCCAATATCACATGATGACTTGATTATGGACTGGTTCAGTAGAGTGAAATTATAAGGAATTCTATGTGTCAGGTTTTCAACCTTCGACCTTGAAAATGATATAAAAAATATATAGTCAGTTCACTTTCAGTCACTTCTTACGAAATTTAAATTTGATGCTCGTAGAGGAAGTTATGATGATTTTCCCAAGGTCACATGTTTGAGACTGAATTCTGGAGTATGAAAAAACCCTAACTTCTTTGGACCATATCTCAGAAACTATAGCGAACCAAGATCTGAAATTTTTACAATAACTTCATCAAGATTTCGGTTCTAGGTGGTCGTAATTTTAGCTTTTGAAACTCTGTATAAAATATGTTATAGAAAAATTTTCAATATGAACTATTTCTTGACAATGAAACCTAGAATCCAAAGCTCTAATTCGAAATATTGTGCAACCAACTCACAAAACCTAAGAAAAGATAGATCAATGACTTAGAAATTATCCACTTTGAGGGGAAACCTCCTTTATATTACATAAATGAACAATTCTTGGATGATACAAATGATAATACCTCTTTGGTATATATAGGAGACTAAGGGGTCGCAATATAATCAAAGCCTACATAACAAAAATAATGTAAGGGCACAATAATAACAACATGGGGGATACATGGGAACAACAATAAAAATAGGGGGCTACACCAATAATAAAAATAAGTGGGATAAACTAGTATTATAGGGACTTAACATGATTTTATTTTATGAAGGAATTGTATGAGAAAGATGTTGATTTCAAGGAGGCCTTTGAAGTTGCAAGAACCAAACTTTTCAAAATTAAAGCCCATGGCTTGAATATATGATCCAAGATGTACTGATCTTTAAGAAAAATATTTGTGCATTCCCAATTGTTCCATGAGAGAGAATTTGATTACGGAAAAACACAATGGTGGCCTTGAAATACATTTTGGCCAGGACAAGACTTATGATCTATTGAAAAGACATTATTACTGGCCAAAGTTGAGGAATTATGTGCAAAAATTTGTAAGTGAATACAGAACCTATCATCATGCCAAATAAATAAGCCAAAACATTGGATTGTATACCACATTTCCAAGTCCAGAAAGGACTTGGGACTCTGTGAGTATGGATTTTGTTTCAGGATTGGCAAGGACAATAAAAGGTAATGATTATATCTTTGTGGTTGTAGATATATTTTAAAAAACAACTCATTTTATTCCTTGTGCTAAGACCAATTATGTTAGCCATGTTGTTAATATTTTCTTTAAATAGTTGGTAATAATACATGGAATTCCTAAGAGTATTGTTTCAAACCGAGATACTAGATTCTCAGGACATTTTTGGAGAACCTTGTGGAATAAATTTGGCACAGAATTGGAGTTCAAATCAACATATCACCCACAGAAAAATGGCTCGACTGAAGTAGTGATTGGAGATAATCCCAAATAGTGGGATCAAATTTTAGCAAAATTTGAATATGCATTCAATGACACTCCCAATAGAAGCATTGTAAAAATCCATTTTCAGATTGTGTATGGAATGGACCCAAAATGTGTGCATGAGCTCAAACTTTCTGGAAGAACGGAGTAGAGAAGTGCAGAGGGAGAATATTTTTCTACATCCATATGAGAAATCCATGACCATGTAAAACATAAACCTCATGAAAACTACCTTAAATATAAGAGCAGAGTAGATCTTAGCAGAAGAGAGTAGAATTTTGACGTGGGATATTTGGTACTTGCACACTTAATAAAGGAAAGATTCCAAAAGGGTGAGTATAACAAACTAAAAGTTAAAATGATAGGACCATGTGGGATCTTGAATAAATTCTGCTAACGCCTATGAACTTGAATTCCACTTGGAGTTGGAATTTCACCAATATTTAATGTAGCAAATTTATATAAGTACGAGCCTGAAATATAATAGCCATCAAGTGATGATCAGAAGCAACAACTAGTACATTGGGAAAAACAATTTCCAATAATTGATCTTTTGCAACCTAAAAGGATTTTGGACAAGAGATTAACCAAGAATAAAAGGGACACAAAGTATTTCGAATACTTAGTTAAGTGGAAAAAGCTTCCAATCTTAGATGCAACTTGGATGATTGCCACACTTATACAAAAAGTGGCAAAATTTTTGAAGAAATCATGGACAAGATTCCATGAAATATTTGTTCCTTGGGGGTATGATGCAGGGGCATCTGTAATTTTCATTGACCGAGAGGTCAAAATCATTTACTAAAGGAGTTCGTTCCTCAATCAATGGTTTGTTAAGACATAATTTGTTTGGAATTTCCATGTAATTTTTTAAATTAGACAATTTGTTGCAGTGGTTGTAATTTTGTTATTTTTCCATAAAATGGTCTTTTGATCCTACATTTGTAGATCTATACCGAACTATTTGCAATATTTTATATTCTTGAATTTTAATAAAAAATGAGTTCGAGGGTGGTGTGTCTGAGAGCTCTTGATTTCATTTTCCAGCAAGTCCTTTTGCAATTTCTTGTTGTACATGAATTAATAAGTGCACGCGGTCTTGTCAGTTTTCTGAGTTTTATTATTATAGGCAGGAGAATCATACAATATACATAAATTGTTGGGTTGTAGGAGGGGTGAAGGGAAAATTGGGTGGAGAAGGCACCAAGAGGAGTTGAATGGAGGAGAGACACAAAAGCCAAAAGGAGACCCTAGAGAGAGACATAGTGTTAAACACATAGATATTAAATAATATAAGTGAAGGCACACAACACATAGTCAATTTTCTCTTTGGCGAAGTCATTAAATTAACGAGCCAGGAAACTTGAAAACTTGGAAGCATGGAGGCTCGTAAGTTTTACTGTAACAAAGCTTGCTAGAGGTCGAGAATCTTGGAGGGTCGGAAGCCCAGAACCCTATAAAATTTTATAAATTAGCATATCAAAAATCTCAGGGCACCATGGTTCGTCTATTGACATAGTTGCATAGACAAGAACCTTACTGTTGCTCAAAACCATCAAGCCCGATAACAATTTTAATTAGGAGTCAGGAACCTCAATGGGACCAACAAGAAGATAAGTGGATTGGAAGAGTTTTCGTTATAAGAAGAAAGTGGGTAAATCAGATGATAAGAGCAATAGTTTGAGTGGGACAGTTAGGAGTTGTTGAGCCCAGAGGTTTTCAAAGCACAAGTCTCAATACTAGCGGGACTCATACATGGAAGGTCGAGAGACCGTAAGCATTTGCGAGTTTGAATTTAAATAAAGTGTTGGGCATCCAGGGTCACGAGCATAAGAGTGAAAAGTGGTGATCAAGACTATTTTGTGTGTAGCATACTCACATAGAGTTGGCTACTCCTTCTGAGTCCTCTAACTATTAATAGATCTACCCACTGCGATTCTTAAAGGGATTTACATCCAGAAGGGATTGAAGAAAGCGCAGATTATGGGAATAAATTTGTGATAAAAGGATTAAAGGGGGTCGATTAAGAGAAAGTCTAATTTAGATTTGCATCATTTTTTATAATTCAGGGCCAAAGATGAGGAAGAACCAACTGGGAAATACAACGTTCTTGGTCTCGGGATTCCAATAGTGTAAAATCTTGATTGCTCCTCATCATACACAAAATTTTTAGAGGAAGATGGCGATTAACTCTCTCCCTCGATGTCAATTTTTCATTTCGATTAATCAACATGTCAAGGGAATCATGAGAAGTCTTATCTTTGTATCATTTCTATTTCTCCTTGGTTCACAGTGTCTTCATTTTTTTCTAATGCGTCAACTTCCGAATTTAGATGTATAAAAACATAATAGAAATTCACTTGCTCAAAGTGGGAGATTGAGCGGTGAATTCTTTGACTTAAGGCCACAAAATCACTTCCAATGACCTTGGCATTTCTAAACTATCAAATGATGAGAATCGAGTCTTCAAATATATTTATTATGGATATTTTACAGTCCTTGTAAATCTCTAATACCTTCCATAGCGCTAGAAATTATGCTTGGTTGTTGGTGGCTATTCAAATTACCTAAGAAAATTGGGAGACCATTTTTTCATCAGGGACCAAAGATGACCCCTCTTCCTCCATCCTCCCCAATAAATAGCATAAATATTACACAACATCACATTAATTGATGTTTTGTGTAGATTTGAAAATACAGATATTTGAAGGTGCTTGAGCGGCACATGAAAAAAATCTCGAACCTTTCATTAAGGGATTTCCAAATGTAAACCCATCATGGTTTAAACTTTTGGAAATATTATTAGCATTTATTCCCATGGATAGGCCAAAGGAAAAAACATATAGTTCCTTCTGAAAACCATGCTAAACCACACTAAATGAAAACCACCATGGCATAGCCACGCTAAACAACATATACCACAAGACAATGAGAGAGAACCAAGCTTGAAGAGAGAGGGAGTCCATACAAGGTCGAATCAAAGTTGAGGGCATGCAACTAGGGTTACCCTAACCACCCTATCAAGAGCCATGTATGCACAAATAAATCTAAGATTATTAAGGAAGACTAATAAAATAAAGCTGAAAATGAAAATGAATAAATAAATACCACAATAAGATTAAAGATTAATGAACATAATCTATTTCTTATTAATTAATTTTTTTAATTTTTTTATAAATTTAATATTTAAAAAAAAAAAAAAATATATATATATATATATATATATATATATATATATAAGGAAAATGCACATGACACTAACAAGTTGGAAAACTACTTATTTTGTGAGAATCTATTTCATCACATTTCATTAGAGGAAATTTCATCCTAGAATTGGTCTCCTAAGGAAAAATAATAAAATAATAATTAAAATAATAAAATAAGAGTTATGAATTTTGGAGGTAAAAGAAGAAAACTATTCTTTTTAATTTTATTTTTTGGCTTATCTCCTTATAGGTATACTCAAATTTCAAGTATAGATACTCCTTGAATGTAGAATTAAATTAAACAACCAATGAGTACCCACTATGAATACTTTTGAGAAGACCCACATTGATAAAAAATGAAGATACATTAAAAACACACGTTGAACACGTTTTTCAATTTATTTTCAATTTTTATCAATGTGGGTCTTCTCAAAATAATGCACAATGGGCACTCATTGGATTTGGAATTTAATTCTGCATTCAATGAGTGTCTACACTTGAAATTTGAGTAAAGCTATAAGGAGATAAGCCAAAAAAACAATTAAAAAAATAGTTTTTCTTCTTTTCCCTCCAAAATATTTACATGTACCTCTCTTTAAATTTAAAGGATTTAGATTGGTTTACATATTACGACGTGGAAATTACATAAAAATTGGTGAGCCCTAGTATTGCACCAAGAGTGCTGCAATTCCCAAGGGCTGCCCTACTTTACTTTTTCAACCCAGGGTTCGTACAAACTTTGAGGTGGCAGTGCTATATACACAGTAGATGCATTCTGTTCATGTCATCCTCTTCTGCTTTATGAAAGGGTGCTACTTCTAGGGGTTCTTGGTGAAGTCTATCACACTTCAATGAAACTAAAATAAATTACAGAAAGGAAATGACAGAATTGGAACTAATTTAATGTGCAGGAAGGAAATGATTGTAAGAAACTAAATTAAATTGCTGAAAAGAAATGACAGGAAGAAAACTAATTTAATTTGAAAAAAACAAATAGTAGAAAGGAAACTAATCCTAAACCACACTTCACTTGGCCAAACGGCTAAATGCACACTACTTATCCTATGATCTATCTACCATGCTTCTATCCATGAAACTAGGCTATCCATGACTTAATTCTAATTAAAAAGAGTTAATTTGTAGCTTGGAGGGAAGAAAAGGGCTAAAAAAGGCTAATAGGGGGTTTAACACATGAAACAAGGTTTGCAAGCGGAAAGAGGGGGTTAAACCCTTATAAAAATTTATGATAGCGTGAGAAATGGCTTTGGAGCATACAAAACGCAAAAATGCAATGGTGGAGCACGATGGAGGACAAAATTTGCGATGTGCGATGTTGCAATTGCAACTTCGCAAGGTTAAAGGGATACCGGTAAGGATTAACAAGAATGAACTAAGTTGTGTGAAGTGTGAAGTGTGATGTGGTAAATGTTGCGGGTTGTGATCTGCGATATGGTGAGTTCTGCGAAGTGCGAAGTGCGATGCATGACGTGGCAGAGTTACCGCATCGGTAGAATGAGAAGTAAGTGTTATGTGAAAAGTTTAAATGGTGCGAAGTGCAATTTTCTATTTCGTAATATCGCAATCGCAAGGAACGAGTAGTAAGTGTTAAAGGTAAAAGCCAAATTTTGCAATTTGCGAAGTGCGGCGTACAGTGGCGGGAGACTCAAGGAGTAAAGGAAAAGGTCAGGTTTTTGGTGGTTTTGAATGGTTTTTCACGTGTTTTTCATAAAAAGTGTAAGGCAGTTTTGAACGGAGAAAATTATAGAAATAAGGCTTTGAAGGGCTTAAGTACGTTAGGCAAAGAAAAGGTAAGTACAACGTTAAGATGAGAATAAAAGGAGGGGAATGGAGGCATAAGAGCAGTGCTCAGAAGTGAGACGCACCTGTGGATTCATGCACGGGAAACAGAAAGAAATGCGGGATGAAATAGTGAAAGTGAGTCTTGGACTTGGTAATTCAAATTCTTCCCAAAACTCAAACAGAAAGTAATTTTGGCCTGTGGGAAGGTCTACCCTGCTCGAACTCTATTGACAGAGATGAGAGGGGGGACTTAACCACAGTTTTTGGAGTTTTTCCTTTATTTACTACACATAAGAAATTAAACTACAGTAGCACAAAAACTAAACAACAATGAAACTTATCAGAAGCATATCTAACTTAGATGGCAGAAGCAAAACTAGCTAAATGACAGAAAGGAAAATATAGTAACAGAAAAGAAGATGAGGCACATGGGATGGGCCCTAACCCATGAGCCCAGATCTCTGGAACTAGATGAATATAAATTCATCTGAATACTCATTGCAATAAGAATACAGTCTTATTACATCTCGAAGGTCTTAACAGCAAAAGCCTAATAGCTTGCAACAAAAGTTCTGAATGGAATCAAAGAATAAAATGGAATTGACTAGAATCAACCCTCTGGCAAACTAACTCCCTCCCTAGCTCTAGCTCTACTCTATTTATTCTACATGGTAACTACATACAGCTCCCTTGAAAATGGTGATTGATTCCATTTTGACTCCAAGTAAACATAGATTGAGTGCCCTTCATCTTCAATTGCTTGGTTGCCTCTTGGAATTCGATTTATTGGAGACTCCAAGTGAAGTATGTCTTGAGTGCACTTGGTCTTGAGTTTCTTGGATGCCTCTGGAATTCGAATTGTTGGAGGGGGATCTCATGAGGATCCTTTGGTTGCCTTTGAGAGTTAAGGATGGGGACAATCCCCTTGAATCTCTCCAAGATTTCTCCCTAATTTCATGATGTTGTGCTCATTTATTCTCCAATCCTGATCTTCTAGTGGTAGGGAGTAAGTCCCTAAATCATCTCCTTCTCCAAATATGTATAATCTGTCAAATATTCTCACAATATTCTACAAAAATAACCAATATTAGGAAAAAATATGCAACTACCTTTAATCCTTCCTAAGAACATATTAAAGCATAAGAATACATTATTAAGTGCAGAAGGAGAGATTTATTATGTCCTTTTATGTGCATAAGGAAGGTAGATGGGCCTAAGAAAGGTTAGATGGGCCTTATTTTATGTCTAATTTAGAGGCCCATCATCACCCCCCTACTAAAAATGTTGCTCATCCTCTGAGCAACCTATTCATCCTCCCTGCCTTATGGTTCTTCGTGCATGTTGGCTTATTTAATTTTCTGTTTCTTGGGTCATGCACTGCTCCCTTACTAATCTTCTTGCTATTCTACTTGCATTTATTTTTGTAGGTGCTGCATGGAGGTCCTTAGGTGCCTTAAGAAAATATATTTTGCATGCCATGAGGTGGTGGGTCCACCTTTTTTTCTATTTTTCTTCTTTTTCTTTTTCTCTTTTTTTTTCTTCTTTTTTCTTCTTATTTTCCTTTTTTTTCCCAATTTTTTTTATTGCATGCAAAATAAGCTCAGGGTTTAGTTTTTTTTTTTTTAGTTGAGTTCACCCTTGGTTACACCTTTGGCACTCCTTGTCTTTTATTACAATGAACTTCTTACTGCCCACTTTCTCAAGTCCTTTTTACTTCTGTCTTGTTCCTTTTCTTAGTGGAAAAAGTGAGGCTATTTGCTAGATAAGGCTGAGGTTGCTCTACTACTGATTTTGGTTATAAAAAAACTTTCCTTATCACACTTTTTAACTTTTATTAATATAAAATAGATTAGAAGAAAGGTTTAGATGATTGCATACCTGAGCCTTACAATCGATTTGTTTTTTCATGTGATATCGAAGCTGTTGTTGAAGTTTCTTGTGGTGATCTGCTTGAGGTCCTTTGGAGCTTCTGAGCACATGAAGAGGAAGTCCAAGTTTGACTACCTTTGACTAAAGTGTTGAACAAATTTTCCTTTTGTGCCATCTTGTTGTTTTCTGCTTGCAAAGGTTGGAGAGCATCTACATTCATTAGAGAGAGATACATGAAAAAAAGCAATTTATTTTTTATTTTTTATTTTTTAATGCCTAATAGTTGTCTCAATGAGGTTTTCCACTACTAGGTCTGCCTAGGCGCCTCAAAGGATGTTTTCACCTAGGATATTTTTTTTATTTAGTATTTTTTTTTCAACCCAATGACTGCCTCATGGAGGTTTTCAATCAATGAGCCAATCTTAGACGCCTCAAAGAGGTTTTCATATGAGATTTTATTCTTTCCCCTTCTTTTTTTCACTTTCCTACTCTACTTGAAAAAAACAAAACCTTTTTCAAGTATAGGAATACTTCCAATGGAGCCATGTACACATCAAGATGACAAAAAAAATCATGTGCACAGTGGGAATACATGCTTTGACATGTACCTGAATATGAGAGATGAATTGCTTTGACTGGGATTGTATCAAGTAATGTTAGAGAAGAGTGTGTTATTGCAACTTAATGGATGTTTGGAACCATATTTCAATATATTTGTGATGCCCCTGGTCCACTTGCTGAGTTGGATCACCTTGGATGTCCTCTTCTATTATGACATTCAAATCTTCCTTTTTTTGCTGATTTTTCTCTTGAACACATGGAGGAAATTCTGGTAAGCATGAGGAAACTTTCTCAACATTTGATTCTGATGTTGGCTCTTCATCAAGTGCAACCCTTGATCTTTTGATCTCCTCATTTGGATCTTCTTCTTCTTGATGTTGTCCTTCAATGACATTGGGAAAATCTCTTCTTTGCAATACCTTTCTTGAATTAAGATGCGGACCATTTAGATTAAGAGGATATGTTTGGTAGTGTTGTACCTCAGCATTGTAAGTGAGCTAAGATACTTCATGGTGTGGGTTTGGAAATGGTGGTACATGTAGTTGAGTGGGGGTGGATATATGAGATGGATGTGGTTGTGGTGGCGGTGGATGGTAGGGATAACATGGAGTTGGGTATGGAGGATATTGAGGTAAATATTGAGGATGTTGAGGATTTTCCCAATAAGGTCCTTTCTAATCATGTTTCCAAGGAGGGAGTGTGTCCCAATTAGTTTGAGATGGATGTGAATAATTTTGACATTGTGAAGTAGGTCCTTGCATCATATCAAGTTGACTAGGCTGCCAGGGTCTACTTGGAGCTACATAACATAGCTTCTTTGGTGATTGCCTTGCTCCATTGTTCTTAGTAAACTTATTTAAACTTGGGGAATGATGAACAACATTTAGTAGCATATGATTCTGCATGGATAACAAAAATATCAGCATCTTCTTTTTGCTCTTTTTGCATTCTTAACATTTCTACTTGTTCACTTAGATTGCTAAGAATTTCTGTTTTAAATTTATCAAGAAAATTTCCAAGTTCATCTTGTCTTACCAATGTTGATGTTGATTTGCTTTCTCTTTCAATTCCTCTTGATATGTGCTTGCATGTTTCACAAATTTCTTCAAATGACAATTGGTATACATCTCCTCTACTCATGAGATTAAGGAGATCAATCCACTCATCCCTAATTGCTCTAAGTAAGAGGGTTTTTAATGTGTCAAATCCTAGATGATGCATTTTTTCCCTCTTAACATTATACATGAATCTTTCTATTAGATCCTCAAGGCTCTCATCTTCTTCTTGTTTCATTCTAAAAATTTCTTCTCTAAGATCACGATCTTTATATTTTTCTAAGAATATGTTTTTCATATCATTCCATGATCTTATTGAATTAGTACCCAGACTCATGAACCATTTAAGAGCTATATCCTTCAATGTTATAGGAAACAATCTCAGCTTTTGAGTGTGTGATAAGTAGCCATAAGACCTACAAAGTATCTCAAATTCAAATAGAAATGTTTCTGGATCCTCTGTCCTCATACCATGGAAGTTGGGAAGGAAAGATGGAGGGATGTTCTTCATAGGTACACTAATTTCCATATCTTGAATGGGAAACCCAATAATATCTTCTTCATTGTCATCATATCCATCCATCTCTTCTTCCTTCAAAAGTGTATGGTGATGTGGTTCTTATTGCACCACGTGGTCAAGTGGGGGGGTTGGTGTTGGAGAAGTATTTTTAAAAAAAAAGATTAGAGTATCCATGCTCTATGAGGCATGAAAATCATATTTTTTGTATTTTTCAATATATCGGAAACAACATGAAAAATGAAAGCAGAAAATAATGCTAAAACATAATCAAAGCATCTACTAGCACCTCCCCGGCAACAACGCCAAAAAGTGGTGAGCCCTGGTATTGCATCAAGAGTGCTACAACTCCCGGGGGCTTTCCTACTTTACTTTATCAACCCGAGGTTCGTACATACTTTGAGGTGACAATGCTATATACACAGCAGATGAATTTTGTTCATGTCATCCTCTTCTGCTTTATGAAAGGGTGCTACTTCTAGGGGTTCTCAATGAAGTTTGTCATACTTCAATGAAACTAAATTAAATTGTAGAAAGGAAATGACAGAAATGGAACCAATTTAATGTGCAGGAAGGAAATGACTGTAAGAAACTAAATTAAATTGCTGAAAAGAAATGACAGGAAGGAAACTAATTTAATTTGCATAAAACAAATAGTAGAAAAGAAACTAATCCTAAACCACACTTAACTTGGCCAAATGACTAAATGCACTCTACTTATCCTATGGTCTATCTATCATGTTTCTATCCATGCAACTAAGTTATCCATGACTTAATTCTAATTGAAAAATGTGTTGATTTGCAGCTTGGAGGAAAGAAAAGGGAAAAAGTGGTTAATGGAGGGCTCACCACTTTTTGGCGTCGTTGCTGGGGTTTAAACCTTATAAAACCTTATAATAGGGCGCAAAAATGGTTTTGGAGAGGAATAATGTGGAATATGCAATGGCGGAGATGTCATCGAGGCAAAGGTTGCGATATGCGATGTCGGAATCGCAATATCGCAAAAGTAAAGGGATAGCGGAAATGTAGTTTGGGAGCAGGAGCGAAATGCAAAATGCGATGAGGTAAATCTTGTGAAGTGCAAAGTGTGAAGGGTGACGTGGCGGTGGGACCAATATCAAAATCGCAATGTCGCAACATTAGAGTGCTAAGTGTTTAAGGGACAAGGGAAATATTGTGAAGTGCGATGTGTGATGCGGCTGAGTTATCGCATCGACAGAATGAGCGGTAAGTGTTAAACGAAAGAGGCAAACGGTGTGATTTTTTATTTGTGATTTCGTAATATCGCGAAGTTTGCGATCTGCGATATGCAATATCGCAATATCGCAATCGGCAAATAGGAGCGATAAGTGTAATGGAGAAAGGGGAAAAGTTGTGGTTTTTGAAGTGCGATGTATGGTAGCGAGAGTTTCGATGAGGAAAGGCGGAGGTCTAGTTTCAATGGTTTTTCAAGAATTTTGTGTTAAAACGAGTAAGGCGACTATGACCGATAGAAATAAAGGAATAAGGTGGGCTGATGGTTTTAAGCACTTTTAGGGGAAAAGGTGGGTGCAACATTTAAACAAGAGGAAAAGGAGGTGAATGGAGGTGTATAAACAATGTTTAAGCCATGAATATAGAGATGGAAAATGAAGCAGGAAGTGCCACGAAGCTACTCTAGGGTGTTGACATTAATTCCAGTAAACAAACCTGCAGATTCATGCACAGGAAAATAGAAAATAATGCATGATAAAACAACAAACAAAAAGCAGTTTCTGGGTTTGTGGGAAGGTTTACCCTCCTTGAGCTCTATTGACAGAGATGAGAAGGGAAATATAGATCCACGAATTTTTGTTTTTTCTCCTCTACTCTATTACTCATAAGAAAATAAAAATTACAACAACGCACCAAAAGAAAGAACTAAGCAGCAATGAAATTAACAGAAGCACAACTAATTTGAATGACAGAAAGAAAGTTGGCTTAATGGCAGAAAGGAAGAATAAATATAGCAGAGAAGCTGAGGCACATGGGTTGGGCCCTAACCCACGAGCCCAACTATCTAGAATTAAATCAGTAAAATGGATTTTTTCTACTCATTTCATTAAAAATGAAATCTTATTACATCCTAAAGGTCTTGAATGGAAAAATCCTAATAGAATGGAAAATTTATGGCATGGGATAGAATGGAATGAAAACGGAATTGAATGGACTGCATCGAATGCACCAGAATGGAATCAAAGAATGGAATGGAAGAATAAGGGACTAGAATCAACTCACTGGCTAATTAACTCCCTCCCTAGCTCTAGCTCTACTCTATTTATTCTACAGGGTAGCTACCAATGTCTCCCTTGAAAATTGTGATTGAGTCCACTTTGACTCCAAGTAAACATAGATTGAGTTCCCTTCGTCTTCAGTCCCTTGGATGCCTCTTGGAATTTGATTTGCTAGAGACTCCAAGTGAGTTATGGCTTGAGTGCACTTGGTCTTGAGTTGCTTGGCTTCCGCTGGAATTCGAAATTCCTAGAGGGGGATCTCATGAGGATCCTTTGGCTGCCTTTGAGAGTTGAGGGTGCACAATCCCCTTAAATCTCTCCAATATTTCTCCCTAATTTCCTGACGTTGTGCTCATTTATTCTCCAATCTTGATCTTCTAGTGGCAGGGAGCAAGTCCCTAAATCATCTCCTTCTCCAAATCTGTATAATCTGCCAAATATTCTTACAATATTCTACAAAAATAACCAACATTAGGAGAAAATATGCAACTACCTTTAATCCTTCCTAAGAACATATTAAAGCATAAGAAAACATTATTAAGTGCAGAAGGAGAGATTTAATATATCCTTTTATGTGCATAAGGAAGGTAGATGGGCCTAAGAAAGGTTAGATGGGCCTTATTTTATGTCTAATTTAGAGGCCCATAAAAAATCTCAGGGGAAATTTTAGGCTGAAATTTACTCTAATGATTAACTCTAATTTTTTTCATTAAACCATATTATAATTATATGACAAAAAATGCCGATTAAAGCAACTATAAGATTCAATTACTTTACATTTTTTAATCTTGATTTCTTCCTTAAACCATTATTTTAAAGCCTATATATATATGTTTGTTTGTTGTTGGCCTAGACATATGGCTATGGAGAAGTAATCATGTGACTCAGATAATGTGAATACATGTCAAATAACGAAGGTAGTAATATCTTAATCATAAGGCACTATAGGTATTTTCCCCTTTGCCTATCATTGGGAGAAAATGCTAATAATCTTTCCAAAAGTCTAAACCGTGATGTGTTTGCAATCAAAAATCCCTGAAAAAAAAGATCTGATATTTTTTGCATGTACCGCTCAAGCATCTTCAAATATTTATATTTGCAAACTAGTAAAAAAAATCACTTAATGTGATGTTATTTAATATTTATGCTTGCTATTTCTTTATTCTTATAGTGTCGAGAGATGTTATACAATTCAATATGAAATAGATGATGTAATGCTATGTTATTTTATGTAAAAAAATTTATTAAATCAAATTACGGAAAATAAATAAAGAAATAGAAGAGATGTTATAATGTATTGTTATGTACACATTTCGAATTGGTAAAAGTACTAGCGATTTTTGGACTTTAGGTTTTGACAACCCATGGTTTTTCCCATTGTATTATTCTCTAATACAACATATTTAAAGCCATAAAAATCCAATAAACTTTTCATTTTCAAAAGAGAATGATTTTCCTTTACTAACACGTAATGTTCTTTTAAAATGACTAATGTGTGTGATGTCCAATTAATCTATTTAGATTGTGGAGTGCCATCAGAATGTTTCTTTCTATATCTTCATTGCTAAGTTAAATAAATTTTCTATTTCACATTAGTGTATGCATGAGAATAAATGGATCAATGGATATTTGTATGGTCAGGAGACTATTGACACTATGATCAATACCCTCCAAAAAGTTTCCTACACGTGAATTTTTTAGCCTACAAAGGATCTTAAGAATTTTCGTCCCATGGTCACTTCATGGTTGGTTGATGTTTTGTGTTCAATTCTTCTTCTTAAAATATTATAAGTGTCAAAGTCACTTACCTACACATGCTCAGTCCTTAATGAATTGATAAGTACACTTACTGTATGAAATCTTGAATATGCACAACACCAACCAACAAGACAATTTCAGAGAGATGTTCAACTGATGTCAACAGTTAGTGTGCACTTTCATTGAGAAACTCCCTCAATTTTATTGCAATTGTACGTTTTGTTTGGTGAGTTTTAACAACTGTCACGTTTGCACACCTTTTCCCTCACAAGTGTCACTTTCATGTTTACAATTGTTTCTTTTGCGTGATTCCACCTTAAGAATTGTATTTCTCATGTTATCTTCACTTTTGCATGTGTTTCTTTCAAGGTTGTTTGCATTTTGCAAGTGTCATCTAAATTTTTTCCTCCTGCTCTGTACAAGTTGTAAAGGAATTGTCCCTCTTGCTAGGTTATAATCGAATCTTATTCATGAGCCTCTTTGACGTATATTTTCCGCCCATACTTGTGCAATAAGTATTTTCTAAGGACTCCTCCCTCTCACAGTGCATTAATACTTCCTTGGATAAGTGACCTAGACTTTTGCTGCCTCCCTCAGTGAAAAGTGCACTTCATATGAACAAGGACCATTTGAAAATTCTTTAGAAGAAGAAGTACCATTTGACCATGCTTCAAAAGAACAAGGACCTTCTCTCCCTTCAAAAGCACACTTCAGAACAACAAATCACACTTTATAACAACGAAGTGCACTTGGGAACAACGAATTACACTTTGGAACAACAAGGATCTTCTATCTCTTTAAATGCACATGGCGCACTCACGAAGCAAAAAGACTTCATCCTTCCCTTAAGGAACATGGTACACTCTTGAAGCACAAATCCTTCATCATTCCCTCTTCCCTTAGGGCACATGGCACAACCATGAAGCATGAAGCCTTCATATGAGTGCAGTCCTTCGACTCGAATAAATGTGCTCTCCTAGTTTCTCTTGAGCACACAAGCACACTTGGAAGGCATGAAACCCAATCCCTTTTTCCTTCGGTATGAATCCATGCACCCTCATTTTTCCCTTTAGTGCAAAATAACATCTCGAGAAAATGAATTATTCTCCTTCGTGCTTCAAACCTGTGCCATGCGCCCTTGAGTTCTCTCTCTCTCTTTCTTGAGGAAACAAGCACACCTTGAAGGCCTCTTGTGAGCCTTGAACTTTCACTTCATTTAGCACAGTAAAAATGAATAGTGGATCCTTCCTAATCCACTGATGAGTTTGACTGCACCATCCTAATCAAGCCTCCTTATTTTAACCCTCTCACAGGCCTATCATGAGCTGATCATTCCATGAGTTATGTAGTGATAGAATAAATTTTTTTAAGGCTGGTTTCTCTTTTTCATGAATGATTTTCATTGGCAGGAGTAATTTCTTAGCATGAAAAGGTGATGCTAAAAGAATATATCAAGGAGAAAGTAGGAAGTAACGCCTGTGAAGAAGAAGAACAAAAGCGAGCTATCATGGATACATGAACAATATCATGGGCCAAGACAAAAAAAGGACATTGCATGATGAGTCAGAGAATTCTGATATTGATCAAATACCATTTGGAGGATGAAGATAAGCAACAAAGTGGATATTTCATGAAAATTGAAGCATAGATCAAATCTACCATCAATAATGCAATATGAAGAAACAAGAAAGAAAACTTTGGATTTCCACCTCATCACGAAGTCCATGTCATCATTGTCAAGTTGTAACTTGTACAAGTGTCATCATAATGGTCAATGTATGTATACATGTCATGCCACATCATGTGGAATGTAATTATGTAATTATTAAAGAGAAAAGGACAAAATATAATGTGTGGAACTCCAAAGGTCACATGTGGAATATGAAGACTCACATAGTCATATATGGACAAACACATAGTGAAGTACAAAGATCATTTAGAAGTTCAAGAGTTAAATATAAGTCCAAGATTCATGAGGGTAAGAGCTCAGATGTTGGCGTCATTCCTCTTGTAATAAAAGAAACCTCATAACTCAAGAAAATGGATTTTGGAGGCTTAATCTTTCAAGAGCTAGTCTTGGCTTCTCTGCTTGGCATAGGAGAGAAAACTATTCTTTGGAGAAGCAATAATTGACTTAATGTTCCACTATTGGAACTAGTGCCTCATCATTTTAACTATGTACTTGGATCTTTCCCCTAGTAGAAATTCAATGAGCTAACACATTTTCATGCATGTATCACAAATGTTTAGGACTATTCTTGGGATGTTTACGATATATGTTGTGTTCATATGTACTGGATAAATTGATCTATTTTAGTGGCTATGGTACTCATCTTGTTGAATGTGAACGGTATTATGTTTAATAATCGGTATGTGAACTATTTTGCTAATGAATATTTTCCTGCTCTTGTGTGTCTCTCTTAGGTTAGTACTATTACTTCCTCCGAGAGACTCATTGTTGTCTCTCGCTCGTGAAGGTATCCTTTTACACATTGCAATCAATGTTTCACAATGTTAACTCACTTGCTTGTTTAAAGCCTATGTGTATAATCTCTTATGTTATTTTTTGAAACTAAGGCGAACCTTTGTGTTACGGTGGTTGGGTTGATACTCCAAATAGGGCTCTTAATCCAAATGGTTTGAGGTCTAATTGGGAATTCACATCCAAGAAACCTGTGTATGTTGGCGGTATCCAACACTGTCAACATTCTGGCGCTAGGCAGAGGGCCAGATGAAAGGTTTTGCCCATTGAGTTTGCTTTGAATTCATTATCTTTAATGGCTCATCGTCAAATCATATGCCCAAAATATTTTATGATTATATCCATTGGTCAAATTTTAATCCTAGATGAGCCACTTTATTTCTTGTCTCATTTTAAGTTTGACGGTGAGGATGGAACATCCATAGTCGAGCACATTTTTTATTTTCTTAAATTTTGTGAATATCACTAAATTGATGATGAAGATTTTGCCTGTGTGATTTTCTTCATCACTTTTTAAGGCTATGTTAATCGATGGTGTCATACCTTACCATCTGCCTCAATTCATTCTCTTGATCAATTCCTCAGGGAGCTTCAACAATATATTGATAGGTATGATTACTGAGATGTTTGTAAAAGAATTAAACGACTTAGAATGGATCATGGTGAATAAATTGAGGATTTTTCTAATCGATTCCTTCACTTATGTTGTGAGTTTCCTGGAGAAGATACGAATTGGGATTTCCTTAAAAGGAAGTTTGAAAATTTTGTTCAAATATCTTTACACGGTGAATCAAAACCCATAGATGATCATGAGACACTGAATCTCAGAGGAGGAACCTACTATTCCTTTTCTTCCTTGTAACCCTCATTTTCTAGTTCCAATAAAGGTGCCTATTTGTATTAATTATGAAGTTGGGAAATCTACAAATAAAATTCTTAATCCATCTGCTCAAACTTCATCCAATTCCCATGATCTTGATCTGACTAAGGATAATTTAGAATGGTTCATGGAGTCTAAGGTGAAGGATAATCCCTTGATTTATTAAGACAATATTAATGCTCATAACATCAGTCTTGAACCTGATTTGGATACATGTCATCCTCTATTATCTCTTTCTCATGATTCATTTCCCCTTGATCCCCCTGATCAGTATCTTCGAAATCCAAGTATCGATCAGGAGCAAGGTAGTCACATTTCACAGGTAGAGGAGTAGGAGAGTGAGTATTATTTTTATCTTTCTTATCTTTTTCAAAATCCTCCATATCAATATAATGTTCTTTCATCCTCGGTTGATTTTGAATCTAGCAATTTCAGTGAAACTAAAATGAAATTGATTTTCCTAATCAATGTAAATTCTTGGACAACCATCATCCTGATTATTCTGACTCCATTATTGTATGTAATGATGTATTCCCAAGTGAAAAAATTGATCTTTTGGTTTCTCGAGAAGATTTTATTTTGGAATATTTACACCTCAAATCTCATTCGGTCCAAGAATATGTTCTTATGGAAGCTTCCTCTTCAATCCACAATCCCTTGTTCTTTACTGCTTGTAATGCATTTGTATCATCTAATGAGTTGGATTTTGAATCGACACAGGGTAGTGAGATCATTCAAGATCAAGAAGAAGGTATTGAAATCATTGAGTTTCCTTTCCATCGCTTGTCATTTTCAAATTTTCATGACGAAAATTATTATATTTAGGTTACTCATGAAATTCATTCAATCTATTCATCCTTAGATGTGCATCCAGAATAACCTTATAACTTGGGTAATATTTTTTTTGAAGATGTAAGTTCTGACCAAATCAGTGATGTAGATGGCCGCCATCTAGATAGTAGTGGTCTAGTAAATATTACTGGTGGTAGTTGTCCACACACCATGCATTATCTTATTCATATTTCAAAATAAAATTATACAATTCTTGAAGGTTGCGAGACTCACCAAGAAGTCTAGGAACTTCAACTTCCATTGATGCTTATCTGACGTTCTTGCGACTCTAGTAAGTTCACTTAACTAAATCAAATTTGGATATTATCACATATATATTTCATTTGCATGGTTTCACTATATGTGAATTCATTCTTGAAAGTTGTGTGTTATTTCAGATATAGCTTTTCAAGTTGTCAAGATTTTTTCTCTGGTCAAATTGAGCATTTTGTTTCAATTGATCATTCCTCGTGTAAATCTTTTATATCAAACTCAATTTTGGAATGTATACCTTTCTTAGATGTGCAAAGTTGTGAAGCTGATCATTCCAAAGATGATGTTTGGCCAAAGGATTCATACCTGTCACATTATTTTGAAAGTAACCAGCTCCTAATCCTTCTTATGAATATTTTGATACTAATTATTTTCTTCATGGCACCAAATATATTCTTTAGTGTCAATGAATGTTTGTGTTATTTACTGAATCAAGTTCCTCCTTTTCATCTACTACATCTCCACTGGTTTCATGTGTTTTCCATATTGGCATTCCTTTTTAATGATTAGGATGTCAGTTTGCGTTGTATCCAGTCACAAGTAGATGGTTTGTCACATTCAGCATATGAGAAATATGTTTTTTTCATTCAAAGAATCTGTATAGATGTTCAAATTAAGCTATATTTGATGTCCTTTAACCAAGAATATTATTCATTAATCAGTCCATCTGATCATGGCTCTTGTTTTAAATTAGTCAACAAATTCCATTCGAGCCTACTCACACAAGAAAGCTACAAGCCATGCATTTCATCCCTCCATGCACCTCTCCCTTTCTAGTGTCTGATTTCTATAATGATGCTATATGAACATCTGTTTTCCCTTATCATTATTCCTCTACTTATTTCTTACACGTCTTCCCCATATTATATTTTCTTCCCAATATGATTTTTTTTTTGTAAATGATTAGCAAACTAATCTTAGATTTCATTTGAATTTGGGAATTTTTAAAAATATACCTCAGAATGAATGTATTCTACACACCCACAGTGTCTCATAAATCTTATGATGACTAACTTTATTCTATGATATCATTTTCATGATTACCATTTATAACACTCGATAGGAAAGTTTGAGAAATTAAAATCATGTGATCAGTACTTCTGTGATATCCTGTGTATAATTACCATTTATAACACTCGATAGGAAAGTTTGAGAAAATAAAATCATGTGATCACATGATAGCCCGATAATGTGATCTCTTATACGTTATCCTATGCCTAAGTCACGTGATTCAATTTTGGTTTCAACTTTGACAAACTTGAAGTTCATATTGGTTTGGTTATGCACTGTTTACATTTATATGTGGGGAAATTTAATTGTCTAATTACCTTATGCGTGTTCCACATAGTAGTTTCTCTTAAGACTAAGAGGAAGAGAACGAGTTTTAGCATGAAATATAAGTTTTTAGTTTGAATTCCAATTTTGATTGTTGGCTCTCCTCTAATGAACATAAATTAGAGTAGTACAAAGGCGAAGCTGAGACCTGAAACTCATAGGTTGAAACTTGAATAAATTGTCAGTTCTTGCTTATGAGTCATTGTGTGTGTGTGTTCTTGATAGCTTAACAATTCTTTTACATCTTATTTCTCATGGCACTAAGAGTTATTTATAGCATATGTTTCTTTTCTAGATTGACGAATTTTCAATACTGAAGCCATGTTCAAATTTTTGTTTCCTAATTTCTATATATTGTGTTCTTTCCTACACATATTTACCTATGAATGGTAGGTATGGAAATTCATTGAATATAAAGTGGAACCACTACTTATGAGCCCCATTAGGAGACTGTCTTAAAAATAGGAAGAGAAGAGATAAATCTTTCGTTGGAAGTATTCATCTTGGTTTAGAGAGTACAAGATATCCTTTAGTTTATGATTGGTTTAGTATGAATAGTAGGAGATATAGAGTATATAGTATAGATACACTTTAGTTATTATGTATGCTAGGAGAGATCAAGTATAGGAGAACACTCTGACCTTGACTTCAACTCCTCTTACTCCTCTATAAACTAACACTTTGACTTCAACTCCTCTTACTCACCGAGGAATCCTTACAACTAGAGACTTTAATTCAAACCCAACGCAAGAAAGCAAAGAAAAATATTTAGATCAACAACACAGAACGATAAATACATACCTTCTCTTCTTTAGTATTGTTTATAAAGACCAGATTGAAAGGAAAGCCCCTAGTTTAGCTCCTTCAAAAAGGATTGGTTCCCAATAAGATATCATTATCCAAGTGTTTTTAAATAATTTCTCTTTGTGAAAATGATTGTTTAATAACTAGAGTGTGCCCCTTAACCAGTTCATGAGGGATCCAAGTGGATATTGGTGGTCACCCGCCTATTCCACTTTGGGCTCCACCATTGTCTATTTCAGTTTTTCAGTTTCGGCACAGTTTACTATTTTTAGCAGTTTTTCGGGTCCTAAACTTCCGGAGCCGTTTTGAGGCCCTAAACGACGTTTTTTGGGAAAACGGAGAGCAACATGGATCCATGGACCGATGTTGCTCGTTCCAAATTTGTAGTCCTCGGATAGATCTTTCTAACGAGGTATGGTACGCGTCAAACGGAGATCGTATGCCAAAGTTACGCCCCTGGGAAGTTGAAACACCAAATTACCCAAACGGGGCCCATAGTTTTGGCGCTTCATCTCCTAGGGTTAGGGTTTTGGCTGTTTAGGATTTCCCATTGTTTCTAAATGATAAATAGGCCCTCGAGCCTCATTGTAACTCATTTCAGAGGCCTGTAGCGACCACATCTCTTCTCAGAGATAGCTACCAGCGCCCTAGCTAGTTTTATTTCCATTCTATTTGTAAGCAAATTTCAGTTCTTTGATATTAATGAAATGAAGTGTTATTTCCGTTGCATCTCTGTATTTATGGTTATATGTTTATTATGTTGCGTTCCTGCATAAATCCGGATCAGAGCAAGCCCAAGCCAATAGCCTAAGTCAAACCTTCATTGATAGCCCTAACAATATCAATATATTATTGCAACGCTTTCTTGTCCTTGATTGAGGCATCGTGCAATTCCACTAAAAAGTCATATGTAGTTTCTATTTTCGTAAGGTTGTCCATTTTTTCTATTGGGTCTAAGATGGCGGAAGGAATGTATTGTATATGAATTTTCTACCTAAGGTCAATTTCTACAAGTCGACCTTTATACTATGGCCTTCTTCCAGCAAATGGGGGATTCTTTTCATTAGCTATAGTAGTTGTTAGTCCTCTTGAATGCTTCTTTTTGCTTTATTACTAAGCACACACTCCCTCCTGCCAAACATAAAGTTGAGCCATCCTCACCCAAAGATGAAGCTACCTCATAGTAAGAATACTTTATTTTATGAAGAGACTCATTGAGCTAGAAACTCAACCATTTTATGTTTTCAGAGAATGAATCTTCTTGAGGTAGAAATTAAGCGTTGAAATGTGGAATTGCGCAGTGTTTCCCATCTAGAGCCATACTATCCATACCACACCTATAAATCATGGGAATTTAAAGTCTAAAAGGTCGCTTAGAGCTTACGAGTTTCTCTATGAAAGGGTAGGGGAAAATAGAAAATAGAGGATAGAAAGAGAATGAGCTTGTTGTTTTTTATGGGAAATTGTGAGTTATAAATCTAGGGCATATCGATCTGTTGTGATCCTCCAGTTTTTCCTGACTCCCGTTCTGTAGACAAAACAACAAAATGCACTTACCACTTGGAAATTTATCAGTTTCCTTAAATTCCTTTCGTTTTTTGTATAATAATAGTATAACATTTAATACCTATAAACTAATTCTAGCATTAGTTTGCAGTTCTGAAATTCGAATGAAACAAATCCAATATATACATGGTAATAGCCTCTCTTCCTTGGAAAGAGGCCAAATAAGAAGACGAAAAATTTTACTGGTCCTAAAAAATAAAATTTGATAGGATGCAATATGGGTCATAGACAAAAAGGGTTAAAATTTTTAGTTTAATTGTCAAACAGAGTAATTCTCCAAAACAATTATGATTATTATAGTCCCATGCAAGTCGACAGGGGCTAATAAGAGCATTATGAGTGATTCAATCATAAACAAGGCATGTTTTGTCATATTTCTTATGTTTCTAGATTATTAAAATTGTTGAATTATTTATGTCATCTATAGATATTATATTCTCGTTTTAATAGTGGTACAACATAACTTTCTCAACAATGTGCATTAGAATGTCATTCTAAGTGCAACGTTTGATGGGATGAATTCCTCAAATGATAAAAGGAATAAATTGTACTGGAACTTCCCTTTTCTTGGAAGTGGAGTATAAGATGGGATGATTAACTTTCCAAATTATTTTCTTATCTCCTATATAGCTTAATTTGTGATTTTTAACCAATCCAAAAATTTTGGGACACCTAATACAGGAAAGCTAAACAACACATGAAATAAATTAGGATTTGGAATTTGATCACTAAGTTGCCTTGAAATCTCCTTTTTTTTTCTAAAATATCACCATAATTCATACGTGGAGCTTCTTTGTTTGTTGAGTTTTCCCCCTCATCTAGATTTCTATTAATGAAATGCACTTGTATTTTTTAATCACATTCCTAGCTATGAAAATTTTTTCTTTTCTTAATTAGGTTGTTTTAGTATTTAGACCATTAAGGAAGATTGTTATAAGGTCCATAAAATCACATATTTTAAATCCACATTTCATATGTTTCATGATAGCTAAGGTAATTACATTTTTCTTTGGTGTATTTATTTTTACAAGAGCCTACCCATGAAGATTTGAGCCTAGGTCATTTCCATGAAAAACACTCTAACTTGGAACTAGGCCACACATTGCCTTACCAAAATTATGTGTGTTAATAAACACACAATAATTATAATATAACAATTAAAATAAATAAATGAATTGACACATCCTAACTAAAGTACATGACTAACCTCTCAACCATTGTGACTATTCAATGTAAGTACACCATCACATGGATTTATAAGTATATCATTCATTTCATATCCTCCCTTATTTTTAATACATGAGAAATATCTTTATATTCCATATGAGGAATAATTTTCAGTCCTCTAGGGATTTCTTAGACAACAAGGCTCATAGCCATTACAAGAAATACTCATTATGAGTTAAACACATTGGCACATGTAGGATTTCTCCCTACCACCTATGCTAAACCTAATTGACTTTCCATTAGAAATATCTTTATAAGGAATATAAGGAATATACTTGTTTTGGTTCTTGATGGATTGCTTAACAAGGCTTGAATCCATTACAAGAAATACTCACTATGAACTTTGTTATCCCTTTACAAAGTATTTATTATTCAGTTGAAGATTCACCAAGATCTTACAATAATTTACACGTTAGTGAAAATTTCACCATGATTTTACAAGATAATATAATCTGGTGAGAGATTTGCCAAAAAAATTAGATATACATATTATATTCCATTTTTCCTATGTATCATGGGGATTCCCCCATTTATTATACATATAAATTTAGGGGAGTTCTTAAAATTTTCCCTGCTGATATTTTACAATCACCAACATGAAGGAATCACCCACTCCCTAATTTATATGCACCCACTTGTAGAAGGAACCAACCGCCTTTCTTTATTGGCATCGACTTGAAGGAGGATCCAACACCATGATCCACAAGCACTTACTTTCTTTGCCCATCATATCCCTCTTTCATCCATTTTGAAACTCAAATCTGCAAGCTCTTTACACAAAATATTGCAAAACTAACTATTCAACACTCATATCTGTTGCACTATCATTTGCAACAAACTTTCTTCCTTTAACAAGAGATTCTATATCTTTGTTTCTTTGATCAAGTTGCTCCTTCACGAGATCTTTTCAACGTTTTTTCTAGATATGCTCAACAACTCTTCTCCTCACGCTTAGATTTGATATCAACATTCAAACATTCTCTTCTCAAGTGTGTTTTCTACATCTGTTCTTTTGATATATGTTTCTTTCACAACACAACAACATTTCCAACATGCCTTCACAAAAATGTACTTTATGCACTCTTCGTGATATCTATATTTTACATTCATCTCGTAAAACCCTATGTTGATCGTTTCTCTTTTCTACTATATTTTAGATTTCATATCTACATATAAATTTGTTTTAGGCTCTTTTACCCAACTTGGCCCTCTTTAGCACTTTTTATGCCCTCTTGTCCCTCTCATTAGCCCCTATCAATCCTCTCAGCCCTCTCAACAACACTACAGTTCTACTACATCTCATATTTTCTCATAGTATTTCCATCTGCAAAAACAACTTGATAAAAAATCCCAACATAGGCTAAACATCCTCTTCATCTTTCATCTCTTTTGTAGTCTTTCCTTTAAAGATAACATGAATATTACCCAGTCACAGAAAAAATAAAAATAAATTCGACTCTGTCACAAAGAAAACAAACTTGACCATGTAGCTTTCAGTTCTCTGCATAATATATTTTCAATTTCTTTCAGGTGCACATACAAAAAATTCAACAACACAACCTTCACCATCTTTGAATGTGTATTTATATTCTATGGTTTATGGCACAATACCTTGAATAGGACCAGCAAAATGATTTTACTACCAAAAGTAATTTAATAACCACAAATTGTTTCCCCTAGTAAATCGACATTGAACTTGTGATTTACGATTTGACTTTTAATGTATTCTACTCATGAAATCAAGGCCACACAACATGGTTCCAATCACTTTTTCCCTTGGGGGCTTACTGCCTCGACCCATAGGACCATGTCACACAACCTTACCCTTAACTGTCTAAGGGAAATTTTTTGCTGATGTCATGTGATCGTCATGGTTTTGTCATCGTGCCACATGTCACCCAGAACTAGCCCACTAAGCTATCCAAAAACACCATTTACGAGTGACACATGTTATCCTTTTGTATGACCATGTGTTAGGTGCCACTCCATCTTATAAAGTCACTTTCCTTTTCAATGTTGACTAAAATACCACTTGTCTCTTGTCTAATCCTCATGACCCTTTTCTGGAAATACTTTCGTGTTATAATCACAAAGCATTCAAATCCAAAACTCAACACACTTAGTGCTTACTTGTTTTGTTGCACACGACCATACACTAGTGACTAGGGACACAATATCTAGGATCCTGGGATATTAACATTAACCTTGGAGTAGCCCTTTACCACAACACTCCAAACCAATGGTCGATAGGTTGATAGATAGGACAACAACAAACAAACAAATATATGTTTCTATATCCTGTTAATTAACAACTCAACACTAATCCTTGAATCTAAACAACTAACTGAAGACTCTTAGTCAACCTAATGCCCTAAGGCCCCAATGGACCGAGAGGCCGATGGTCACAAAGCCTGTTAAATTTCATCCACGTCGACCAATCAAAATCTTCCACGTGTCTTTTGTTAATGTGTACCTACCATGTGCTTCCCACAAAATGTCTACTTGGCCTGTCAAAAATGCTAAATCCACCTACCACGTGTCACCCTCACGTACTACCACATCATCATCTAAGCCACATCATGTGATATGTTCCTTACTGCATCATAGTATCGTGCCACATCGATGCCACGTGTGAATTCCACAACTTGCTTCCCATCACACAATTGCGTGCAAAAGAGGTCTCAGTCGATGGTCCAATAAATGCCTAGATACTCACTGTTAGGCACCTAGTGACTAGGTTCTATAATCAACAACCTTATCGCTCCCCCTCTTGTCACTCACTACTCTTCCTCCTTAGCATATTTCCTCCACGATCC
>CM076571.1:708886418-709155825 GCA_034641835.2 Pinus albicaulis | reverse complement strand
AGAAGAGGGTAAAAAAGGAGAGTGGGGAGAAGAATAATACGGAGTGATTTTGGACCGTCCGATCTGGACACGTGGACGGTCCAGATCCAATCGGAGGATCGCAATCGGGGGAAACACTCAAATGGCGCCAATGTAAATTTGCGATGCGATGAAGCACTGACCGTTGATAGATCAACGGTGGAGGAAAAATCAGAGGTTTGGCCGATCGGGAGGAGCAAACAAATGCAACGATTGAGCGCTGGTCATTTGATCGGCTTATGATCAACAGTGGAGATTAGTTTTAGAACGAACTGGCGGAAAACCCTTATTATATTCAAAACCCCAAAAATTTTAATAAAACAAAGGTTTTTGGTGGATCGGGGCAGAGAAAATATATATATGAAAAGGCGCCCGTTTGCGGGGCCATGGGTCTATGGAATATGATGGGCCCGGGGCTTTTCATAACAAAGGGCCAATCACAATCGGAGCCTCGGGCTCGGGCTTTTCAATCAACCCATTGAACTTTTGCGATGCGATTGGTGCCTCGGGACTTAAACTATCGGTCCCAGGCGTAGGTTATATGAATGGAAAGCGACGTGGGCGGGGTTTATAAAAGAGAGGGCTAATCGCATCGGAACTTTTTGAAACATGGCAAAAGACTTGTGCACTTGGATCTTTGTGATGCGATTAAGCGCCTTGTGGGTATAGCGCTTGGTTCCAGGGTGTGGGCATGTGGGGGAAGTGGTTTTTAAGACTTAGCCCAAGGGGGCTTAAGTCGTTAGTAATAAAAACTTGTTTTTTATGAATTTTTTCAGAGTTTTTCAATGGATTTGGGGGTTTCGGTATAGTTTAAAAATAAATTTTTAAACTATGTAAGAGGTTTTTCATGAATGGGAAAAGAGAAATCATGAAAATGGAGTTTTTATGGAGAAAAAGGGGAGAAAATGAAGGTTAGTTTTGAGTGGGGGAAGGGGGAAAATGATGATTTTACAGCAGTCTTTTCTCATGAAACCAGCATAATTTCTGAGTATAAAATGGAAACAGCAATGAAGATTTGGACAGAGGCATGAGGCCTTCAAAAGTATTCAAGAGCCAACAATTTTTAGCAATAAATTTTTTTCCTTGAAGGCTCAAAAAGTCTTAGCCACCTTTTGCTATAACAAATTTTATAGGTGGCTAACACTACCATCGATAAGGATGGTTATTGAATAATTTAATAGATATTAAGTTGTTACATTTTATTTATTATTATTTAGAAAGAAAGAAAGAAAGAAATTATATTAATGTCCAACGAATGATCACAAAAGTAGGTCAATGGGACTGCAGACTACAATGATGTCGATACAAGGAGGAGTACCAAAAGGTATCCTATATAAAGAGCAAGAAATAAGAAATAAAGCAAGAAAAAAACAATGCCTAAAAACCAAAATGAGGAAAGTCCTGGACTCCAAGTGCAGAGGGCACAAGATAATGGTCCACTAAATCTCTCTCCTAACACTCGAGGTCGAATGCAAAAAATTCAAGATGGAGTGTTGTCCCGAGGGAGGGCTAGGGGAGGATCTAGAGCCTCTGTTACGCCGCTGCCGAGAAGAAGTGATATGTCGCTGATGACTGGACGATCTCAATTGCCTGCTAGTAAGAGATCTGGTCTGGTAATGACTCAGGGGTCCTTGTGCTAGGGGGATGGTCCCTCTAGCCCGCACTGATCTAGAGTTTGATGCGACAATGTGATTAAATTGTCGCTTCATGCCTCTTGCTGATGGGAGCACTGTAAAAAATGACGTAATCTACTGCACAGGATCTGCTCTAGGAGGAGGTTGGAGAATCTGTGTACGAAGTCTCGTGGCCTCTTGTATGTACAAGGTTAGACATCTCTGGTTTGGGTATCGAAAGAAGCTAGATAAGGTCTAGATCCCTCGGAACAAGCAATGGAATTTCCCACGAATCTCATAGTAAATGGGGCAGCGGAAGATGAAGTGCTCCTCCGACTCAGTCTCTCGGAGGTGGCACAACTGGCAAATCCTGTCTAACCAGGCAATCTGATGGTCAGTCTTAATCTGCAGTTTATGAGAACCTACTCTGATCTGACCCAAGGGAATCAAAAGTGCGTGCATCCAATAGTGAAGCATGTAAAGGGGCCGAACGATGAGTCCATCTCTCAACAACATGAAGTGCTCAGCATAGAAAGCCATCTTCGGACGTAACCCATCCTGAGGGTTTATCCAAATAACCTGTACATATTTCCTGTAAATGTCCTCTCGGATGATTTTATTCATCTCTTGTTTGGTTGGTAGGAGGTGGCCCAGTGCACACAAAGAATACTTGAATGGAGGGAGTTGGTCTATCTTGATACCAATTGAAGCAAGGAGATCTGAGACTCCACCATTCCGATATTAGGATCAAGCCGAAGGCCTTGCTACTGCAATGGACTATGATGAAAGGTAGGCCAAGTATGGATATCAGTCCCGCCCCTTCGCTGTATCCGCAAAACCCCGAACACGGTGAAGAAGAGAGATGATACCAAACATTGTCTCAAGGTGAAATGGGTGAGCTCCAAACTCTACAAGAATGATGGGCTGAGGAACTATCTGCTTGCGCTAAATGATGCGACGAAGAAGGGTGATCTGCACTCTCTCTGCAGAAGACCAATCAGACTCTAGTAAGCTAGGACCCCAAAGCTCCGAACCATATAGAACTGTGGGTCGAACAAGACTGTCCATCAGTGACATCTTGGCTGATATGTCCTGAAAATGATTCTGAAAACATTATCTCTCGAGAAGGGCCAAGGATCCATAGCCCTTGTTGATTCGAGGCTAGAGTGCAGGCCGCAAGCTAAAGCAAGGTCCTGTGAATAGTACCCCTAGAAAGGTGTATGAGCTGGTGATCTCAATCTCCTCTCCTCTGAAAAAAAAATGGAGGTCACAGAGGAACTTCTTCAACGTGTTGAATATCATAACCTTGGTTTTACCTAGGTTAACCATCAACTATAGAAGATCACTGAAAAGGGCCAGGGCATCCAACTGCCTCTGCAATCCGTCAGGGGATGGGGCTAGAAGGACCACGTCATCTGCAAACAAAAAGATAGAAATCAAGACTTGATGTAGAAGGCAACCATCACCGTCCTGGATGTGTTCACGCAAGAAGGACTCTAGCTTGTCAATGTAGATCCCAAATAGTGTGGGGGACAAGGGACAACCTTGTTTTACCCCAATAGTGCTCCGGATAAAATCTGATAGCCCATGTACTATGCGCAGACAACCAAGGACCGAATCATATAAGTGCATGATGGCTGACAAGAGGGTCTCTGAGATGCCAATATCTCTGAGTCTCTGGAATAATGCTTCTCTAGGGACTGAGTCAAAATATTTTCGAAATTCTACAAAACAACAATAGACTTTCGAAGATCGATGTCGTGCCTCCTCAATGATCACCCTAAGTGTAAGGATGTGGTCAATAATCTGGTGCTCAAGTTGAAATCCAACCTGTCCTCTAGCTCTAAGTTGTTTTTGCTCAAGCTCCTTGGAGATTTTGAGGTGGAGGGATGTGGCATATAATTTGGAGAATGTGTGGCCCACCATGATAGTCCTATAATTGTTGGGATCTGAGCTGGCCCCCGATTTGTGAATCGGGTGAATGATGTGCTGAGACCATGTCGATGGGAAACTTGTACAGACCACATGGTTGAAGAGATCAACCAAGTAGGGAACCAAAGCACGAAGACCGTGTTTAAAGAACTCTTCCTGGAAATTGTCCTCATCTACTGCTTTATTGCTGTTCAACACCCAAATGACCTCTCTGATGTCACTATCATAGAATACGAAACCTGAAGAGGGCGAAGAGGTCACCAGAATCTGGGGTTGCCTGGGATGTCATAGAGGGTGGACACATGGGAGAACATGGACTGGGGGTTAAGGTCGGAGGGGAGGGTAGAGTGGAGGGGGAGGAAAGTACACTAGAAGTGTCTAGGGGAGTGAGAAAGAGAGGTACACAAGTCACGTCTTCTATGGCAGACAAAGAGACGTTTCTTGCAACGGAGGAGGCGAAGATATGAGGCTTTGATGTTGGGGTAGGAGGGGTGAGTATGGACGAATGCATGTCGAAGCTAGCGGTGGAGAGCTTTGCAATCCTCATCATACCATCGATTCATAGGGAAATATTTGGGTTTATGTGAGGTGGAAGTGGGACGACGAGAGTGGGGGTAGGACTTAAGGGAAACATCCAAAATGATGGATGAGAAACAGTTGAACTTGGTCGATGTGGAGTCAAATAGTGAGAATTGGTCCATGGAGGGGAGCATTTGGTGAAGGTGGGAAGAGAAGATGTCTTGTTCACCCTCATCAAAACGAAAAGTAGTTCGTGGTGGGCCCTTGGGGGGAGGTGGGGTGAGAATGGGGGGGTTGTTAGCCCGAAGAGAGAAAGAAAGAAGAGCATGGTCAGCTAAGGGGATGGGGGAAACAAAAATGTGATGAATGAAGGGGAGGAGGTTATGGCTAGAGAAGACATAATGAACAACGCTTGCTCCTCCACCATGAGGCCGACATGTGAAAAAGTGGGAGTTTGTAAAATGCGGGAGGCCATTAAGAATCAACAACTCCTGAGATTCGCTCAAATTTAAGAGATGTCGACCATAGGCGGTAAGGGGCCCCAACGCATCATCAGACATCCTATGAAATCCCACTGACTCTGGATCGATCTCCTGGATGTAGTACACGTCCTCAAACTAACTGTGAAGGGGGATCTGGAGGGCTCTAGTGTGGGAGTTGAAGTCACCTAGAAGAATAACCTCCCCAACTGTTGAGTATTGGGCTATGCCTACATACAAATTGAAAAAGGGGTCCCCGTCAGGCCCATTATGAATGGTATATGATGAAGAAGCAGGAGGGAAGTAACAAACATCAAAGTAAATGTCCCTGGGGAGAGGAGAGACCCCTCGAACCTGAACCCACATAAACCTTGCAAACTCATCCGCAACCACCAAAGAAATCCTGCTCTGAAAGGAATCTCTGATGAAGCAAGCAACTCCCCCAGAACCTCTGATACCATCAGAACTCCTCGTCTCTTGCCTACAAGCTGAGAACTTATGGTAACCTGTAATGTCTAGGAGAGGTCGAACAAGGCTCTCATGCGTCTTGGTGATGAATAAGATATCCGACAGTCGAAGAGCATCATATAATAGACTTGGTGATGCCCAAAAAGACCCATTCCCATTCCAACAACTGATGGAAATGGATGCCCCTTTTTGCCTCCCCCAACGAGCCTGTCATTTACTACATTTTTATATTAGCTTATATTTATTTTAAGTTTATTTTAAGTATGAATTTAGCAAAGTTTTAAGAGGATCGAATCTCTCAAGGTGTAAATATTTTTTTTAAGTGCAAAATACAAAAATTTTGCACCTCTAAAATCTGAATTTTCTGAGCACTCGATAGATCTAGAGTTAAAATAAGTCTAAACTTGCTTAAAATTTATGTATTACAAAATTATGTTTATGAGTTTTTTTTTTTTAAATAAATATAAATATGTTTAAGATATATTCAATTAGTTTAATTCTAATTACTAATCCCTTCGAACTACGAAACAATTATTTGTATAGTTAACATCACAATAAAAAAGTTTGATTTTAAAAGAACATCACACACTTGTAAAAGGAAAATCCTTCTCTTTGGAAAAAATAATCAATAGATTGTTTGATTATACTATATAATAAATTTAACTATTTATTAACATAAAAGATTAAATCATAAAATAATTAAATTAAAATCATTTTTATTGAAAATTTAGTTTAAATTTTTATTTTATCGAGGTAAAAAAGAAAGGAATTATTATATTAAAAATCCATTATAAACCGTAAAGAACGGGTGTGTTTTTAAGGCGCTATGTGATGTGAAGGTCACTGATTTGAAACTCTATGGGAAAAAATCTAGCTATATTAAGGATTGGTGTGGCCCAAATGAAATACCATAAGTGTGGATGATTTTATCAACTTAAATACCCCATGAATCAAGTGTTTCTCAAGCCAAAAGTTAAACATGCAGTCATCTTAAGACTCACACAATCTACGTAAAAACACATTAAAAACAAAAAAATTATTACTACACTGAAAAACATTAAAAATAAATAAACCTATTGATATAGGTATAAACGCTGATTTTTTCTTGCACACTTAACCTATCGATAATGGTTAAGGCCCCAAAAAATTTATAGCATAAATAAACGAGGGATGTATCTTAAGATTTTGATATATGTCAAAATGAAAATGTATTAGAAACAATAAAAACCATTATTATTTTTTAATTATATATTTAGAATCTACAAAGTTGACTCTATATGTGTGTAATTTCATGGACAACTATTTTTCTAGGTTGTAGAGAAACAACATCAAAGATACGGTGTGTATGTATGTATGTATGTTTTCTAAAAAAATGATGTTTTCATGTATTTTCGTCCCAAACCACCAATTTCATGATCCCAAACCTATATTAAAAATAACCAAGTCATCATGCACATAGGTTGCTTGCGTGGAAACTTTTAAATTTAAAAAAAATGTGTACACATTTTTAGTGTTAACAACACGTCCATTTTCATGGTGCCAAAAATGTGCACACGTTTCTAGTGCTAGGAATGTGCACACATTCCTATGGCTACTGAATTTAACATGTGAAACAAGTGAGGTGGGTTTGGGGTGGTGGTGAGTGTGAGATAGGGAGGGATAGAGGGTAAAAGGGAGATAAAGAGAGAAATAAAGAGAGAGAGAGAGGGGGGAGGGTTTGGGGAAGAATGAGTTGGTAAGAAATGGTTGAGGTGGGTTTGGTGGGGAGAGAGAGAGCGAGGTGAGAAGAGTGAGTTTATGAGTATGAGAGAGAGTGAGTGAGATTTGAAAAGTGAGAGAGATAAGGGAAGAGGGTGGGGAAGGGAGAGGGAGGGATATATTTGTGGCTTAAATGGTGAGGAAGATAGAGACAAAGTTGGATGGGATTGTTGTGAAGGGGAGAGAGTAAGTGATTGAGTGAGAGTTTGGGGGGGGGGGAGTGAGTGAATGGAGGGGAAAGAGAGAGAAATAGTTAGAGATAGAGATATTGTGTAGGGGGGAGAGAATGAGAGAGGGGGCGGGAGGGGGAGTGAGGGAGGGAGAGATATAGAAAGATAAAGGAAGGGAGATAGAGATAGAGTTGGAGGTTAAAGAGAGAGATGGGGGGGTGGGGGGGTGGGGTGCCGCTTAGAAACAAAGTTGAAGGGGGGTAATAGAGGGAGGGAGAGGGAATAAGAGAGAGATAGATACACATACACAAAGATAATTGGGGCTAAGGGAGGAAGGGAGAGAGAGAGAGAGAGAGAGAGAGAATAGCTAGAGGGGGGACAGAAAGGGAAGAAGGGAGAGAGATAGAGAGAGGAAGAGACAATGATGGGGAGAAAGGGAGAGAGATAGTGAGGGGGGGAGAGAGGGGAAAGAGGGAGGGAGATAGAGACAAAGATGGAGGGGGAATTAAAAAGTAAGAAGAGAGGGATAAAGAGAGACAGAGAGGTGGAGATAGACAAAGAGATAGGGAGGGATTGTAACCACTTTCTACAATAGTTACTAGATCTATATAGTAGTTAATATATGTTCTATAAAAAAAGTGAGATTGATTCATGACGCAAGTTGTATAATGTTAATCAACTTTTGATTTAGAAGCCATAATAACTCCGATTTCTCATCTTAGTCACTCAGTGATTTCATGAGTAGCATCAATCGGCCAGTCTTAAATTGAGCCTCAACAACCAACTTTGTCTTGGTCATTCTCAATAGAAACATTTTAGTTTTCTTTGGCATGAATCAGTGCATGTGATTCTTGGGTTCAATTCTCCTTCATTTTCTCTCGCATTAGGTCTCGGCATATATTACTTCATGGGTGTCAATGCCTCCTATTTCTAAGGTAACTTGAGATAATGAACAACTTTAAAATTATTTAATTTATTAAATGCATGAAAATTATAATAACAACATTATTGCATGTTCATTCCGATGCCCCTAATCCTATCATACAAATCCTTGTATCATTTTTGTTTGCCATATTTATATACCTACCATAATATCATTACCCACAACCTAAGTTACCACATTACTATGCAATAATTTTTGAATGTTATACATGCATGTATATCAACCTATGCATTCGAACACCCATTGTTATGATTCCATATCTTATTTTGAATAACTCACTGGATTCAAAATAAGGTATTCATGATAAAAAAACATTCCCTATATTTTCTTCTCAACAATTCCATTTTTAACAGTGTCAAATGCTCAAAATTGGAGTGTCTACCAAAGCCATCCACATAGAGACTTGGTGCGATGAGGAAACAAGGTGCTGTAAAAAAGGAGCCCTCATCGATGGTGAAATTAGAAGGGAACTCTTATTTTGATGCATATGTCTATACCAAGCTACATGATGGTATCTATTCTTTAGGAAGTTTACTGGCCATAATTATTGTGTCACCTAGGAATTTGTATAAGTATTCAATAAAAAGGAGGAACAAATTAGGGATTTACTTATGAATTTATTCGAAAAAATAGTTCCCAAGCCACTGGTCTCCCTAGGATAGGGGATAAATGGTTCAAAAATAAACACATTGAGCTAGGTATCTAGGCTCGTTTCTTATGCTCCAGGGGGGGTGATAGACGGAGAGGGAATAAGAGAGAGATAGATACACATACACAAAGATAATGGGGGCTAAGGGAGGAAGGGAGAGAGAGAGAGAGCGAGAGAATAGCTAGAGGGGGGACAGAAAGGGAAGAAGAGAGAGATAGAGAGAGAGGAAGAGACAATGATAGGGAGAAAGGGAGAGAGATAGTGAGGGGGAGAGAGAGGGGAAAGAGGGAGGGAGATAGAGATAAAGATGAAGGGGGGATCGAGAAGTAAGAAGAGAGAGATAAAGAGAGACATAGAGGTGGAGATAGACAAAGAGATAGTGAGGGATTGTAACCACTTTCTACAATAGTTACTAGATCTATATAGTAGTCAATATATGTTCTATAGAAAAATTGAGATTGATTCATGACGCAAGTTGTATAATGTTAATAAAATTTTGATTTAGAAGCCATAACAACTTTGATTTCTCATCTAAGTCACTCAGTGATTTCATGAGCAGCATCAATCAGCCAGTCTTAAATTGAGCCTCAACAACAAAATTTTTCTTGGTCATTCTCAATAGAAAAATTTTAGTTTTCTTTGGCATGACTCAGTGCATGCGATTCTTGGGTTCAATTCTCCTTCATTTTCTCTCGCATTAGGTCTTGGCATATATTATTTCATGGGTGTCAATGCGTCCTATTTCTAAGGTAACTTGAGATAATGAACAACTTTAAAATTATTTAATTTATTAAATGCATGAAAATTATAATAAAAACATTATTGCATCTTCATTCCCATGCCCCTAATCCTATCATACAAATCCTTGTATCATTTTTATTTGCCATATTTATATACCTACCATAATATCATTACCCACAACCTAAGTTACCACATTACTATGCAATAATTTTTGAATGTTATACATGCATGTCTATCAACCTATGCATTCGAACACCTATTGTTATGATTCCATATCTTATTTTAAATAAATCACTGGATTCAAAATAAGGTATGCATGATTAAAAAACATTCCCTATATTTTCTGCTCAACAATTTCATTTTTAACAGTGTCAAATGCTCAAAATTGGAGTGTCTACCAAAGCCATCCACATAGACTTGGTGTGATGAGGAAGAAAGGTGTTGTAAAAAAGAAGCCCTCACCGATGGTGAAATTAGAAGGGAACTCTCATTTTGATGCGTATGTCTATACCAAGCTACATGATGGTATCTATTCTTTAGGAATTTTACTGGCCATAATGATTGTGTCACCTCGGAATTTGTATAGGTATTCAATAAAAAGGTGGAACAAATTAGGGATTTACTTATGAATTTCTTCTAAAAAACAGTGCCCAAGCCACTGGTATCCCTAGGATAGGGGATAAATGGTTCAAAAATAAACACATTGAGCTAGGTATCTAGGCTCGTTTCTCATGCTCTAGGTGTCTGGGCTTGTTTCTTATGTTAGATTAAGAAAAACCTCAATTGGGCTAAAGTCGTCCCCAAGGTTTGGATCAAAAAGGAATTGAGGAACATAATCTTCATGCTGCAGAAATATATAGGGAGGTATAGAATTACCTTCCTATAACACCTTTGATTACTCTTGCATTTTGAGGAAAATGACGAGGTTAATTTATTTTTTTATTTATGGAAAAGTATTGGAATGACGTTTAAATAAATAAAAAAACCATAAGAACATCTTTAGTAGCGTATGCCACCATGGATTGGTTAAGAGATTGATTGTGTGGAAGCTTTGAAAAAGGGATGACACTTAAGATGCTTTCCTAGAATGAATTGAGTTTCATACTACAATTTTTCTCAATAATGAAGTACACTACGAGGATAAATTTCTTATTATTGATATTGAGGAAGAGCAAGGTAAAATTTTATCCCTCCCAGAGTCGAGGGTTTCATGATTCTTGTAGAGGACCCTAGGAAAATAAAATCATTAAGAAAGGATAAGGAGTAGGGTATGCCAATTCCATTTCCCATTCCTCAATGATTTAAAAGAAGCACGGCCAAGCATCAACAAATTATGAGACAAAATGAAGAAATTGCATTGTCGGTCATAAAGAATATCACTAAGTAAATAAAATTTGACACATAGCAGAGTCATAATAACTAGGAAGGGTCTCTAGTTTCCTTTACAATTGAGCCCAAGAAATCAAGAACTTGATTTTAGAAACAAAAAGCTTTTTTGCGTCATGAGAACAAGTTCTTTGAACCTTCAACACCAAAATTTGGAACTTTTGACTACAATACAAAGTTTTTTGAACAAGAAGACAAGCGAGATTTTTGAGTTCCTTTGATCACTCAGTTTCCTAGAAATTTAAGGAAAATAATAAGAATATTAAAAGACTGAAGGAAGAGCTTAATGAATTCAAAATATTGGACATGTATATTAAGAGTGTAAATGCAACTTTGAATAAACAAATTTCTCATCTTAGGAAGAAAACACAAAACTAACATTAGATAAAAAGAAGCCACTCAAACTTGCTAGGAAGTGGTATAAATAAACTCAGTTGTTGGCACTACACAACAGGAAATTGAGTAGAATATTAAGGAAAATTAGAAGGATAAAGGTTCTAATTTGAACATAATAATAGTGTCCTGACACAATGGAGTTTCAATAGTTTTTGTTAGTTTTGAAATTATTATTTTTGGAGGGAATGTTAGTGACATGTCTTACATTCACATGGACACACAAGTTCACAAGAGTGGGGGAGATGTTAGGCCTCTATTTTGACACTCTTTTCACCAACAAAATATTCCTTTTATCCCTTTATAACCTTTCCTTTCACCATATTTTCCCATGTTTCCAAAGGAAAATGTCATTTTGAGCTTAGTAGGTAACAAGTTGTTAATGTTAACTATTTTCCATTAATTTTGATATATTAAAATGGTTTTAGGTGATTATTTTTATTGATGATGGTTGTGTTAGTTTAGATCCTATAACTCTTATGTATTTTTGGTAATGACCCTCATTATTTAGCCTACTAGCCACCTCACCATGAGAAATCTGGAACTTACATTTTATTTCAAGGCACCTTAAGATGGTTCGATGTCAATTGGATCAACTCTAAGGTGGATGGAGATCATGCTATCTCATGGTCAAACCCATAGTCAAACTATCGCCAAAACAAAGTAGTCAAGTGATGGATATGATCTCAACCAGTAATGAAGAGACATTCTCATGCATTGTTACATATATTAAATATCGTTCCATAGATCATATATCACTCATAAGTATATTTTGTTTGTTATTAAATGAATTGGATTTTTTCGAAGTATAATTCATTATGTATATTTAAAGTTGAGTATACAATTTGCAATTCATGGTTAGCTCGATCACTAAATCTTTCCCAACCAATTTTTTCACTTCCATTATCTGGTAAAACCTTTGACCATTTTGAAACATTTTTCTCATATGCAAATTGTTGTTTATGTTTGTGTGTTATTTTCAACAAAGACCAATTTCCATTGAAGATTGAAATAACGAGATAAATTTTACTCTTGATTATAGAAACATTTCAACCCTCATATAAAGGAAATACCATAATATTACCTCAACAAAGAGTCTTAGAGGCATCAATCTAGTGAATGAAAAATCTTTGCAAAAATTTCGATTTATGCGTTCATTGGTTTCCATTTTAGAGTTTTATTTTAAAGTAATAGGATTTCATTTTTTTCCAATTGCATTCACTAATACTACACATAGAATGTTATCAATTCAAATTTTGTGAATCCTATATTAATGATTAAATGTAATACGATTTATACATATAAATAAGCTAACAATGGTGTTATGCTAAATTTATGATTGCAGACAAAATTATCTTCCCTAGACCTAGTGGATTGGTCTAGAACAATATAAAGAAAAGAATATAGAGTTTCCATTAGAGAAATTGAAAGATAGGAAAGAGGCCTAATTGGAACTAATTGGAATATGTTGCAAGCTTTACTTTCCTCCTGACTTGTAAGCTCCAATCATAACTTTTCTTTCTATAATTATAACCTACACATACAACCAAAATAAGCCAAGGATTTACAACATCTACGTAGCATGATTCAATCACTCTATTCAATGAATCAAAGAGGCATTGAAATACATGAATGTAAACATAGAATAACACATACAAGAAAACAATATACTCTTTGTATTAATAGAAATAGGAGAGAGTTTACAACCAAATATAGTAGTTGATCTTGTAGAGATATCCCCAAGTTGACTTGTCCTTCCTTATCACAAAGCACACCCAATGTCACCCTAATGCATGAAGATGATGAATCTCTAAGATTCAAGGAAGTAACGTGAGGGCATTATCAATCTCCAAAATCCAGCCCTGATGTTGTGGATGGTAGTAAATATATAGGAGAGTGTGGTGGTTTAGGAATTCTTATCCATTTACCAATCTAGGCTTGAGATCCACTTAAGAGGGGAATATGAGCTCAAGGGATAAGAGGTGAAGTATCCAAGGTAGGATTATATAGGACTCAAGCTTCTTATCTTTGGGATTCTTTTTAATTTTCCCAAATTTTTAGAATCAATGCACGCCCAGCAAGGAGCAAGTTGTTATTGATCAACGCTAGTGTAGAAGGAAGCAACCATCCTGAATGCAAGTCTCTAAAGGGGCAGGGTGTGTTGGGGCTTAAAATAATTTATTTTTAGCAGTTAGACCTAGAAACTCATACATTTGGAAAGGTCATGATTAGGTCTTTGTGTAGGGATGATGTCAACGTGTTCACGAATGTGAATTTATCAGGTTTGCAAGCCTATTGAACATATGCGACAAAATGGCCTATAACAAATGGTTTTGAGGCACTCGTAGGTGCTAATATCCATACGATAGTATAAACCATATGGGTTGGTATTCTGATAGGGTGACCGTGAAAATAACCTGGATATGACATCCTTTAAACGTGTCAAAATATAAATAATTTTGTTGTGAGATGAGGCCCTATCAAGTCTTAGTAGATTCATTTCAACCCTTTCCTAAAATTCATCAAAGTGGACCAAGCATTAGTATAGTCTTAATGCCATCATTTATTAGGGTTGTACAACCCATGTTGAGCCCTTATATTTAATGAATACTAGGCACATTAAAAATTCCACTATCTAATCTTCTTTGTAGTAAACCATGTTAAATTCCCCACTAACAAGGTGAGAGGAATTAGGGAGCTCATCTAACATCCCCCCACCAAACATTGCATGTTGTCTAGATTTATCAAAGGCATAAATATTGATGAGGAATTGTAGTTGGTCATCTAAATTGAGTAAATTCCATACAAATATTTGGGATGAATTAGACCCTAATTAATAGTGATATTGGAAAATTATGGAGAGACTCTAATAGAAATTCCCAACATTTCCCTCAAAAAAATCTAAACACAAGTACTTAGCCTCGATAAAATTACTAACAAGGTTGTATGAAGCAAAAATTCTATAGTGTTTACTTCTTACAAATATATAATATTTGTCCCAAATATAGATGTCAACCCCTCGTAGGAAATACATTTTCTTCAAAGGGTCATTCAAATGAACATCGCATGAGATTACTTTGATTAAAAATCCTTGAAACATCTTTATCTCTACCTTGATATTCTCAAAATTGTTAGAGAATATGGAAGGAGTTGGTTAAAGGATACAACTTGAACTAGAAATGACCAATAGTTGCGTCTGATGGCCACTTTTTTTGTGACACTTGACATCTAAAACTATTTCACTTTCATGTCGGTGGAGGAGTGGTGGATATAAATGCACTTGTCTCCCACCATCTCCTTGACTCATGGTGTCAAAAGGTGCCTTACTAGCTAACTTATCTTACTTCCAACTAGGTGTGGCCATGATTATGGCCGTGGGGAGTGAGGCCTTTAGAGATGGGGTCTTTGGGGTGGGATCTTTAGATGCATAGTTGCCTTTATTTTTATGAACCAACTTCAATCGACACACCTTCGTCCACATTTGTTGAATGGGGATATTCATGAAATTGGAGAAATTTTGAGGTAAACAATGGATCTCGTAAAGAATATTATAAAAAAATAGTGGAAATAATAAAATAATATTAGATTACTTCATCAAATTTTGGAGGGAAAAAATAAAATACTACTTTGTTAACTCATATTTTCAACTTATCTCCCTACGATCTTACTCAAATTTAGAGTAGGAGCACTCATTGGATACAAAATTTATTTTTTCATCTAAGGAGTATCTATGTTGCGTACTTTTGATGGACCCTACTAGACGAAAAATGTGAAATACATGAAAAAACGTGAGTCCAATGACATTTTTTCATTTATTTCACATTTTTCGAGTAGTAGGGTCCATCGAAAGTATGGAACATATGTAATCCTTCTATGAAAAATTAAAATTTTCATCCAATGAGTTCTCCCGCTCAAAATTTGAGTAAAATCGTAGGGAGATAAGTTGAAAATACAAGTTGAAAAGATTATTTTATTTTATTTTTTATCTTTTTACCTTTTTACTCCAAAAATGGTGAATCATTCCCCGTGGTTGACATCATCATATTAAATCCTATTGTTTCTTATAAAGTTTATTTTTGTTGTACATTTTTGTTTTGTGGCCCATTTTTTACCTCAAAATTTCTCTAATGATAGGAGGGGTGACAGGTGCTGAAATTGACATATTTTTTGCACCCATCCAATACCCTTTTGAATATATTTTCATGTTTCCATCTCATTCTGATACCTTTTTCATCCACAATGATGCTTTTTTGGTCAAGATATTATTATCCTCTTAATATTTCGTTTCAATACTTATTGCTATGCATTTTAAGAATGTTATTACCCTTCTATGCTAACAATGGTATATAGGAACAAGGTTGCATAGTTACCTTCCAAGCGTAGGTGCTTCAACTATATACATCAGTGTAGTTGTTTCAATTTTGATATGTTGTCACTCATGTTGCAACCCTCAAGTCCCCATTACTGCGACTCTCAACTCTTTGATGTTGTGCCTATTTCTTGCTATGACTCACTATTGTTGTGACTTGCACCACATGGTTTTTGTTGTAGCTCACTCAAGGCTATTGCTACAACTCTAACGAAGGGTGTTGTGATTCCACATGAGTTGTAACAATGCATTATCCAATCAAACAAATTCCATCTGTGGATTGGGTAGGAATTCAAACAACCAATCTCCTCACATAGGAAAATGACAAAGGAAAATAAGTTCTTAGAAGGGAATGAATGATTCAACTGTCATTTTTCATAAAACTAATTAAGTTAGCATGTGTCATATTTTCTCTAACTTTTGGAAAGTTGATATAATAGGATGGAAAAACCTGATTCTCACAATTGTTCATCAACTTCTTTGATTACTTTAGATAGACAACACTATGTATAAAAACCCATGTTCTCCTTGCACTGGGCGGTTAGCTAATTGGTTAATCAAAATCTAGCACTTTATTGCATTTATAAACTAGTTCCAGCTCATATAAGGAGCTAGGGCCCTCTCCTTAGCCAAGTATTGTCTATAATTTATAGAGTAGTTGTAGTATCTCAGATTTATTTCTTTTATTTCCATCAACTCCTCTAATTCGTACTTAGTTGTAACTTTGATATTTTCCTTGTTGCAACTTTGAATTTCAATTTTTGTAACTCTGATATTTCATTTCAATTGTTGTGACCCTAACATTCATATTATTGCAACTTTTAATTTCAAGTACTATGACATTGATATTTCATATTGTTTCAACTTTGTATCATAGGTTTATTGTTGCAACTGTGATAATTCATGTTCTTCCAACTTTGTATCATAGGTTTATTGTTGCAACTTAGTCACTAACATTGTCACTAATTATGGACTAATCATTGTCATTGTCATGGGATTGACATAACACCTTGTTTCTTAGGTGATTGTTGTAACTCTGCACTGAGATTAGAATACTATATTTTACAAGATTACGATTACTCAATTTTTTATTAGGCTCTGTTTATAACATCTAATTTATATACTTATTTCCATTATGAACGAAGTGTGGTTTTATGGTTTATGTGTTAGTGCATGATATTACATGTGAAACTACATTTATATTACAACAACCAAGATCATTTTAACCTTGGAACAAGTCAGCTTAGATGTCTATGTGAGTTATTTTATGCAACTATGTTTGTTACGTTCCTATAAAGTGTGGATTGGATTGCAATTAGATTTCTCCTCGTGACTTAGGAAAGCATCCAAATATCTTTTCCTATGAAGCTCATTTAGATTATTACAACTTTAGTTTGTACTAGCACAAATGTTGCATGACAGTTCACCAGTTCCATATGAATCTGACTAGGGAAAATTTTAACAATGGAAATTTATCTTAAAGTTTAGAAACCTTGGTAAATCTCACTAGACCCTAATATGCAAATTATAAAATGTTTGTTGATATCATTCTCAAAATATTCGAATTCATAATGAGTTTATACATAGTCTCCCATAAAATTTTGGCAATTTTAAGGGTTAAATAATTGTATAGTATAAAATTTGGGCGAATCATTTTTTAGAAAAATTGGAAATTGGCGAATCTTTTTTTTTTGGAAAAATAATGGAAAATTAGCCCACTTGTGAATATTAGCCCCGAAAATTTTCCTTGTGACTCTCATCTTAGACAATTAAATTTATAGTCTTTTGGTTGACTTTTTGAACAATTAGAAAGGTAATTAAAAGGCCCATCAAGGGATTTAGTTGGGTAGAACCACCTCTAGTTGCTTGGGGTCATAAGTGGAAAAATACATATTTAATGATTTGGGCTTTGACAATGAAAGTAGGCATTGGATAAATTGACGCAATGGATTGACTAGTAATGGATTTAGTTACCAATACTATTGAGCACAATTTATTTGATGTCTTTAGACATATAAACCCTAATAGAAACTTTGGATTAGTGTTGAACATTAAAAAATGTGAGGCTCCTGTCAAATAAATTCACCTAGAGGTGTTGCAAACCACTCCAAAATAAGTTAGAACTACATTATGAGGCCTAGGCAATCCACCTAGAGTGGGCAAGCTAATTGGACAATGTTTTCAATGAAAATTTCATATCTAGTGGGAACAATTCACCAAAGTACTTTTAAACATCCATAAAAATCAACACATGATTTTGGGCACGTGGGTTTAGTTATTGAATTCTAACATGATAAAATACTTTGGTTAAGCTAGAAGTGCAAGGCTAACCATGTGAAAACCACACCTCTCAAATCAAGTTCCAAATTACCCATTCAAAAGACACCCTCTTAATAAAGTCTACCATAATAAAGCTTGCCCTAAACAATTTATACACGTTTTCATATTTATAATTAAAAAAATTTATATGAAAAAATATCATTAACTTTGTGATATATCTCTAGAACAAATTTCTAAGAAACATTTAACACAACCTTCCTTTTTAATATATACATATATGTTATAATTAATCAAACCGACAAAACTATAACCAATGCAATAAGAATACACAAATACTCTATAATAACCCAATTATTACAATCCCTTAAATTCTAACTCTAACTTTCTAGAAAATTACCATTACTCTAACTTGTTAGAGATTTAATAAAATTGACTTTTAAACTGGAGTTGAATCAAGAATCCACCTTTGTCTTACAAAGGGTGTATGGTGTATTACTAAGGTGTATGGTGTATCTTTATAGGTGGACCTTCCCTCATTTTAAATAAATGTTTTCCATATGAAATATGATATCTTAAAGCTTGTTTTATGTGTCTTTTGTGCTCCTAGAGTAGCAACATATTAAACTTATAAAGCGTTGTTGTTTTTTAATTATGATATGAAATATGATATCTTAAAGCTTGTTTTATGTGTCGTGTGCTTCTAGAGTAGCAACATATTGAAATTATAAAGCGTTGTATGATATGAAATATGATATGTTAAAGCTTGTTTTATGTGTCATGTGTGCTTCTAGAGTAGCAACATATTGAAATTATAAAGCGGTGTTGTTTTTTAATTATGACGTGGACTAAAAGGGTCTATGCCCCAGTAAAAATGATTATTGATCATTTCCCATAAACATGTGCTTCTAGGGTAGCAACATATTGAAATTATGAAGTGTTACTGGTGTTAATTATGATGTAGACTTATAAGGGTCTATGACTCACTAAAGGGGATTATTTACCATAAACATGATAAAGTTATGTGAGAACTTGATTGATGTAAAGTAGTGTGAGTAGAGTTTTTTTATTTAGACAAAAACATTTATTTACACAACGGTTAATAAAAGAATAGAAGAAATTGACCATAATTTCCCTTCCTACAAAGATCCACATATGGCACAAGTGCATGCCAACTGGGTACAAATTGCTTACACATCCGCTAGCTACTCTTATCCAAAAAAATTGTTCACACTTGTGGTGGTCATATTGGCCAAATAATGAGAGGTGGTTATGCGCAAATTATCTGGATTCATAACTTTTCGTACACATCCACATCTGCTAGTACGTTCTATCCAAATTGCACATCTGCTTCTCGTGTCCTCTAAATTGCAGCAACATTTGTTGGCGGGGCCTCTCCAAATTGGTTGGAACCACACCATCGTTGCATACACTTCTGTTACCAATTGCTATCCAAATTTTTATATAACAACAATGACGCACAATCAAATCTCACCTGAGTTTCCGATAGGCAAAGTAGCCTATCAACCTTGGCCCTTCAATGTTTAATGCTACAGCACATTGCAAGTTGCAGCAGCCTAACAAGTGCGGCAGGAGAGGGGTTTCAGGCCTTTAGGGTTGATCAACTAATTCGCTGCCATATCAGCCGTGTCGTGGCGTTCAGAGCACTGTTCCGGCAGTTATTTGGACTTTGCTGCAGAGCTTTTAGGCCTTCCATGCCGTTTTCGCTATCCTGGATAGTGAAAACTTGCGGATTCGGTAAAGCGTGTGCCATTTTGTGAGTTTTGAAGGCGAGAAGAATGACGAGGAAAGTGATTTTCGGAAGAATGTCTATTTTCCTGCATTGTCAGAAAATTTAAAGCCGTGGACGTGAAAATTTTACAAGAAGTCTCTGCATTTTCTGTCTTTTTTGCTTCGCTTTGCTATGGGTTGCAGGAAGGGCTTTTTTATGTCAGGAATTGGAGGTCAGATTCGACGATTAATCTCTAAAAGATTCGAAAGATGTCCTAGAAAAAGTGGAATCGTAGTGTTGAGAAGATTGAGGAAGGGACTTAAGGCAGAGCAAGTCCAGTCTTATTATCTTCCTGCTCGAATGCGAACATTTTCCGCGCGATCTGCCAAATCTCTTCCACAATCTTCTCAAAACTACAATTACGCCGGATTCTTTGGAATCTTTTAGAGTTTAATTTGGCCTGGTAACTCTACCCCGACCTTGAGAAGTCTAACGGAGCCGCAACCTTGTCGGAAAAATTCTGGAAACGCTTCGCAATTTTGCCGAGCTAACAAGCTGGGGTTTACGGATGAACCGCTTTCCCGGTTCGTTTCCCAAGAGGATCAAGAAGCTGGAAAAGATTGTACAGATCGAGCTTCAACAGAATCTTTTGTCTGGTGAGTCGTGACCTAAAAGCATTAAAGAGGTTCGAAGCTTCAACGGTTCGATTCCTGCAGGCTTGGGAGCCTGAATCTGGAATCTCTGAATCTTTATCAAAACAATCTGGTCAGTGAAGTACCTTCAGGCTTGGGTTCGTTTACCAGTCTCATGGAGTTACAGCTTTTCTCGAATAGATTCGCTAGTACTCCACTGGTGCTTGCTCTTCTTGTGTTTGTTTCCCAGGGAACCGGGCTCTGCACTAACTTCTTCACTGTGAACTTGATAGCAATGTTGGGGTTTCCATCAATATTGATGTGCAGTATCCTGCGTTTGATACAGTTTTCATTATTTTTTGTTGTGGGCCTTGTTTCTTGTCATGATTTGATAATATAATCAATGGATTCTATTTGTTTCATGTTTTCTGCTGATCTTATGTTAATCTTACTTTTCTTTAGATTTTGGAATAGTTTAACAGAGTATTTCAGAAATTTCCATGTGATATTGTGCAGAGTATGCCTACAAGTTCTAGGTGAACCTAGAGTGACTTCTATGCTTTTGGAGCTGGTAACCGCCAGGAGGCTGTCAGATCCAGAATTTGGAGAGAACGTAGATCTTGTGAAATGGGGTATGCAATAATACAGAAAAAAAAAATTATTGCAAGAAGTGTTGGATCCCAAGCTTTCAAGGGGAAATGGACATGGTTCTGAAAGTAGGATTCCTCTGCAAAAGAACTCTGCCCGTGAACAGGCCATCATTGAGGAGGGTGATCGAGATGCTGCAGGATGTCAATCCCAGCACAAGACCACCATGGATGGAAAAATGTATCATTATTATTATTATTACTAGAAACCCAAAACTTGCATCGTATAGGCATGGTTCTTACTGAATTTGGAAGACTTTTCTTCTTCGCTGGACCTGTGTGTTTAGTGCCACTTTGTAGCTTTCAGGTTTACTTCAGGCTTTATAAATGTGTAACTTTTGAATCTGGCTCTAATATTAATACCCCAAATAAAAGCTTACTGATGTAACTCTGTGTGTTGATTCAGAGCGAGAGTAGGATGGTTACAGGTCAATAAATGATAACCACTTGTCTGTACCCCATTGTAAACCATTGTGGCCCTGTGTTTTATATATAGCCCTTTTGAATAAACGAGTTAAGGTGTAATGTTTATTGCCGGAGCTTACCCTCTATGAGCACTGACGTTTGATTTTAAAAGGGCGAAATTCGATGGAGAATTTAATGTGTTTAACTCCATGGGATTGCAATTGCACTTGCTACGATTGAACTAGTGAAATGTCTGATGATATTTAAGATACGATTGAGCTAAACTTCTTAAAATATTAAGATGGTGAATGCTTGAATCGAATAAATATGACATTCAAAATGAATTAATGGTTTAAAATGATTTGATGGTTTGCTGTTTTAGATTCTCATTACCATGTCGACATAAAGTGTAATTGGGTATGTGTTGGGGTACATTGTCATTTGGTAACAGTTCACAAGAAAATGTTCGTTTCTCAATCTAGGAAGTATTATACCATTCCTGCTATTAAATCCCGCGTGGATGTTTGGGAAATAACTGGATTTTAGTTATTGGAGCATCTTTATGTCCAGGAAATTTTTGGAATCTACAGTCGATAAGGATAGTTATTGTACATTAAATCAATGTTTTAATAGATGTTAAATTATTACTTTTTATTATTATTCAGAGAAGTTATTACATTTTTATATTAGGAGATTTATTTTAAGTTTGAATTTAGCAAAATCTTAAGAGAGATCAAATCTTTTAAGGTGTAATTTTTTTTAAGTGTAAAATACTAAAAGTTTGCACTTCTACAATTTGATTTTTCTAAGCACTTGATTAATTTAGAGTTAAAATAAGTATAGACTTGTTTATGATAAAACTACTGAAAAGACACTCATATATTACACACAATGGTGTATATGTAAACACACACACACATATTACATTCATATTACTCTATTATATAGAGTTTTCCAGATCTAACTTATTCCTAAGTTAGAAGGAGAGGTTGAGAGAATTTCTCAACCATCACAAACCAACTTCTCAAATATAGGATGTAAGCATTAATTCCAACATCCCCTCTTAATGCTTACATTACATAAATTTATTTAAAAACACAATCATTCTTTAGCTTCTCAGTATAGGCTCCATCAAGTTGCCTCATAACCCTCGTAAAGGTGTAGTCTGCAAGTTGGATTCCCGAGTTCGACTTCTGAACTCTCGAATCAGGACCTCCTGAAGTCAATTACTGGACAACATCCCACAACATCCCAAACTGCCGCATAACCTCATTAGAAGACCACTCTACATCTTCAACGAATGAGGGATCCTTCCCTAGATTCGCAACTGCCATACTATCTGGACAACCATCCATATTGAGCCTTACTTCCATTCGATCTCTTAAGTACAGGCTTCAGACACATAACTGAACTACTAGTCATTCTATGGATGAACTCTCATCTACCGAGATACATGGGTGCCAACTGCTGTATTCGCTAGTTGTATAGAGGAGCAGTCTAAATACAGAATGTATCTAGATTCAGCTACTACATCATGAACTTTTTATCTGATTTTGAAAATTCATCCTTACTTAATTTACAAACAATTCATAACACCACTTAACCACAAAAAATTGGAAGTGGTGAAAACAATCCACTCTTTGCTCCTTCTCCTGCTCCACGGAAAAACGTTACACCCACTGATGGCTTGATCTATTCATTGGTTCGGCGTTGGCCCTTAAACAACTACTCTCATATGTCGTCGTGTTTTCACTGTGCTTGGAGATCCATGCTCAACTACGCACACAATATACCCTTCTTGAACCTTGTGGAGAAATTTATACTGTGATCCACTGATCCCAAACCTCCTTTCGAACCCTCGAGACTTTGCCAATCCTAAACTGATTCAAACCACCAAGCTAAATGTTATGCAACTACGATCAACTTGTCACAGATCACATCATCCACCATAATTCACATCCATCCACCACACTTCAGATCTAGCTGCAGATCACTTCTCTGAGCCTCGCCCTCCTCTGAAACATAGTGGAGAAACGCAGCAAACAACACCGGAAACACCGCCGACTTTCCAACCTTCTCCGAAATGCAGTAGACACTTGCTCCAAAACGATGCCAGCAACAGATGTATGCAGAGATCGATCTTGATCTCTTCAAGTGGGGTCGACACTTCTAAAGTCGCAACTCCACTCACGAAAGTATGACAGCCCACACACTCACGCAACACAATGATTTAAATGCATGGAAGATAAACTTATACACAAACCTGCCCAGGTTACACCTGAAGCTCTGATACCATGATAAAACTACTGAAAAGACAGTCATATATTACACATAATAGTGTATGTGTAAACACATACACACAGATTACATTCATATTACTCTATTATATAGAGTTTTCCAGATCTAACTTATTCCTAAGTTAGAAGGAGAGGTTGAGAGAATTTCTCAACCATCACAAACCAACTTCTCAAATATAGGATGTAAGCATTAATTCCAACAAAATTCATCTATTACAAATAATTCATTTAATTACAAAATTATATTAATGGTTTTTTTAAATATAAATGTATTTAATATATATTCAATTAGTTTAATTCTAATCTCTAATCCCTTCAAACTACCAAACAATTATTTGTATACTTAACATCACAATAAGAAAGTTTGATTTTAAAAAACATCACAAAGTTTTATTTTAAAAGAACATCACACAGGTGTAAAAGGAAAATCCTTCTCTTTCTAAAAAGAATCAATAGATTGTTTGATTATATTATAGAATAGATTTAATTATTTATTAACATAAAAGATTAAATTGAAATTGAAATCATTTTTATTGAAAATTTAGTTTAAATTTGTTTTTTTATCTAGATTAAAAAAAAATTTATTGTACTAAAAAACACTATAAAGAGCTCTAGGTGTAGAATAGACAAAAAAAGGATGTGTTGTTAAGGTTCTATGTGATGTGAAGGTCATTTATTTGAAATTCTATGGAAAAAAATTTAAACTATGTTAAGAGTTGGTGTGGTCCAAATAAAAAGCCATGAATATAGGTAATTTTATCAACTTAAATACTCCATAATCAATTGTTTCTCAAACCAAAAACTAAATGTACACTCATCTTAAAACTCACACAATTTAAATAATAAATAAATAAATAAAATTATTACTATACTTAAAAATACATAAAAATAAATAAATAAATAAACCTATATCTATATAGGTATAAAAGTTGATTTTTTCTTCCGCACTTGTTTTCCTTTTCGTTTCTAAATAAAGTAGTGCAATCTGGGGTACAATGGATCTGTGATAGTGTAGGCAAAGAAGCACTAACCATTATTGGTTTGCTTAAAATATTGGCAGTGGAGGACAACTTCGAATGAGAAATATAATATTATATTTTAATGAATCAGTAGCATGAACGGTAAGCAAAACTATAAGAAATATCAAAAGACGTCCCTTGCTCCATCTTACACCTTCTTTGTATTTGGTAGTTAATACTAAATCTAATATCTAATATCTGTTCATCTATATTTTGTGGGAGAGAATCTTTATATGTATATTTTTATTATTAAATAATAAAAAATTTTATTAAATATTAAAAAATTATGAATCTAATATTGATTTATTTATAAAATTATATTTATATATATATATTATTATTAAACATATTTATATATTTAATATAGTTTAAGTTGGCTTAATTCCAATTACTAATCTCTCCAAAGTGCAAAACAATTATTGGTATAGTTAACATCATAAATTCTAAGAAAGTTGTGATTTTAAAAGAACATTACACACTTTTAAAGAAAAATCTTTCTTTTTGGAAAAAGAATCTAGGCCCAATAGATTAAGTGAGAAAAAAATAGATTGTTTTCTTATATAATTAGCTAACTTTTTATTTAACTATTTTATTAAAGTAAAAGATTAAATTATAAAATAATTAAATTAAAATAATTTATTATTGAATAATTAGTTTTAAAAAGTATATTTTTATGTGATAAATAAATAAATAAATATTATATTAAAAAACATTAAAAGATTTCTCGGGGTTTAGAATAGATGGTGATGGAGAGTGTTGTTAAGGCATTTAGTGATGTGAAAGTTATTGGTTCATAATTTTACGAGAAAAAATCTATCCATGTTAAGAGTTGGTGTGGTGCGATCCCAAGTGATTTTGATAGTTTAGATGCCACTGGCTCGTGGTTTCTCAAAACAAAAGTTAAACATGCAGATAAAAGTACTTTTGGATTAATCACATCATTAAAATTAAGTCACATTTCTAACCAGCTAATATGGTTCATCTTCATGACAAAGTGGAGAAAAGACTTTCACATCTCACAACTCACACAACCTAACAAACAAACAAAAACATATATATATATATAATAATAATAAATATCACAAATTCAAAAATACATTTCAGACCAACCTCAATCAATTAAAAATACAAAATCAGAACTTTAAAGTTTCCTTAGGAGTGGATTTTTTACTTGTTTTCCTTTACGTTTCTAGATATAGGGCAATCTGGGGTACAATGCATCCGTGATAGTGTAGGCCAAGAAGCACTAACAATTATTGGTTTTTTTAAAATAATGGTAGTGGAGGTCAACTTCAAATGAAAAATATAATATTATATTTTAATTAATCAGTAGCATGAACGATGAGCAAAAGTGCAAGAAAATTCAAAAGGTGTCGCTTGCCGCATCTTACACCTGATTTGTCTTCGGTAGTTAATACTAAACTATTCTTGTAATGTCTCAGTTAATGTAATTTTTTTGGAGGAGAGGAGCTTCTACCTTAGTTCTGAAGTGTCTGTCTCGCCGAAGTGATTCTCCGCAATCAAGTTCATCGTGTCCGGATCCAACATTGTTCTCTTACTATTTCCCCTCGCTTTGCCTACTTTGCTAACCTATGGAAACTCCCACTCTGTCTAATAGTTTGATCTCATTTCTTTGGTTTTTATTATTGTATATTGGATGCAAAACACAAAGAACAAACAAGATCTAAAGCTTATTTTAAGCTCATTTTAATGTGGAAATATACAATATAAAATCCTAGAGCTACTGTCCTAATCTCACTCAACAAAGATTTTATCTTCAAAATAATGCAATATAGAATTTATTTTGGTTACTCTTGGAAAGGATATGACACCTTAACATACAAAGAGCCAATGATCTAGCTATTCACATGCATACGCTAATTGAAATAGAAAAACTATTCAACTGGGCAGTGAAGATATTGGGAGAAATATTTTGATGGCACCCTACAGTCTAAATAGACTAATTGGACATTACATGCATTAGTAATTTTAAAAGAACATTACTTGTTGGTAAAGGAAAATCATTCTCTTTTGAAAAAATGAAAATTCATTGGAGTTTTATGGCTTTAAATAAGTTGTATTAGAGAAGAATACCAAGGGAAAAATCATTGGTTGTCAAATCCTAAAGTCCTAAAGTCTCTAGTAATTTTACTAAGTCAAAATGTTTACATAAAAAGACATTACAACATCTCTTCTATTTATTTTAATTTTGATTTTTTGTAATTTTCTCTAGTCAAACTGTTTACATTACATAGCATAACATTACAACTTATTTTTTATAATGAATTGGAAAACATCTCTTGACACCATCAAATGAAAGAAATAACAAGCATATTTTTTTTCACTAAACAAGTAGGGATATTTATATTAATAAAAGCACTCTTCACACAATCAGAAGAAATAAATATCAAGATTTTTATTTTTATTTTAAACTAAACAATTAGGGATATTTATATTAATAAAATCAGGGAGAGGGCCCAAAACTATTACTTCTAATATATGATACAAAATACAGATCTTCATCACAATAAACATAGATTTTACTAGCCCTTTGGATGAAAAACCAATTCATACAAAAGATGTAACCATTGTAAATTCTGCAATAAGTCCCCATCATAAGTATGAATTTACAAAAAAAAAAAACTAACATGAGGAAAAGACTAGAACTGACCACCTCTCCAAAATTGTCTCCAAGATGAAAGGCAAGGTTCACCAAGTGTTACAACCACCCTCATGAGGCCCGCTTGGATGATGAGTCCTTTTATCAACATCATGTGCCCCAAAACCAGTGCTTCCATGTAACACTCTTACTGCAATGGACGAGGAGACTTCCAACGCAGCCACCCGAGTGCTAAAAATGTTATTTTCCTCCTTCAAACTGTCCAAGGAGTCCCCCATTTTAACATGATGAGTGAGAAATTTTTCCTGCAAGAAGAGTTGAAAGGAGCACCTTTGCCTCTGAACCATGTATTTAATCCTATGAATGGATACAAGTAAATCCTGAGAGGCATCCAACAACCTATTGATTACAGTTGACACCTATTTGTTTTCTTGAGAAGCCAAATTTTCTTCCATTCTAAATTGATGGCTTGAAATCCACAGTTTGGAGAAAAATAATCACTTCAACAACCTCATTCCGCTGAGGCAATTGAAAGCCTAGATTGACAAGCCAAAGCACATAAAATAGAAGCAATATCCCATGATGGGAGTCGAGGACCTAAAAGGAATGATATATAGAGAAAACTTAGGCTTGGGCACAAGCCATCCTATAATGAAAAGACCCAAATCTCCATTGAAAATCCCCAACAATGTAGAGGAGTGGTGTCGAATGAATGCTATAGGATAGGGGAATTAACTTTGTTCCCTGGAAAATTGCACTAATCGCTTCAACCCGATAGAATTGTAATGACCCATACCTAATGCTAATTAAATAGACAAGACCTTCAATAAGGATTGGATCCAGAGAGGAAAGCCACTTGTACACCATCAAGAGACATATGTGGTGGATTTTTCATGTAGGGGCATCCATAATTTTCAATGACTAAGAGATCAAAATCATTTACTAAAAGAGTTGATTCCTTAATAAGTGATTTGTTAGGATATATTTTGTTTGGAATTCCATGTAATTCTTTAAATTAGACAATTTGTTGTTGTGGTTGTAATTTTTTTATTTTTCCCTAAAGTTGTCTTTTGATACTACATTTTTGGATCTGGATTGAACCATTTCTAATATTTTATATTCCTTGAATTTTAATAAAAAATGAGTTTGAGGGTGGTGTGTGTGAGAGCTCTTGATTTCATTTTCCAACCAGTCCTTATGCAATATATTATTATATATGTATTGATAAGTGTGTACGGTCCTATAGGTTTTCTGAGTTTTATTATTGTAGACAAGAGCAACATACAATATATATAAATTTTGTGGCTGCGGGAGGAGTGAAAGGAAAATTGGGTGGAGAAGGCACCAAGAGGAGGCGAATAGAGGAGAAACATAAAACCAAAGGGAGAGACGAGAGAGAAAGAGAGACAAAGTGTTAAACCCATAGATAAATAATATAACTGGAGGCATGCAACGCTTAGTTGATTTTCACTTTAGTGAAGTCAGTCAATTAAAGAGCCCAGAAACCTCGAAACTCGGAATCCGGGAGGCCTGATATGTTTCCCAGAATAGAGCTTGTTGGAGGCCTAGAAGGCACAGAAGCCTAGAACCCCATAACATTTTATAAATGGAAATTTCTAAAAAGTGTCGTCCACTAGGGTTCGTCTCCTGACAAAGCTGCAAGAGATGGGAACATTTCCGTTTCTCGGAACCGTCAAGCCCGAGAGTAATTTTAATTAGGATTTAGGCACCTCCGTGCGACCAAAAAGTAGATAAGCAGATTGGTAGAGTTATTCTTTATACGTGGAAAGTGGGTCAATTAGAGGATAAGAGAAGGATTTCAAGTGGGCCAACCCAGAGTTATTGAGCCTAGAGGTTTTCAAAGCGCAAGTCTCAATACTGGCATGACCCATACCCAGAAGGTTAGGATCTTGTAAGCATTTTCGAATTATAATTTAAATAAAGTTTCAGGCATCTATGGTCATGGGAATAGGAGAACAAAGTAGTGAATATTGTTGTGTGTGTAGATTTTTCCATACTCACATAGAGTTGGTTACCCCCCCTTGCCACTATTAATAAATATTCCCACTGCGATTCTTAAAGGGATTTACATCCTGAAGGAATTGAAGGAAGTGTCGATTATGGGAATAAATCTATGATAAAAGCATTAAAAGGGGGCATATTCAGAGCAAGTTTAATTTATATTTGCATCAAGTGGTATCAAATCATACCCCGTGCCTGCTTCAGGAATAGAAGAAATCATGCCACCTAGAGTTGATCAAGGCGTTGGACGAGGCGCAAGAGGAGAAATACAAATTCAATTTTCTAATAGAGAAGTATTATGGGTGATGCAACGATTGGAAGGAAGAATGGCTATGATGGAGACTGGTTTGTAGAAAAAACCAAAAGTAGGAGATGTGAGTCCAGAAGAGGAAGTAGTGGAAGAACTAATAGAAGCTAAAGTGTTGAAAGCATTTTTTGGATCTGTTATGAAAGTCAAGCCAGATATGTCTTCTTACACAGCTAGCATGAATCCATAGGAGCTTATTGACTAGAACATAGATATCGAAACATTATTTGAGTATGAATAAATGGATGAAGAGAAGAAGGTCAAGTTTGCAGTAACTAAGCTAAAGGGTCGTGCATCTCTTTGGTGGGATGGTGTACATGCAGAAAGAAGGAGAAAGGACAAGCATAAGATTAAAATTTGGGACATGATGGGGGCGAAACTCAGAGGTAACTTTTTCCCAAAGGATTACCAACTTACCTTGTTAAGGAGTGTGCAAAACCCTAGGTAAAGAGCTATGCCACAGTCAGAGAGTACACAAAAGAATTCTACAAGGTGAATATTAGGGTAGGATATGTAGAGGATTCTACAGAGAAGATAAATAGGTATATAAATGAGCTTAGAGTGGACATACAATATGAGATTAGTGTACTTTCACCCAAGATAGTAGATGAGGCATATCCGTTGGATTTGAAGGCTGAAGAGAAACTTGCAAGGAAGAAAGCTGGAAGAGGTGAGAGTATTGTTAGAGGAAGAGGGCAACAAACAAGTAGAGGGTGATCTATTAAACCAAGAGATGGAGCTAGTATCTCAATCGACAAGGACATCAAGAGGAAGAATCCATAGGCCAAAGAACCTTTTCCAGAGGACTAGGTAGAGGTTAAGGAAGATATGTTCGTTTCTACAGGTGTGGCAAGCTTATACATATGGCATATGATTTTTTATAGAATAGAGAGACAAACCAAAGGAATGTTGGCGTTGCTATATTAGAGGAAGTGAAAGAAGAGGTGCAAGAAGCTGAGAATGTGCCAAAGACAGTAGATGCCTTGATGACGAAAAAGGTGTTGATTAAGGAGGAGAAAGAAGTTGTTGAGCCAATTTATAGGAGAGCCTAGTTCTGAACTATTTTCAAGGTTCAAGGAAAGTGTTGTAAGATGGCGATTGATTGTGGAAACACTGATAACTTGGTGTCTAAAAAGGTTGTGGAAAAATTGAAGTTGAAGAAGAAAAAGCATCCAACACCCTATAAGGTGTCTTGGCTGCAGAAAGGGCAACAAATTTTGGTGAATGAATAGTGTGGGTTAGAGCTTCAAATTTGTAGCTACAAGGATAATATTTTGTGTGGTGTAATGTCGATGGATGTGTGTTACATTTTTCTAGGAAGACTGTGGCAGTTTAATAGAGGAGTTGTACACGATGGTAAGAAAAACACTTATAAGTTTAAGAAGGATGGCATCAATCATACCTTTCTTCCATTACAAGAAGAAGGGACTTCTGAAATCAGAGACCCAAAGGCTTTGTTGATGAGCAGGAAGGACTTTTTACAACAACTAAAGACAAAGGAGGTAAATTTTGATATTATTTGCAAACCTAGAGTAGTTCTTAATTATACTACTATTTCTGATCCACCCTTAGAGATTCAATAATTGTTGTAAGAACACCATGATATTGTTGTGGATTATTTTTCAAGCGATCTACCACCTATAAGGAGTATCAACCATCATATCGACCTGATACCAGGAGCAAGTTTTCACAATAAAGCTTCTTATCGAATGAAACTTAAGAAGAACGAGGAAGTTAGGAAGCAAGTGCAAGAGCTCTTAGATAAAGGTATGATTCAAGAAAGTATTAGTCCATGTGCAGTGCCTCAATTCCTACAGCGTTGAGCCTGAATAAGGATGGTGGATGGCGCATGTGTATAGACTCCAGAGCTTTGAATAAAATCATAATTAGGTATCATTTCCTCTTGCCACACATTGATGATTTATTGGATTGTCTAAGTGGTGCTAGTTGGTTTTCAAAAATGGATTTGAAAAGTGGATACCATCATATTATAATTAGAGGGGGAGGTGAGTGGAAATATGCCTTTAAAACTAGTGAAGGATTGTATGAATGGATGGTTATTCCATTTTGATTATCTAATGCACCTAGTACATTCATGAAACTGATGTATGAAGTACTTGAAGAATTCATAGGGAATTTTGTAATCATTTACATATATGACATATTAGTTTATAGTCTGAAGTCAAAGGAAGAACATGTACGACATTAAGGTATGTGTTGGATAAATTACAACAAGAAAAATTACTTATAAATTTGAAGAAATGTTCCATTTTAAAGTCGGAGTTTGTATATCTAGGATTTTTCATTTCCAGAGAAGGGTTGAAGATGGATCCAGGAAAGGTAAAAGCTATTGTTGAATGTCCCTCTCCCAACAATATTTTTTGAGTCATCATTTTTCAAGGTTTGGCAAGATTTTACAGGAAATTCATCAGGAACTTCAACAAAATGGGTGCACCGATTCTGGAGACAGTTAAGAAGAATCAAAAACCATTTTGGTGGACTTCTGAAGTTGAGAAGGGCTTCCAGATGCTAAAGAAGAAGATTACCAAACAACTAGTCCTTGCACTTGCATATTTTAATAAGCCTTTCTAAGTGAAAAGTGATGCCAACAACGATGCAATTGGAGTAGTACTAAGCCAATAGGACAAACCCATTTCTTACTATAGTGAGAAATTAAATGAGGCCAGAAGGAATTATACAACCTATGACAAGTAATTATATGCAATCATTCAATCTATTAAGAAATGGAGGCATTATTTATTGTCAAGGGAATTTATTTCATACAATGACAATCATGCCCTTCAATACATTATGCAGCAACCTAAACTAAACCAAAAACACATTAAGTGGGTTAAGTACTTGCATAGTTTTACATTTTTTTAAAGCGCATTAGTGGTCAGTCTAATAAATTTGCAGATGCTTTAAGCATGAGATAGTTATTATTGTAGGAAAGTCAAATTTGGGTGTTGAGATTTGTTATGCGACCAACTCATAAAACATAAGAAAAGATAGATCAACGACTTAGGAATTATCCTCTTCGAGGAGGAAACCTCCTTTAAATTACATAAATGAACAATTCTTGGATGATACAAATAATAATACCTAAGGGTAACAATAGGGAAACCTTATTAGTATATATAGAAGTCTAAGGGTCACAATATAATTAGAGCCTACATAACAATAATAATGTAAGGGCACAACAATAACAATAGTGAGGTTTTATGGGGCACAAAAATAACAACATGGGGTATACATGGGCACAACAATAACAATAGGGGGCTACACTAAAAATAAAAATAAGGGTGATACAATAGTATTATAGGGACCTAACATGCCCCTCTCCTTCACAAAAGTATTGTCCTCAACACTTGCGTATGTTTTGATGTTTCTGTATAAAATTCTCATCCTCCCATATGGAACCTTGAACGGATAATCTCTTCCACTTAATGAGATACTCTGAAATTAATTGATTCCATAGTTGTTGGGTTCTTTTTTGGTGACTGCTTCAGGCTCAAATATGATTTTTCCTTCTTCGTCGAGTTTTGGGAACATTGTTTGAATTGGAAGCTTGTCACTGATAACCTTTTTTAAGCATGAAACATAAAAAAACTAGATGTACTCGGGAAGATGCAAGAGGCTCCAATTTGTATGTCATAGTACTAATCTTTTGCAACACCTTGTAAGGACCATAGTTCTTGGGTGATAATTTATTATCCTTCTTAGCTTGTTTGAGGGACATTTTTTTGTATGGTTGCACTCGTAAAAATCCCCAGTCGCCTACATCAAAACTTATTTCACCACGATGCTTATCTGCATGTTGTTTCATTTGATTCTATGCCACAGTGAGGTTATCCTTTAAGACTCTGAGAACTTGTTGTTGATGATCGATGTGATCTTCCACTGCTTGAACCTTATATTTTTATCTTAAATATGATGTGATGGATAGTGGATGATATACATAAGGTGCCATAAATGGGGTCATTTTTGTTGTAGAATGAAATGAAGTGTTATAGCACCATTTAGCTAGAGGTAACCACTTGACTCATTTTGTTTGTTTATCAGATACAAAGCAATGGAGATATCCTTCAAAAAATTTGTTCACTATCTCAGTTTTCCCCTCATATTGAGGATGACAAGATGAGCTATGAGCTAATTGAGTACCAAGACAAGAAAATAATTTTGTCCTAAAAATTCTAGTGAAAATGGGATCTTTGTCACTTGCAATAATATTTGGGTTTCCATGTAGATTTTGAATTGTTTCCATCAATGCAGTAGCAACTATACTGGCTTTAAAAGGATGATATAATGCACAAACGTGTACATACATTGTAATCCTATCAATTACCACCATAGGCTAAAACTCTTTCCTTCAAACTTTGGTAAACCTACAATAAAATCCATTGAGACCTCATCCCAACGCTGACTTGGAATGGATGAAGGTTGTAACTGACTCGGGGTATTAATTTTAACAACTTTATTTTTCTGGAAAACGAAACATTCTACCACAAAATTTTGAATATCATATTTAAGGTAATCCCATAAAAAATCCTTCTTTACCTTGTGGTAAGTTTTTAAAAATACTGAGTACCCTCCTAAGGGGGAGGTGTGCAGTTCCCGAAGAATATTTTACTTGAGTTTGGAATTATTAAAAGATATAATCAATCTTTGTACCATAATAAATCATTTTTCCAGCTAAATTAATCAGATGTATTGGGATCTTGTTGAAAATTTTGAATGAGTGTTCATACCTCTTCGCCATTCTTCCATTCATATCTTGCTTGAGTTGTCCAATTAGGTTGGATATTATAAATGGCACAAAGAAATGATTCTACATCCTCATCATTTCTTGTGATTGCATCTGCAACAACATTTTTCTTCCCTTTTTTTTAGATGATTTCAAAGTCATAACCTAACATCTTTGTGACCCATTGTTACTGCTCTTCTGAAGATAATATTTGTTCCAAAACGTATTTAAGACTATCATGGTATGTTTTTACCTTAAAGTTTCTTCCCATTAGGTAAGGTCACCATTGCTTTAGTGCATGTAGTATTTCCAACATTTCATTTTCATAAATAGGTTTGTGTAAATACTTTCCTTTATTGGACCAATTTCAAAAGAAATTGGTCTTACTTCTTGCATTAAAACAACATCAATTCCATTTCCTGAGGCATCACATTCCACAATAAAAGTTTTTATGAAGTCTGACGTAGCTAAGACCGGTGCTTGGCACATTTTCTCTTTTAGATGTTCAAAGGCCTTAGTTGCTTATGGAGTCCAAGAAAATGCATCTTTCTTCAGTAATGTTGTTAGAGGTGCTGCTATTCTCCCATAATTCTTTAAAAACTTGCGATAATACCCTTTCAACCCGAGAAATCCTCGAAGATGCTTTATGGTTTTAGGGATTTTCAATTCCTTAATGGCTCTAATTTTGTTAGGGTCTACCTTAACACCCTCATGAGATACAATATGACCCAAATATTCCAGCTCCTATACTCGAACGAAACATTTGGAGGTTTTGCATATAATTATTTATCCTCCAATAGTTTTAGGACCCTATCAAAATGTTGAACATGATCATTCCAAGACTTTTTGTAGATTAGTATATCATCAAAAAATACAAAAACAATTTTTCTAAGGAAGGGGTTGAAAACAAAATTCCTCAAACCTTGAAATGTGGAATGTGCATTAGTAAGGCCAAAATGCATGACTAAAAATTCATAATGACCCTCATAAGTTCTAAATGTTGTTTTCATAATGTCTTTAATCTTCATTCTAGTTTGATGATATCCTGAACAAAGATCTAGCTTGGTGAAGTAAATTTCTCCATGTAATTCATCCAACAATCCATCAATGACAGGAATGGGAAATTTATCTTTAATAGTGAGCTTGTTGAGCTCCCTATAAAACATACACATATGCCATGATCCATCGTTATTGTGCACCAATACTATTGGTGTAGAGAAAGAACTTTGACTAGGTTGAATTATACCAGCCTCTATCATTTCTACAACCATTTGTTCAATTTCACTCTTTTGGGCATAGGGATATCTGTAAGGTCTAATTTTTGGAGGAACATTTCATGGAATCAAATGAATAGCATGATCATGATCACGAATACGTGGTAGGAGTTTGGGAGTCTCAAATACATTGGAATGACTGTCCAATGATTTTTGTAGATTTGGAGAAATAGATGATTTCGATGTTTGGACCTCTAGTGAGAATAATTATGCAATTATGCCCCATTGTTATTTCTTCGGAAGCTTTTTCATTCCATTACAGATGATTATATTTCCTAGTTTCCCTGTGATACCCCTTAATTCAAATTCGTTTCCTTACAAAAAACATTGAAGAAAATTTCTTGAAAATTAAAAGCTATCATCCCCAAAGATTGCAACCATTGGACTCCTAGTACAAAATCAACACCATCCATTGGAATGGAAAGCATTAGACTATTGAATACATATTCCCCCATGGTTATCTTTATATTATGGCACTTTTCAGATCTTATTATAGTTCCTCCATTTGCAACCATCACTTGACACTCTGGTGATGGATATGAGAAGCAATTCAATTCCTTGGCTATCTTAAAATGAATAAAATTATGGGCACTACCTGAATCAATCAACACTATTACCTTTTTCTTCTTGATATATCCATCTATATTTAGATTTTGAGGAGTGGTAATTCCTGCCAATGCATTACAAGATATGGTCAGATTCATTTCTTATTTCTCTAAGGTTGATTCTTGGTGTATATCCTCCTATTTTGATGTTTCTTGTTCATTTTATTCCTCCTCTTCACAATCTATGTAGAATAATTTCTTCTCAGCACACTTATGACCTTTAATGTATTTTCTATCACAACTGTAACAAATCCATTTTTGTATTTTTCTCGTCAATTGTTGTGGTATCAACCTTGTAGGTTGTGGAAGGCTAAGAGTAGAAAAACTTCCATTTTTATAATCGTGAGTGGTAGACTTCCTTGTTGCCATAATTTTGCTTTCAAATTTTCTTGCCACCTGAATGCCTTCTCTGTTAGGTAAACTTGACTCGGGATAGAGTCAATGTTGACTAGGGTAAATAGTAGTGGTTTTGGAGCACATGTAATTGTGCACCCATGGTTTTAGCCCATGGTATTGCATGTAATGGAGCCTATAAAAGGCTGGGAAGACTTCATTGTAAGGTAGGCCTGGAGGTGAGCGGTGAAGGCTCACTTGGCCGGATTGGCCAGGGTTTTGGCCAACGTTTAATGAAATTTCATTGGTTGGGTTTTTCCCCGGAGTTTGGGGTTTTCCCGGATAAACATCTGTGTTTATGTTAATTTTTTGTTGCTGGTTGTTTTTCATGATTATTATTCCTCTCGGTAAATATTTTATTTCTGCGGTAAATTCTAACAAACGGTATCAGAGCCATGGTCCAGGTTTGGCTTCAATGGACGCTTTTGTAGCCAAGGGTTTTATTGGCATGTGAATGGAGACTGTGTATGATTTGGGGAGCAAGATTTTCGAAGGTTTGAGCAAGGAGAAGGTCCAGAGTGAGGCGATATTTTGCGAGGTCCAGGGATTATGATGCAATGGGGCCGCAGACCAAGTTCGTGCAGTGTCCGGATGGAGAGCTGCAGGAATGCAAAGAGGTGGTGCATTGTGTTACGCTGCATGAGATCAATGTCATCAATAGTAGGACACAAGGGTTTTTTGCCCTCTTTACAGGAGATACTGGAGAGATCTGTTCTGAAGTGAGGGAACAGATTGACAGTAAAGTTGCTGAATGGAGGGAATAAAAGCAAGGTCGATATGATGTCATTAGTGGTGAATCTCTAGGTGGAGGCAGACGAGATCTATTGCTTCCACGAGATGGTGTTGGTGTACAATCTTTGGATCGACATGAATGATCACAACTATCGCTGAAGATAGTGGAAAAAAGTACCTTTACAAAGCCGGAGTTGCAGTCGACAGAGGTAACACTCGTTCTCACTGAGGAGCAGCTTTATGACCGAGGAATGCGTGCGAAAAATTCGTGGTGCCCAGGCAGGGACGTGATGGTTGGGCAATGTTGAGCATTTCTATTTTGTGGCGGCCCAGGATTCCATCGCAGGGCCTCCATTGAAAGTTTGCAGCGGTGATGCTTACAAAGCATAGGGGCAATCTGTGGATGCCCAACATAAGGTGACTGTGAACACCATTGACACACACTTGGGGAATGGCTGTGTGATAAATCACATCGGTGATGAAATTTGATCTGGCGACATTGAAGAATACTACAGTGGTCTGGATATTGGCCATTGGGAACAACGTAGAGCCCATACAATGATGGTGGCATTGTGGCAGAGCGTGGAGCATCACAGCGTTGCACGGATCCTTAGAGGGATGAATTGATGGTGGTTTATGTTACCGATTGTGTGAAGCGACTGAAAATTAAATGAGTGGTTCAATTAAATGGTCTTGAAGCATGGGGACCGCAATAATGCGAGGGGATGAGTGTCAAATACGCTCACAAGTGTTTGACAGAATTCATCTAAGAGATGTTCGATCGACATCAACGTGTGTATGGTGTTGTAGGGATAACAAAGCAGTTCAAATTTTCTCCTGGCTTGCATAATACGGATGCGAGAATTTTAGATGGAAATCAATTTTCAGTTCAATAGCTGAAGATGACAATGAGAACTAAAGGATAGCTTCAATGGCGTTCTCTGCAGCATATGGGTAGCTCGTAGACTACCTATTTGACTTGATGGCGGTTGTCGGCTGTGTGATAAAATGTATTGTGAAATATGAGAGGATTTGTTATATACAGTCTCATTTAATAAAAAGGGTCGTTAAAGAAGAAGGAACGTGTTGTTCGAGTCATCCAACAATACAGATTCATATGGAGCAACATCAAAGCAGTTTGAAATCAAGGCTTTTGGTAGATCAAAGAGAGCTTGTTAAACTGAGAGAGGATATTTGCACGTGGATTAATTAATTGATGAACCATGTATCTGAAGAGAACTCCTAGAAGATTGGCGGTTACAGAGGCTGGTAACCCATGTAATCCGGTAGATGGGTTCTTTTTATATGGACATTGATTTCATATGTACAAAGACAATAACAATGAATATATATATATATATATATGTATATACATATATATATATATATATATATATATATATATATATATATATATATATATTCATTGTTATTGTCTTTTTATTTATAAAATCAGCCTCAAAAAACCCATCTACCGGTTACATGGGTTACAGTGCTATATATATATATATATATATATATATATATATATATATATATATATATATATATATATAATGGAGTTAATTTTATTACATGTAAATGGGCATACTGCTGTAAGACCTGGTATGGCATGCGTACCCCTGGGTAATCACTGGTAAAGTCTGGGTTAGACCTAGGTGATAGGGGGGATGTCAAGTTAACAATTACCCTGGGTAAAAAAAAAAATTGAAGGGGGAAGAGCTAAACTGAGCGGGGTTGTCTCATTTAGCAGGTTTGGCTGGATTTAGTCAATAATCACCAAGTCAAGTTTAAGGGGGGAATTGTTAGGTAAACTTGACTCGGGATAGAGTCAATGTTGACTAGGGTAAATAGTAGTGGTTTTGGGGCACATGGTATTGTGCACCCATGGTTTTAGCCCATGGTATTACATGTAATGGAGCCTATAAAAGGTTGGGAAGACTTCATTGTAAGGTAGGCCTGGAGGTGAATGGTGAAGGCTCACTTGGCCGGATTGGCCAAGGTTTTGGCCAATGTTTAATGAAATTTCATTGGTTGGATTTTTCCCCGGAGTTTGGGGTTTTCCCGGATAAACATTTGTGTTTATGTTAATCTTTTGTTGCTGGTTCTTTTTCATGATTATTATTCCTCTCGGTAAATATTTTATTTCTGCGGTAAATTCTAACATTCTCTAATGAATCGGATTCCCAAAGGTGAACCTCATGTTGGATGTTATTGCACCGAGAGGCGCAATCTATAGCCCAGTATGACCCCAATGTTGGGTATGTCACGTTCTCAAAAAATAATAAATTTTACTTTTTCTAATGTAGGCCAAAGCATTAACCTAATCTTGAATTTTATATAACTTGAATATTTAGATTATATATAACTTTTTAAAATTATATATGTGAATTTGAATGGATCATAAATTTACCTTTAACAAAAAAATTTACCACATTGAATTTATAAATTAAGTAAAATTGTATACATCTTTACTCTCTACTAAAGTCAATACCATTTCCTAAATCAAAGGAAAAGATTTAATTCAACACAAACAATCAAAATCCAAAATCTTTTAATATTTCTTTTAATTAAATATTTGTAAAATGAATCTTTAAAAAGAAAACCCATATTCTATGGATAAATTAAAATATTTAAAGACATAAATATTTCCCCATCAAAGTTGCAATATTTTAAAATTTAAATAAATATAAATATAAATAAACATGAAGTATGGTAAATAAATAAAACCTATTTTTATACTTACTCCAGAGCTATGGTAAATAAATAAAAATATATATAAACTAGATGTATGGTAAATAAATAAAAATTCTTTTTATATTTACTCCATAAACCTTTTTATATTTAAAAAAACTTTAAAAAGAGGCTTTATTTAGATGAAGCCTATGGGACGAATACCATGGGAAAAATTAATGTTGATACCATGGGCCAAATACCATATTTATAAAATAAGTATGGTAAATAAATAAATATAAAAGAGGTATAGAGAGGTATGATATATAAATAAATATAAAATAGGTATAAAGAGGTATGGAAAATAAATAAATATAAAAGAGGTATAAAGAGGTAAAGTAAATAAATAACAATATATAAAATAGGATTATAAATAAAAATTTAATTATCTAACAAGCCTATGGGCCAAATACCATAGTAAATAAAAGAGGTATGGTAAATAAATAAAAATATAAATAAATCAGAGGTATGGTAAGTAAATAAAACCTCTTTTCGTATTTAATCCATAATCTGCTTTATATTTACGAATATTTATGTTCATTAGTTTACATAACTAAGAAGAAATAGAGAGAGAGAGAGAGAGAGTGATAAGGGAGAGATGGAGAGAGTGTTTGTATGTTTAGGGGTGAGATAAAGAGACAAGGTAAGATGTATGGAAAGAAGGGGGGAGAGAAGAAAAGAGAAGGAGAGAGGGAGGGATATAGTAATGTAGTTGGAGAGAGAGAGGGGCGGAAAGAGAGAGAGAAAGAAAGGGATATGGGGGAAGAGAGAGGATTAGAGAGAGAGAGGTGGGGGAGAGAGAGAGATGGGGGAAGTGAGAGGATTGGAGGGAAAAGAGAGAGGGAGGTAGGAGAGAAAGGGAGAGAGAGGAAGGATGAGAGAGATGAGGAGAGTGATGGGGGAAGAGAGAGTATTGGAGAGAGAGAGAGAGAGAGAGAGAGAGAGGAAGGACGAGAGAGAGGACTTGAGAGAGAGGAGGAGAGAGGGATCGATAGAGAGATGGAGTTGGAGGGGGAGAGATGTAGGAAATAAGAAATATAGATAGTGAGAAGTGGAGAGAGAGAAGGAGGGACAAGGGAGAGACAGAGAGAAAGCGTGTATGTTTGGGGCTGAGATAAAGAGACAAATAAGGAGAGATGGAGATAAGGGGGGGTGAAGGAGATATAAGGAGAGAGGGAGGGATATAGTAACATAGTTGGTGGGTGAAGATAGAGAGAGAGAGGGAGAGAGAGATGGGAGAGAAATGGAAAGAGAGGAAGGAAGAGAGAGGATGTGAGAGAGTGGGGAGAGGGAGGGAAAGAGAGATGGACTTGGAGGGGGAGGGAGAGGGAGGCAAGAAGAAAGACATAGAGAGAGAAAGGTTGAGAGAGAGAGAGAGTGTGTGAGTGAGTGATAAGGAATATGGAGAGAGAGGGAGAGAGGACAAAAGGAGGAAAGAGAGATATTAGCGGGTGAGAGGGAGAGAAGGGGAAGATAGAGATATAGATGGAAGGTGAAGAGAGGGGAGAAGAGAGAGATGGGGAGAGGAGGGGATTGATAAAGAGATTCATATATATGGAGTGCGAGAGTGTGTGTTTTAGGGGGGTGAGATAGAGAGACAGAAAATAAGAGATGGAGGGGGATATAGATATGAATGAAGGGTGGAAAAAGGGAAGAATATTTCTCACACTAGATGGATTGATATAAGTGGAGGTGGTGATTTATAATCCTATTTCATTGTTTTCGCTATATGCATCGATTTTAGTGTAGATATTTATTTCTAATGATATTTGATTACTTGCACTAGATGCATTGATTTCAATGTAGGTGGTCATTTCTAATACAATTTGATTGCTTGCACTGAATTTGTTGATTTCAATTTAGATGTAGGTTATAATTATATTTGATTACTTGCACTAGATGAATTGATTTCAATGTAGATGATTTCTAATCCTATTTGGTTGTTTTCACTAAAGGCATTGAGTTTAGTGTAGATGGTGATTTGTAATCCTATTTTATTTCTTTAAGTAAATGCATTGATTTCAGTGTAGATGTTGGTTTCTAGAGAGAGAGAGAGAGTGTGAGTGATAAGGAAGATGGAGAGAGAGGGAGAGAGGACAAAAGGAGGAAAGAGAGATATTAGCAAGGGAGAGGGAGAGAAGGGAAAGATAGAGATATAGATGGAGGTGAAGAGAGGGAAGAAGAGAGAGATGGGGAGAGGGGGTGATTGAAAAAGAGAATGATATATACGGAGTGCGGTGTGTTTATGGGGTGAGATAGAGAGACAAAAAAAAAGAGATGGAGGGGGATATAGTTATGGATGGAGGGTGGAGAGAGGGAAGAATATTTATTGCACGAGATGGATTGATATAAGTGGAGATGGTGATTTCTAATCCTATTTTATTATTTACACTAGATGCATCGATTTTAGTGTAGATATTTATTTCTAAATATATTTGATTAGTTGCACTAGATGCATTGATTTCAGTGTAGGTGGTGATTTCTAATACAATTTGATTGCTTACACTGAATGTGTTGATTTCAATTTAGATTTAGATTTATAATTATATTTGATTACTTGCACTAGATGAATTTATTTTAATGTAGATGATTTCTAATCCTATTTTATTTTTTGCACTAAATGCATTGATTTCAGTGTAGATGGCGATTTCTAATCCTATTTTATTTCTTTGAGTAAATTCATTGATTTTAGTGTAGATGTTGGTTTATAGAGAGAGAGAGTGAGTGATAAGGAAGATGGAGAGAGAGAGAGAGAGGACAAAAGGAGGAAAGAGAGATATTAGCGGGGGAGAGGGAGAGAAGGGGAAGATAGAGATATAGATGGAAGGTGAAGAGAGGGAAGAAGAGAGAGATGGGGAGAGGAGGTGATTGACAAAGAGAATGATATATATGGAGTGAGAGAGTGTGTGTGTTTAGGGGGGTGAGATAGAGAAACAAAAAACAAGAGATGGAGGGGGATATAGATATGGATGGAGGGTGGAGAGAGGGAGAATATTTCTTGCACTAGATGGATTGATTTAAGTGGATATGGTGATTTATAATCCTATTTGATTATTTTCACTAGATGCATCAATTTTAGTGTAGATATTTATTTCTAATTATATTTGATTGTTTGCACTAAATGCATTTATTTCAGTGTAGATGGCAATTTCTAATCCTATTTGATTGCTTTGAGTAAATGCATTGATTTCAGTGTAGATGTTGGTTTCTAATCTTATTTGATTGCTTGCATTAAATGCATTGATTTCAATGTATATGTTGATCTATGATTTGATGTAATTGGATATATGATGGTAAATTAATTTTAAAGTGACTGGATTAACAATATGCATTGATTTTAGTATAACCAAAAAAAGTTATTGACAATGTACATTGAATTTTGTGTTATATTAATTTAACCTATTAATATTGGAGAGCAAGAGAGACAAGGTATCATGTTTACTACAATAGCTCAAGCTAAAGATCTAAATGGTTTACGATTTAAATTTTCTTTTTCATATAATCAATATGAAAAGATAACAAAACTAACAAGGGTTGCAATAAGAATAGTAGAAGAAAATAGTTTGAGATTGATCACAATGAAGACTATTTGTAACATGAGTACATTCTTATTATTCACATTTCCTATCTTTCAACACTATTATTGTCACTTTGCATTCAAAAAAAAACATTTCATCATTTTTCATCATTATAGTTATTAACAATATTTATCATCTCAACGAACTGAGGTAACTAAGAAAATTTAAAATTAAAATGACCAAGTTAATCTCAGAAATGTTTAGCATATTTAAAATCATTATATTAATATTTGATATATTTACATATTATTGATAAAATTAATCATATCTTCGATAGATTTTCCTTGGCTGAAACCAACCTAGATCCATCTTAACTCCGGATCTATCCAGTGCCAAGAGGGATCAAATCTCTCTAGGTGCAAACCTTTCCTCAAGTTTTGCACTCAAAAAATAGGTTTGCACCTCGAGAGATTTGATCCCTCTCGGCGCTTGATAGATCTGGAGTTAAGATGGATCTAGGCTGGTACTTTAAATTACCTACGAGGACAATAATCATATGCTCCTATGGAATATCATTTACCCTGATCTCCTATGGAATATCAGTTACCCTGATATTCAATTTTTGGAAGTCCTCAATGTGTTTTCCATTGAGCCATTTTGTTTGATATTTATCAATTGGCTAAAAAATTTATTGCTCTTTGTATTCTTATAATGTTCTGTCATTTCCTTCATAAAAAATGACCAAGTGACAAGTTTTTTATGGGTACAAATCCATCGATACCATACAAGTTGATTGGGCTCTAAATATAAATATTCAATGCACACCTTTTGTGTGTGTTGCATGTCATGGAGATTAAAATATTGCTCCATAAGTAGTATACATGTTATCGAATCCTTTCCATCAAACTTCCTCATATCGAACTTTGGAATGTGGTGGTTTTTAAACCCAACATTGGAGTCTATAAAATCATAATTCATATTACTTTAATCCTCATCATGATTTTCATGGATTACCTTTTCACCGATGGGAAGCCTTTCTTCTAGAAACTTTACCAAACCTTCCTTCAACCCTTGTATCTTGACATTCATCATTGCTTCCATGTATTCTTTTAAAACATCATTCAATATTCCCAAGTCTCATTTTATACAATCAATCTTAACATTCAAGATGGCTTACAATTCATTTTTTGTTACTTTTTGTGAGAGAAAACTTTGTTGCACTTGGTCTTGTAATTTTGATATATCATATTGCATTTCTTCCTCTTCTTCATGCATCATAGAAGATATTTTTGGTTTCTTACTAAGAATTTCCATTTTTTTTTTGAGGAATTTTGGAATAAAACAATGATATCTATGCTTCACTATGCCCTTTGAATCACTTTAAATTGATTTTTCCAACAAAATTTATGCAAAATTTTTAAAAAATACACACATTTTTCTTGTTTTTAGGAGCTCAATATTGAAATTGTTGTATCTCTATAATTTTAGATCTCCAAGGTGTGAAATTATATCCCATGGAATCCCTCAAACTATTATTTCCAATTCCATAAGTCAAACCAAAATTGGATTCTTCAAGATAACGTTATGCCCAATATCACATGATGACTTGATTATGGACTGGTTCAGTAGAGTGAAATTATAAGGAATTCTATGTGTCAGGTTTTCAACCTTCGACCTTGAAAATGATATAAAAAATATATAGTCAGTTCACTTTCAGTCACTTCTTACGAAATTTAAATTTGATGCTCGTAGAGGAAGTTATGATGATTTTCCCAAGGTCACATGTTTGAGACTGAATTCTGGAGTATGAAAAAACCCTAACTTCTTTGGACCATATCTCAGAAACTATAGCGAACCAAGATCTGAAATTTTTACAATAACTTCATCAAGATTTCGGTTCTAGGTGGTCGTAATTTTAGCTTTTGAAACTCTGTATAAAATATGTTATAGAAAAATTTTCAATACACTAAAAGGAAAAGACCCTCTAGTGGAGGTTATAAAGGAGGTTTTTAGTGTTATAAAATTGGCCAAAATTGTCAAAAAAATATTTGCTACAACATCCGTTTATGGTTATGGAGGTTTTGGCGGAGATTTTAATGGAAATTCAACACAACTAAAAAAAAATGGGCAGCCGAAGGTTATTACGGATGTTTTTTCATCGGTGCGCTACTCTGGATTTAATGCACCAGTGCATACATGAAAACGGCGCCCAGGGGTTGTCTCAGCAAAACGAACGCACCGAGACATTTAGGTGTAAAACCGCATTGGGTGTAGTGTTGGTCATACAATGCACGGGGCCATTCTAATTGGTCTTGGGATTTGTGCGGTGCCCATAGGTTGTATCAACGCGCCGACATGTATACCTTTATGATGCATCAGTGCATCGTATCACAGAAAGGCATCGAGATTTATAATTGCTATCGGTATTCGTGCAGTGCCCATTGATCATAAAAATGCACCGGTGCTTATAGATACATAAACGCCTCGATACGCAGTATCACACAAACGCACCGACATTTATAACTGGTATAAGTGTTTTTGCGGTGCCCATAGATCGTACAATGGCATCGGTGTGTATAGACACATAAATGCATCGGTCGACAGTTACTGACACACACCGATTTTCATTTTGTTTTTTTAGAAACATCGACCTGTGACAGTCCAATTATTGTGATTGTTTTAAATTCATTATTCATCAAAAGTCGACACATCTTATAACAATATTCATATTAATTACATTTTTATTAATGCATTTGAATGTGCTGTTTGGATTAATTTGTTATATCATATCAGAATTATTGTGGTTTTTTAAAATTCATTATTCATCAAAAGTCGACACATATATATCTTATAACAATATTCATATGAATTAAATTTTTATTAGTGCATTTGAGAACGACAATGGAGAATGCAATAGAATACATTAAAACATATTTTATGATTCTATATATATATATATATATATATATATATATATATATATAGATATATATATATATGAATAAGACAATATTTATCATACAAAATGGGACAGTTATTCGTATCCCTTTGTCTTTCAATTGGGACACTATGTCCATTACATTAAAAAAAATGTCTGATTTCACAGACATATTTCAAAAAATAAAACGCCTTGCTTTGATATCCAAACATAGTGATCATCATTCTTTGCTTGAACTGTTGTCACTGCTAGAGCTACTTCCATGACGGGTTATTTTCAGAAATGTTTTGTTCACGACGTTGATTGTTTTCTTCTTCTTCACCTTCCATCTACAAACATAAAAATAAATTGAAATGAGTGTATATACGTTGGTGAGAATAATGAAATTTGAAATATTAAATAATATACATCAATGTAAATCGAAAAGAAAAATGGCATACCATACCAACAATTGACTCATAAACTATACACATTCTTTGAAAACCATGTACCATGCCATCTTTCAAAATTTCATTTGTTGGCGCAGTTCCATACTTTGTTTCCTGCAAATTTTATACCCCATAACAAATCATATATTTAATATAAAAGATGTTTTTGTTCTATTAATTATAGACGGAGCTAAGTAAAACAAGATCGATAGATGCTTACAAATTGCATAATTAAATTATGATATGCCAACATATACTCATAACCCATATTTAACCCAATTTCAATCAATTCGTCTGATGGTTCTTCTTTGTATGTTAACACCTGTTTGAAGACATTCAATGATGATTTTTGTAAAACAACTTAAAAAATACAAAAATGAAATCTAGTTAAGTTGTTATAAGGAAGTAACAATTACTCACAAACTTAGAGATCAACCCTTTTCTTCCTTGTCGTCCTGTTTTATGTCCTGAATGGGTTCCTTTTTATTTTCTTTTCTACAAGAAAATTCTTGAAAATTAATATTTAATGCTAAATTGTTTATTTATTGTACCTAGTGATTGAAAAATTCAATGATTACATATTACATTTGAAGCACGTTGTTGTTGAGATGGCGCCTCCTGCGATGCAATTTTGTCCATTTCTTTGACCATCTCCTTGTACACCTTTTTGGACATTCCTACTGGCATATTTCTAATATCAGCGCGTTCATCTTTTGAGATTTTCATAATCTTCCTGAAAATGTAACATGAAAATAAAATATTTAATTTTTATATTGATATATGAAAAGTAAATATAACAAAAATGATATTTATAAATAATTCTAGACAAACATTTAAAGGAATAACTTCTTTTTTGTTGTTGTACGTTTTTGCTAATAAAAGTGTGACATGTCTCATTGACCAATTCTCTGGAAACTCTTCCTGTAGTTTAGATAAAATTTGGTTCTTGGAATCATTGGATTGATTTTTGTATTGTAAGTGGAAAGAACGTCTATACATTCATTCCACTAGATCCCTCAAACTTTTGTAAAAATTTCCCCCCCTTTCGTTAACTTTCAACACCACTCTAGATGAGCTAAGGAGCAATTCATTTTCATTTGCATGTTCTATTTTTTTTCTTTTTTTCTTAGAACAACATTCCTTTTCTAAGTTGTTGGTCCCTGTAGAACATTAAACAGATGTGAATTAGTAGACTATTTGACACATGTTATCTAATAATTTTAGGTATATTATTAATGATAATTAAAAAAAGAAACTCATATTGGATCGATAGTATTTTTTCATTCACCTAATTCATCCTTTTGCAATTTTTCCATTAAAATTTTACGCTTTTCTGGTCCTAGATTAGAAATAATCATATCGAGCTTCATCATTTTGTGGCTCTGCATCATACACAGTAAACAATACATATTAGTTAAACTTACATATAGTTAAAAAATAATATTTTATATAAAAAATTTACAAAGAACTTGCATTTTTTTCTTTTCTTGATGTGTTATCAGTATTTTTCTTACTTGATCTCTTGTCAGTCATTTATTTATCAATCTGAAACCTGTACCATATCATTCATTAATATATTTATAAATAAATTCTCAACTTTTCAGGTAGAAAATAAATCTCAAGACAACAGTGCGGCTTTCATGAGGTACGCACCGCAGCTGGTGCGTGGGGATATAAAAAATGCACCACAAAACAGTATAATAGACCATACAGTGCATTGGGTATTATAAACGGACTGCAAAAACAGTGTAATAGATCGTACAGTGCGTGGGGAATTATAAACGCACCACAAAAACAGTGTAATACACCGTACAGTGCTATCCTCATTAAATGGAGCACCGGTGCCCTATTTCAGATATGGCGCACGGATTTAGAAAAATTGTTTTCAATTTTTTTATCACACAATACTTGCACGGTGCATTGTATAATACAACGCACTGGTGTGGTAGGGTACGTAGGGTGCACCGATAAAGAAAAATCTATTTTTTCAAAAAATTCACGCAATGGCCGAATGGATTGGGATTTGACTATGAAAGTCGTCTCGTGGGTTGGACGTCAATATAAAATGAAAAACCCTATTTCTGAAATCACATAAACAAGGAGAAGAAAGGGAAAAACAAAAAAATGAAGGGGTTAGGGTAAAAATGGATAAAACTGTAGAAAAAGTAAAAAAATTGCAGAAAAAAAGTAAAAAAAAATAATCAAATTTAATCATGAGATGGTTTGAAATTCTATGATACAGGGTTTGAATCACCACAGGTTTGGTTTCTGATTGTCTAAATACTTTTGTCGAACGTATTTCGCTGCTCCACAGTGCCTTCGTGCTCTCTTTCTCCAAGTTTGTCTCCTACAAATATCTGGCTGAAAATTTTAGCAAAAATAGTGAAATAATGAAAAGTGTTTAGTAATTAAAGAATTATTTTATGAAATTAGATTTTTGAAAATATTTTTCCGCCCATTTTTCAAATTGCCGCTTTTTTTTTTACTTGAAGAAAATAGAGTTGCGTTTTTTTATTTGCGTTTATTCGTGACTAGTGCGGAAGAGTTGTGAAGCACTGATGTGTCTTCATAATATGATGCACCGGTTCGTGTTATGATTATAAGTGCACTGGACTGTATAAAGTTATTTTTTTTGTATGTAATATCATAATAAAATAATGATAGTTCTAAAGTACATGAATTTATTTTCATTATTTTATAAACTTTATTATTTTACAAAAATTCGTATTATTCTAGATTTGTTATTTTACAAGTATTTGCAAATTTACATATTTAAATATTTTAATAAAATCATTTCACATTAATGCTATTAAAATTTTCACATTAATAGAATTAAAAATTTACAAATATTTTACATACAATTACAATTATAATTACAATTACAATTTTACATTAATTTCACATACATGAATTGCGATTAGAAATACAATTACAATTTTAATTTTACATACAATTACATTTACAATTTTACATAGAATTACATTTACAATTTTACAAATATTTTACATATAATTCAATTAAAATTACAATTACAAATACAATACAATTTTAGAATTTTACATACAATTACAATTTTACAATTTTTCATATATACAATTACAATCCTTTCACAATAAATTAAATATTACAATTACAATTAAAATTTTACATTAAATATTTTACATACAATTATAGTTAAAATTACAATTAGTACAAATACAAATACAATTTTACATACAATTAAAATTTCAATTTCAATTACAACCATGACATAATATTTAATAAATATCATGGTCATTTAATATTAAATTGATTAATAAACATTATCACGATCATGATAACCATCGTACAAACATCATATTCCACTAAAAAACACATTCAAACATCAAATTAACATTATATATTAACATCATCACAACACAAATATCAAATAGACATCTCATGTCAAATAACTCATGCTATCACATATACACATCTATCTGCAAGCTAAACATTGATGATCACCAACATGTAAATTAAGTACAACTACAACATGAACATAAAATACATGGACCATCCATATATATATATATATAACTGAATAAGGTTAAAAATATACAACTATAATATAAATGTCATGGATCAGCTGGTGGTAGTATAACAACATCAATAGCAGTACAAGTGGAGGCCTGCTCAGTAAAGGGTGCAGCCTCGACAGTCAATGGTTGAGCCTGATCATGATCATGATCACTAGTACTGATGGATGCATCAGCTAGTGTTAGTACAACATCAATATAAGCAGTAGTAGTGGAGGTCTGCTTAGTCAATTATGCAGCCTCGATGATCGAGGGTCAAGCTTGTTGATGATCATGACTAGTACTGATGGATGCTGTAGGCTGCTGACTGGACATGGCTGATGGTCCAGCCTCATATCCATGATGACTGCTAGATGCTGCTAGTGGAGCCTAATGCTCATTAGGCGCGGCGTGAGGTGAACGATCATGAGATGATGAGTCGCTGCTCGCAGACTGTCCATCACGTGCCGCGGCTAGACTATGTTGAGATTCAACAAGATGATGAAGCTTAGTGAAAATCAGTCACCTTCACTAAGTGGGCCCGCAGGCTATTTTTAGGTGCAAGTCTATTTTTAGACATGGTGATCATATTTCAAAATTTGCAGGATGCTATTTGTGGATGGTTGGTCAAGTTGGAAAAATAGATGAAATTATATTTCTAGAATATTGGGCAAAGTCTATTTATAGATCATCGATCTAAAAACAAGAGTGTTGATTATTATTAGCTCTTAATAATAATCTGACAATAAACATCAACTTATTCTCTTGGAGCACTTAATTTCAATGTACAGATTTGGAAAATCAGTCGGCTGAAGGAATTACGCAATTCCTAGGGTTCATTGGTGGCTCATGCATGAGGACTCAGTTAGAACTGAAGTGGCAAAGTTATGACAGAGTTGGAAGAGTAGTTCATGGAGTTGTTATTTAGTTTAACTCAGTTAATGGAGTTAAACTCAGTTGAGCTAGTTTTATCTAGTCTAACTGAAGGATACACTAGTGAGAGTTAAGTGAATTAATTAGTTAATCAATTCACAACTAATAACTCACTAACAAATGAATAGAAACAACAGTTAACTACAGTGCATGATAGTTCTAGTGGAGACCCAGTGGAGAGATAGGTGAAAGGGCAAGATGGACTATCCGTTGTGACTATAGTGATGCATTGATTGCACCACACACACATTAGAGTTGCCAATGAGGATTGCGCAGTCAAGGCAAGGTAGATTTGAACTCATTCAGGGGTATTCTTCAGCAAGGATTGCGCAGTGGAGGAAGGCTATCAGGTGGCAATAAATCAATGCATGGATTTGCAGATTTCTTCATGTTAGTGTGTGATGATTGATTGTACTGAGAGCTTGATGTACTAAGCTTTGTATGAGATTGTTACATGATCTCCATGATATACATAATATGATAGTTGGGGTTTTTAGCTTCAGGCTTTCCCGTTAAACAATTGTGTTATGTGCGATTGTTTATATTGATTCATGTGTTTTCAATTGAGTTTTAAATTTCCGCAAAGTATTAACAGTGGAAGGATTCTGTATTTAGAAAGAAGATGAATATTATTAGATCAGGAGAATCTGGATATATACATGCATATTGTATATAATTTCTACATGGTATAAGAGCAGTGTTAATTCTTGAAGATTGCAATTGTGAAGAATTGTTGAGTTTGTGCTGGTGGACAATTTGAATTTGCTGCAGAAAATTCTTGGTGTGACAATTGAGGATTCATTGAAATTTCTTTCAATGGGTTGCGATTGGAGTATGCCCTTGAGGGCAGCTCGAATTACACAGCCTGGAAGGATAGGATGGAGGCGGTGCTAGAGGATAATGGACTGAAGGAGTTCATCGATAGTGATGTTCCTAAGCCAGGTTCTAGCGATGCTGCATTACTTGACGCATGGCAAAAGAAGGTAGCAAAGACAAGAAGAATTATTTTGGAAGGTGTGAAGGACCATATTGTGTCCAGCCTTCACGAGAAAGCCACTCCATTTGCAATGTGGAAGGCTTTGACAGATTTTTTCCAAAGCAGCATCGACTAGAAGAAGTTGGCGCTGAAAGATAAGCTCAGAAAAATAAAAATGGAGAAGGGCGACAGTATTCAAAAATATCTCACAAAGTTTGTCCACTGTAGGGATGAACTGGGAAGTGTGGGGATTATTGTTGATGATGATGACTTGGTGAGCTTGGCTCTCCTTGGGCTTCTGAAGAGTTGGCATATTTACGAAGACTCTGTCAATGGACGAGAGAAACCGCCGAGATGGGAGCGACTTTGGTCGGATCTTGTGCAAGAGGAGATAAGGCGAAGTACCAAGGATGGCTCTTCATCGAAGAATGATGATGAAGAGAATTGTGCTTTGGCTGCCAAAGAAAGGAAGGGGAAGGGGAAGAAATCCCATCCAAAATCCGAAGCTAAAGGCAAGAAGCAGGATTTGTCCAATGTGAAGTGTTTTCACTGTCACGAACATGGGCATTTTGCCACTAACTACCCACAGAAGAAGAAGAACAAGAAGGCTGCTAGAGATGCAACTGGAGAGGCATTAGCCTCGCAATTTGAATTTGATTTCTCTTTGATTGCATGCTTGGTTTCAAGCTCAATGAGATCGGTGTGGTATCTTGATAGTGGTGTGTCTTTCCATATGACGAGAGACAAAGAGTTGTTTAGTGACTTGGAGGAGAAGGATCTCCAAATGCATATAGAGATGGGCGACGATGGTTGATACAGTGCGACCAACATTTTGACCATTAACTTTGAGAGGGAGTCAGGTAATCCATTTCTGTTGAAAGATGTTATGCATGTTCCAGGTCTGAAGAAGAACTTGCTCTCGGTCGCAATGTTGGAAGACAATGTTATGATGTTGTTTTCAGTGAGGGAAAAGCCTTCCTTCGACATAAAACAATGGCTCAAACCAAGAGGATAGGGATTCGAGTTAAGAATATCTACAAGATGGAGATAGATGGTTGCGCAGCAATGATTGGCAAAGAAAAAGAAGTGGTGAGCAGGGTTGAGGGTGAATTATGGCATAGGAGATTAGCCATCTTCACCATGGCGCTTTGAAGATTTTGCAACATATTTCTACTGGACTTCCCAAGGGTACTCTTGCGTATTCATATCAGTGCAAGGGATGTACTATGGGTAAGTTTGTGAAGACCACCTTTCATGAGAAGGAGAATCGTGCTTCGGTGATCCTGGAGAGAATTCACACAGACGTGTGTGGACCTTTCTCGGTTGCTTCAACAGCAAAACACATGTATTATGTTATATTTGTTGATGACTATTCTCGTAGATGTTGGATCTTCTTCATGCAAAAGAAGAGCGAAACATTCTCAAAGTTCTGTGAGTTTAAAGCATTGGTGGAAAAGGAGTCCGGAAGCAAGTGAAAGCTCTACGGAGCGATAATGGTGGTGAATATATCTCGAACAAATTCAAAGACTTCTATAGAAAAGAAGGAATTCGAAGAGAACTCACAACGCCTCATAACCCACAGAAGAATGGGGTCGCAGAGAGGAAGAACAGAACGATCGTGGGTGCTGCATGAGCGATGTTGCATGACCAGGGCCTACCGATGCACTTGTGGGTGGAAGCATGCAACACTACGGTTTATGTGCAAAACCATTGTCCTCATAGAGTACTTGGCATGAGTACACCTGAAGAATATTTTACTGGTAAGAAGCCTGATATTTATTATTTGAAGATTTTTGGCTCATTTGTTTACATTCATGTGACAAAGGACGCCAGGAAGAAGCTGGAGCCGACTACAGAAGTTGGGATATTTCTGGGGTACAAATAAACACCCCATAATTATCATGTGTATTTTCTAGATAGTTGGATGACTGTGATGCGACGGGATATAAAATTCAATGAGGTGAAAGCCATGAAGTTGTTGCTTGAGAGGGAGCTACACTTGCAGGTAGAGGAGGAACTTCTTCTTCCCAAAGATGAGCCTCTAGATGTGGATCAGCCACAAGAGGAGATTCATGGAGTGGAGGAGTCCACTCATGCAGAACCAAACATCAGATCTAGCAGAAAGAATACCACAGAAGCTGGAAGACTGAAGCTTGATGTGGCACAGAATGTAGGAGTCCCTACATCACAGCGTAGATAGACACAGTCACCTGACCGATTCACTAGATACATGGCTCTTATGAGCAAGTGTGTCATGACAGAGCCATCTTCTTTCGAAGAATCAGTGCAGGAGCCCACATGGGTAGATACCATGGTGGAGGAGTATGACTCCAATGTCAGAAACAATGCTTGGGAGATTGTTCCAAGGCCGGTGAGTAAATCAGTGGTAGATTCGAAATGGATCTACAAGGTAAAGCGAGATGTTGATGGGAGCGTTGATAAGTATAAGGCAAGATTTGTTGCCCGGGGCTTCTCACATATCGAGGGGATTGATTATGAAGAAACCTTTGCACCTGTCGCACGATATTCTTCCATAAGGACCATCCTTGCTTTCTCAGTGCATATGGGTTGGCACATTCAACAGATGGATGTGAAGACTACGTTCCTTAATGGGATCATTGAAGAAGAGGTGTACATTGAGCAGCCCAAAGGATTTGAGATATTTAACAGCGAATCGCATGTGTGCAGACTCAAAAGAGTGTTGTATGGGTTGAAGCAAGCACCACGTGCTTGGTACACACAGATCGATAGCTATTTCATTGGACTTGGCTTCACCAAGAGTGAGGAAGATGAAAACCTATACCAAATTGTGGTGGAGGGTAAGCTTTTAATCATTGTTATTTATGTTGATGATTTAATAGTAACGGGTGATGAGAAATTGATACACTCATGCAAAGCCGATCTTGCAAAGGAGTTTGAGATGAAGGATTTGGGCCTCCTTCACTATTTCCTTAGATTGGAAATATGGCAGTGGGAAGGTGAACTGTTTGTGTCTCAAGGCAAGTATGCCCGAGAGATACTGGAGAAGTTTCACATGCAAGGTTGCAAGCCTATAGACACTCCTCTTCCAGGAAACTGGAGGAAAGAGGATGCTACATCGGTAGAGGTAGTGGATGCCACTATTTATAAACAGTTGGTGGGTTCTCTCATGTATTTAGTTAATACAAGACCGAACATATGCTATGCGGTGAACCAACTTTCACAAGCGATGGTTAAGCCTACCAAGATATTTTGGAAGGCAGGAAAGCATGTCCTGAGGTATCTCAGGGGCACATCTAAGTATGTTTTATGGTACAAACAGATGGATGAAGTGAAGTTGCATGGATTCACGAATGCAAATTGGGCAGGCAACCCAACAGACAGAAAGAGCACATCAGGAGGGGTTTTTAATATCGAATCTACGGCAGTTTCTTAGTACAGCAGGAAACAAAGATCTGTGGCACTCACTTCAGTGGAAGCAGAATACATGACAGCAAGTCAAGCTACATGTGAGGTTATCTGGATGAGGAAGATCCTGGTTAGTTTGTTCAGTTCACATTTAGATCCTACAGTGATACATTGTGATAATCAGAGTTGCATTAAACTCTCGATTAATCTTGTGTTTCATGATAGATCTAAACATATTGATATCTGGTATCATCATATCAGAGATTGTGTGTAGCAGAAAATCATGTTGCTTCAGTACATTCCTACGAAAGATTAGGATGTAGATATTCTGACGAAGGTGCTCGGCAGGGGAAAATTTGAATACCATAGAGGCAGGATCGGGGTGAAGGATAATCCATATCTTATTAAGAGGGAGTGTTGAGATTCAACAAGATGATTAAGCTTAGTGAAAATCAGTCACCTTCACTAAGTGGGCTCGCAGGCTATTTTTAGGTTCAAGTCTATTTTTAGACTATGTCTATTTCTAGACATGGTGATCATATTTCAGAAGTTGCAGGATGCTATTTGTGGATGGTTGGTCAAGTTGGAAAAATAGATGAAATTATATTTTTAGAATATTGGGCGAAGTATATTTATAGATCGTTGATCTAAAAATAGAAGTGTCGATTATTATTAGCTCTTAATAATAATCTGACAATAAACGTCAACTTATTCTCTTGGAGCACTTAATTTCAGTGTCCAGATTTGGAAAATCAGTGAGCTAAATGAATTACACAATTCCTAGGGTTTATTGGTGGCTCGTGCATGAGGACTCAGTTAGAACTGAAGTGGCAAAGTTATGACAGAGTTGGAAGAGTAGTTCATTGGGTTGTTATTTAGTTTAAATCAATTAATGGAGTTAAACTCAGTTGAGCTAGTTGTGTCTAGTCTAACTGAAAGATACACTAGTGAGAGTTAAGTGAATTAATTATTTAATTAATTCACAACTAATAACTCACTAACAACTAAACAGAAACAACAATTAACTACAGTGCATGACAGTTCCAGTGGAGACCCAGTGGAGAGATAGGTGAAAGGGAAATATGGACTATCCGTTGTGACTATAGTGATGCATTGATTGCACCACACACACATTGGAGTTTCCAATTAGAATTGTGCAGTCAAGGCAAGGTATATTTGAATTCATTCAGGGGTCTTCTTCAGCAGGGATTGCGTAGTGGAGGCAGGCTATTAGGTGGAAAGAAATCAATGCATGGATTTGCAGATTTCTTCATGTTATTGTGTGACGATTGGTTGTACTGAGAGCTTGATGTACTAATCTTTGTATGAGATTGTTACATGATCTCCATGATATACATAATATGATATTTGGGGTTTTTAGCTTCAGGATTTCCCGTTAAACAACTGTGTTATGTGTGATTGTTTATATTTCTTCATGTGTTTGCAATTGAGTTTTAAATTTCCACAAAGTATTAACAGTGGAAAGATTCTGTATTTAGAAAGAAGATAAATATTGTTAGATCAGGAGAATCTGGATATATACATGCATCTTGTATATAATTTATACATACTACGCCTATAGCTATGGAAATTCCTCCTCAGTCATGTAACAGCTGTCGTAGCTCCTACGACATGCCGCATCAGATTGTACATGTCACGCGACATGCCTCTCCACATATGTAACAGCCTGTCATTGGCCTGTATGTCTCTGTAATGAGCGTGCCTGATGCTCGCCTCAACAATCAATGCACTAAGTTGGTTGCCCAAGTCCATACTATATCTAGTCTCAGGTCGACCGTGCCTAGCAAAAGGCGGTACTGGTGCACCAGCAGGAGCATGTCTCTTTGTTGCACCGGCCTCAACCTGATCATGATCATCCTCAGCATCAGACATGTCCTGATCTTCATCAGGATCCACACCTGGATCATGTGGTGGATCCGACATCTCCTCGCCATCAAAAGACCCAATGTCTGCAAAATATATACAAGTACACAACAATAATTAGACAATTTCATTACACAATTTAATAAAAACAAGTTAAAGAACATGTTAGAATAAATATAAATAAAACAGTAATATTACCTCTATCATCTGGTGGCTCATCATCTGTGAAGAGGATGTTGGGACATCCTCGCCAATCTAATCCAGCATAATGACATGGGACCATAATGAAGGGATGTCGCCCGTCAGCACTGGCTAGTAAGTCCAGTGCATCATGTGATATCCTGGCTAAAAATATAGTGTCTCCCATCTTGGGCATCATCTGCCCCCACAAGTGCATCTGGGCCTCGAACATCGACCTACGAGGTTTTCGAAAAAAACTAGGTCTCATCTCTAGAAACCTCTCAAACAATAAACAAAATAGCTCTGAAGAAAAAGGGAAGTCTAAGGTCATACAATAAACAACATCCATCTAAGGTCATACAAAACTACCGCAAAAAAATGGCAAACCACCTGACAAGTCGCGGCTATTGTACTAAAGAATCAAAATAATATAAAAGCGAGCAACTAATGCATTGCCCATCACTGGTGTTGTGTGAAATGGTCGAAATGATAAGTGAGAGGCACTACATGTCCTATCTATCAAATGCACCTATACGTAACTGACCTCCAGGTACCTAAAACTCTGAAGGAGACAGTACATGTGCTCCAATCTCTGGGAGTAAACTAACTGACTCCCTGCTACACAACCAGCTGGCACGTCTAGGAATGATGGAAAATCCATCCCTCTCCTCGATAGTCCTATAATAAAATAAATATCCTCCTCAGTGGGTGTGTACCACTGGTCAAGAAAAACCTGGAAAGCCTGTCGATGGGCATTCCACTTGCGGATAAAATATCTCAAAAGCACACTATGGGCCTTTAGGGAATTAGCCTCGTCATATAACTTGAGGAGGCCTACCTGCCTAAGGATTCCCTGGGTATCTGCTATAATAGGGCAAGGGTATGCATCTCTCTCCCTCTCTCGCACCTCCCATTGGCAAATCATGTCATATTGTTCCGCCTATTTTTGCTGTTGTTCCTCCTCTTCTCTCTGAATCATTGACATATTAAATTATTTTTTTATTAAAACAAACATGTATTTAGGAATATATATATATATATATATATATATATATATATATATATATATATATATATATATATATATATATATATATATATATATATATATATATATATATATATATATTTAAAAAAATTATGCACTCATTATATGTTTATACAAATGATTATTTCAGACACCGTATGAGCCCTAATGAAATGCAACGCACCGGCCTCAGTGCAACTATCTTTTTTTCAAGCACCGTTGACTATATCTAAGGTCAAAATAGCGGTGCGCTGACTGAAATATACGCCCCGGAGCGTATAGTCATGTTAGTGCACCGACTTCATGGCAATTACATAGTCGACGGTGTGGTATTTTACTTGGCCGCACCGTTGACCCTCTCGGAATTCCAAATGCGGTGCGTCGACATACACCGAGGCAGATAATTCCATTTGCGCACTGCACTGCGATTCCCATGGTCAACGGTGCACTTGGCTAAATGAGCGCACCGCATTTTATTTTTTTTAATTTAAAATTATTTGGGGCGCCTTTCGGTACCGCCCCGGAAACGGTGTGGATACCATTAGCACCAGTGGTGGTGCGGCCTGTAAATTTTACAAGAAGCACCGCTATTTGGTGCGAGCCGAACGGCTCAGCTGCACCGCGCGACAATGTTTTTTCTTTATTTTTTAATGGTTATTTTTAAGGTTATTTCAAATTCTATTCCTCTAAAAGGCTTAATTATGGAAAAAATATAAAAATACCTGTACATTTCACCATCGAGGAGCCATATTGGCTGTAAAATTTGCAAAAGAAAATTTTCCCACCATTTTTCAAAATGCAAGCTGGAGATTGGTGGCCAATACAGAGCAGCAGTGCGTGCAATGGGTGCAATGAGAGCACCAATTTCAGGGCGGCTCGGAGAAGGGGAAATGGCATCGAAGCTTGAGAGCTCTGGAGCACTAAGGAAAGTGAAAAATGCGGTTTTTTGGCCGTAATTTTTTTTTATTTAATCCTATTTCGGTCTGTGGGGTTTTATAGGCACATCAGTATGCTTACTTACAACCGCACCGGGCGGTGACAGATTTTGTGCGTCGTTTATGATGCACTGGGGCGGTTCCCTAACACCGCACCGGGATGTTTCAGTTTTGGCGTGATGTTTTGATGATGCACCGGGGCGTAATATTCGTAAAGCACCAGTGTGGAATAGTCGTAAAGCACCAATTTTTTGGCGTTAATTTTTTTTATTTAATGCTATTCCGGTGCGTGATTTTTATAGGCGCATTGGTGCTCTTGGATAAGAATGCACCGACACGTTTATGTTTTGGCGCGATGTTTTATGATGCACCGGCGCAGAAGAGTAGTGAAGCACTGGTGCGTTACTGTAATAGGACCCCCTGGGAAAGTGTGTACGTTGTGTAAACTGTCCGATGTGCCAATGTTTTGTGCATACCGGTGCGTTCTATGGTAGAGCGAACCGGTAATTGAGAGCTCAGGAGCACTGGAAAAATGAAAAATCTGGGGTTTTTGCCATAGTTTTTTCTTATTTAACCATTTACCGGTGCGCGTGGTTTATAGGCGCACCGGTTCTGTTTCTTACAAACGCACCAGTCAGTTTGTGTTTTGGCGCATTGTTTTATGATGCATCGGTGCGGTTTCTTTCTACCGCACAGGGTGGTTTCGGTTTTGGCGTGGTGTTTTATAATGCACCGGTGCGGAAGAGTTGTGACGCACCAATGCTATAGAATAATACGACGCACCGGGCGGGTGTGTACGGAGTGCACGGTGTCCTGTGTGCCAATGTTTTTGTACGCATCGGTGCTTTCGTGATTCCAAAGCACCAGGGCGACATTTAATGATAAGCGCACTGAGCAGAAAACATCAGCAAAACCCTCCGCCTGCCAACCTCCTCTAGTAACCTCCGCTAGAAATGGATGTATGGGGTATTTTTCTATGGGGTTCCTCAAAAACATCTGCTAGAGGGTCTTTTCCTTGTAGTGATATGAACTGTTTGCAACAATGAAACCCTAGAATCCAAAGCTCTAATTCGAAATATTGTGCAACCAACTCACAAAACCTAAGAAAAGATAGATCAATGACTTAGAAATTATCCACTTTGAGGGGAAACCTCCTTTATATTACATAAATGAACAATTCTTGGATGATACAAATGATAATACCTCTTTGGTATATATAGGAGACTAAGGGGTCGCAATATAATCAAAGCCTACATAACAAAAATAATGTAAGGGCACAATAATAACAACATGGGGGATACATGGGAACAACAATAAAAATAGGGGGCTACACCAATAATAAAAATAAGTGGGATAAACTAGTATTATAGGGACTTAACATGATTTTATTTTATGAAGGAATTGTATGAGAAAGATGTTGATTTCAAGGAGGCCTTTGAAGTTGCAAGAACCAAACTTTTCAAAATTAAAGCCCATGGCTTGAATATATGATCCAAGATGTACTGATCTTTAAGAAAAATATTTGTGCATTCCCAATTGTTCCATGAGAGAGAATTTGATTACGGAAAAACACAATGGTGGCCTTGAAATACATTTTGGCCAGGACAAGACTTATGATCTATTGAAAAGACATTATTACTGGCCAAAGTTGAGGAATTATGTGCAAAAATTTGTAAGTGAATACAGAACCTATCATCATGCCAAATAAATAAGCCAAAACATTGGATTGTATACCACATTTCCAAGTCCAGAAAGGACTTGGGACTCTGTGAGTATGGATTTTGTTTCAGGATTGGCAAGGACAATAAAAGGTAATGATTATATCTTTGTGGTTGTAGATATATTTTAAAAAACAACTCATTTTATTCCTTGTGCTAAGACCAATTATGTTAGCCATGTTGTTAATATTTTCTTTAAATAGTTGGTAATAATACATGGAATTCCTAAGAGTATTGTTTCAAACCGAGATACTAGATTCTCAGGACATTTTTGGAGAACCTTGTGGAATAAATTTGGCACAGAATTGGAGTTCAAATCAACATATCACCCACAGAAAAATGGCTCGACTGAAGTAGTGATTGGAGATAATCCCAAATAGTGGGATCAAATTTTAGCAAAATTTGAATATGCATTCAATGACACTCCCAATAGAAGCATTGTAAAAATCCATTTTCAGATTGTGTATGGAATGGACCCAAAATGTGTGCATGAGCTCAAACTTTCTGGAAGAACGGAGTAGAGAAGTGCAGAGGGAGAATATTTTTCTACATCCATATGAGAAATCCATGACCATGTAAAACATAAACCTCATGAAAACTACCTTAAATATAAGAGCAGAGTAGATCTTAGCAGAAGAGAGTAGAATTTTGACGTGGGATATTTGGTACTTGCACACTTAATAAAGGAAAGATTCCAAAAGGGTGAGTATAACAAACTAAAAGTTAAAATGATAGGACCATGTGGGATCTTGAATAAATTCTGCTAACGCCTATGAACTTGAATTCCACTTGGAGTTGGAATTTCACCAATATTTAATGTAGCAAATTTATATAAGTACGAGCCTGAAATATAATAGCCATCAAGTGATGATCAGAAGCAACAACTAGTACATTGGGAAAAACAATTTCCAATAATTGATCTTTTGCAACCTAAAAGGATTTTGGACAAGAGATTAACCAAGAATAAAAGGGACACAAAGTATTTCGAATACTTAGTTAAGTGGAAAAAGCTTCCAATCTTAGATGCAACTTGGATGATTGCCACACTTATACAAAAAGTGGCAAAATTTTTGAAGAAATCATGGACAAGATTCCATGAAATATTTGTTCCTTGGGGGTATGATGCAGGGGCATCTGTAATTTTCATTGACCGAGAGGTCAAAATCATTTACTAAAGGAGTTCGTTCCTCAATCAATGGTTTGTTAAGACATAATTTGTTTGGAATTTCCATGTAATTTTTTAAATTAGACAATTTGTTGCAGTGGTTGTAATTTTGTTATTTTTCCATAAAATGGTCTTTTGATCCTACATTTGTAGATCTATACCGAACTATTTGCAATATTTTATATTCTTGAATTTTAATAAAAAATGAGTTCGAGGGTGGTGTGTCTGAGAGCTCTTGATTTCATTTTCCAGCAAGTCCTTTTGCAATTTCTTGTTGTACATGAATTAATAAGTGCACGCGGTCTTGTCAGTTTTCTGAGTTTTATTATTATAGGCAGGAGAATCATACAATATACATAAATTGTTGGGTTGTAGGAGGGGTGAAGGGAAAATTGGGTGGAGAAGGCACCAAGAGGAGTTGAATGGAGGAGAGACACAAAAGCCAAAAGGAGACCCTAGAGAGAGACATAGTGTTAAACACATAGATATTAAATAATATAAGTGAAGGCACACAACACATAGTCAATTTTCTCTTTGGCGAAGTCATTAAATTAACGAGCCAGGAAACTTGAAAACTTGGAAGCATGGAGGCTCGTAAGTTTTACTGTAACAAAGCTTGCTAGAGGTCGAGAATCTTGGAGGGTCGGAAGCCCAGAACCCTATAAAATTTTATAAATTAGCATATCAAAAATCTCAGGGCACCATGGTTCGTCTATTGACATAGTTGCATAGACAAGAACCTTACTGTTGCTCAAAACCATCAAGCCCGATAACAATTTTAATTAGGAGTCAGGAACCTCAATGGGACCAACAAGAAGATAAGTGGATTGGAAGAGTTTTCGTTATAAGAAGAAAGTGGGTAAATCAGATGATAAGAGCAATAGTTTGAGTGGGACAGTTAGGAGTTGTTGAGCCCAGAGGTTTTCAAAGCACAAGTCTCAATACTAGCGGGACTCATACATGGAAGGTCGAGAGACCGTAAGCATTTGCGAGTTTGAATTTAAATAAAGTGTTGGGCATCCAGGGTCACGAGCATAAGAGTGAAAAGTGGTGATCAAGACTATTTTGTGTGTAGCATACTCACATAGAGTTGGCTACTCCTTCTGAGTCCTCTAACTATTAATAGATCTACCCACTGCGATTCTTAAAGGGATTTACATCCAGAAGGGATTGAAGAAAGCGCAGATTATGGGAATAAATTTGTGATAAAAGGATTAAAGGGGGTCGATTAAGAGAAAGTCTAATTTAGATTTGCATCATTTTTTATAATTCAGGGCCAAAGATGAGGAAGAACCAACTGGGAAATACAACGTTCTTGGTCTCGGGATTCCAATAGTGTAAAATCTTGATTGCTCCTCATCATACACAAAATTTTTAGAGGAAGATGGCGATTAACTCTCTCCCTCGATGTCAATTTTTCATTTCGATTAATCAACATGTCAAGGGAATCATGAGAAGTCTTATCTTTGTATCATTTCTATTTCTCCTTGGTTCACAGTGTCTTCATTTTTTTCTAATGCGTCAACTTCCGAATTTAGATGTATAAAAACATAATAGAAATTCACTTGCTCAAAGTGGGAGATTGAGCGGTGAATTCTTTGACTTAAGGCCACAAAATCACTTCCAATGACCTTGGCATTTCTAAACTATCAAATGATGAGAATCGAGTCTTCAAATATATTTATTATGGATATTTTACAGTCCTTGTAAATCTCTAATACCTTCCATAGCGCTAGAAATTATGCTTGGTTGTTGGTGGCTATTCAAATTACCTAAGAAAATTGGGAGACCATTTTTTCATCAGGGACCAAAGATGACCCCTCTTCCTCCATCCTCCCCAATAAATAGCATAAATATTACACAACATCACATTAATTGATGTTTTGTGTAGATTTGAAAATACAGATATTTGAAGGTGCTTGAGCGGCACATGAAAAAAATCTCGAACCTTTCATTAAGGGATTTCCAAATGTAAACCCATCATGGTTTAAACTTTTGGAAATATTATTAGCATTTATTCCCATGGATAGGCCAAAGGAAAAAACATATAGTTCCTTCTGAAAACCATGCTAAACCACACTAAATGAAAACCACCATGGCATAGCCACGCTAAACAACATATACCACAAGACAATGAGAGAGAACCAAGCTTGAAGAGAGAGGGAGTCCATACAAGGTCGAATCAAAGTTGAGGGCATGCAACTAGGGTTACCCTAACCACCCTATCAAGAGCCATGTATGCACAAATAAATCTAAGATTATTAAGGAAGACTAATAAAATAAAGCTGAAAATGAAAATGAATAAATAAATACCACAATAAGATTAAAGATTAATGAACATAATCTATTTCTTATTAATTAATTTTTTTAATTTTTTTATAAATTTAATATTTAAAAAAAAAAAAAAATATATATATATATATATATATATATATATATATATAAGGAAAATGCACATGACACTAACAAGTTGGAAAACTACTTATTTTGTGAGAATCTATTTCATCACATTTCATTAGAGGAAATTTCATCCTAGAATTGGTCTCCTAAGGAAAAATAATAAAATAATAATTAAAATAATAAAATAAGAGTTATGAATTTTGGAGGTAAAAGAAGAAAACTATTCTTTTTAATTTTATTTTTTGGCTTATCTCCTTATAGGTATACTCAAATTTCAAGTATAGATACTCCTTGAATGTAGAATTAAATTAAACAACCAATGAGTACCCACTATGAATACTTTTGAGAAGACCCACATTGATAAAAAATGAAGATACATTAAAAACACACGTTGAACACGTTTTTCAATTTATTTTCAATTTTTATCAATGTGGGTCTTCTCAAAATAATGCACAATGGGCACTCATTGGATTTGGAATTTAATTCTGCATTCAATGAGTGTCTACACTTGAAATTTGAGTAAAGCTATAAGGAGATAAGCCAAAAAAACAATTAAAAAAATAGTTTTTCTTCTTTTCCCTCCAAAATATTTACATGTACCTCTCTTTAAATTTAAAGGATTTAGATTGGTTTACATATTACGACGTGGAAATTACATAAAAATTGGTGAGCCCTAGTATTGCACCAAGAGTGCTGCAATTCCCAAGGGCTGCCCTACTTTACTTTTTCAACCCAGGGTTCGTACAAACTTTGAGGTGGCAGTGCTATATACACAGTAGATGCATTCTGTTCATGTCATCCTCTTCTGCTTTATGAAAGGGTGCTACTTCTAGGGGTTCTTGGTGAAGTCTATCACACTTCAATGAAACTAAAATAAATTACAGAAAGGAAATGACAGAATTGGAACTAATTTAATGTGCAGGAAGGAAATGATTGTAAGAAACTAAATTAAATTGCTGAAAAGAAATGACAGGAAGAAAACTAATTTAATTTGAAAAAAACAAATAGTAGAAAGGAAACTAATCCTAAACCACACTTCACTTGGCCAAACGGCTAAATGCACACTACTTATCCTATGATCTATCTACCATGCTTCTATCCATGAAACTAGGCTATCCATGACTTAATTCTAATTAAAAAGAGTTAATTTGTAGCTTGGAGGGAAGAAAAGGGCTAAAAAAGGCTAATAGGGGGTTTAACACATGAAACAAGGTTTGCAAGCGGAAAGAGGGGGTTAAACCCTTATAAAAATTTATGATAGCGTGAGAAATGGCTTTGGAGCATACAAAACGCAAAAATGCAATGGTGGAGCACGATGGAGGACAAAATTTGCGATGTGCGATGTTGCAATTGCAACTTCGCAAGGTTAAAGGGATACCGGTAAGGATTAACAAGAATGAACTAAGTTGTGTGAAGTGTGAAGTGTGATGTGGTAAATGTTGCGGGTTGTGATCTGCGATATGGTGAGTTCTGCGAAGTGCGAAGTGCGATGCATGACGTGGCAGAGTTACCGCATCGGTAGAATGAGAAGTAAGTGTTATGTGAAAAGTTTAAATGGTGCGAAGTGCAATTTTCTATTTCGTAATATCGCAATCGCAAGGAACGAGTAGTAAGTGTTAAAGGTAAAAGCCAAATTTTGCAATTTGCGAAGTGCGGCGTACAGTGGCGGGAGACTCAAGGAGTAAAGGAAAAGGTCAGGTTTTTGGTGGTTTTGAATGGTTTTTCACGTGTTTTTCATAAAAAGTGTAAGGCAGTTTTGAACGGAGAAAATTATAGAAATAAGGCTTTGAAGGGCTTAAGTACGTTAGGCAAAGAAAAGGTAAGTACAACGTTAAGATGAGAATAAAAGGAGGGGAATGGAGGCATAAGAGCAGTGCTCAGAAGTGAGACGCACCTGTGGATTCATGCACGGGAAACAGAAAGAAATGCGGGATGAAATAGTGAAAGTGAGTCTTGGACTTGGTAATTCAAATTCTTCCCAAAACTCAAACAGAAAGTAATTTTGGCCTGTGGGAAGGTCTACCCTGCTCGAACTCTATTGACAGAGATGAGAGGGGGGACTTAACCACAGTTTTTGGAGTTTTTCCTTTATTTACTACACATAAGAAATTAAACTACAGTAGCACAAAAACTAAACAACAATGAAACTTATCAGAAGCATATCTAACTTAGATGGCAGAAGCAAAACTAGCTAAATGACAGAAAGGAAAATATAGTAACAGAAAAGAAGATGAGGCACATGGGATGGGCCCTAACCCATGAGCCCAGATCTCTGGAACTAGATGAATATAAATTCATCTGAATACTCATTGCAATAAGAATACAGTCTTATTACATCTCGAAGGTCTTAACAGCAAAAGCCTAATAGCTTGCAACAAAAGTTCTGAATGGAATCAAAGAATAAAATGGAATTGACTAGAATCAACCCTCTGGCAAACTAACTCCCTCCCTAGCTCTAGCTCTACTCTATTTATTCTACATGGTAACTACATACAGCTCCCTTGAAAATGGTGATTGATTCCATTTTGACTCCAAGTAAACATAGATTGAGTGCCCTTCATCTTCAATTGCTTGGTTGCCTCTTGGAATTCGATTTATTGGAGACTCCAAGTGAAGTATGTCTTGAGTGCACTTGGTCTTGAGTTTCTTGGATGCCTCTGGAATTCGAATTGTTGGAGGGGGATCTCATGAGGATCCTTTGGTTGCCTTTGAGAGTTAAGGATGGGGACAATCCCCTTGAATCTCTCCAAGATTTCTCCCTAATTTCATGATGTTGTGCTCATTTATTCTCCAATCCTGATCTTCTAGTGGTAGGGAGTAAGTCCCTAAATCATCTCCTTCTCCAAATATGTATAATCTGTCAAATATTCTCACAATATTCTACAAAAATAACCAATATTAGGAAAAAATATGCAACTACCTTTAATCCTTCCTAAGAACATATTAAAGCATAAGAATACATTATTAAGTGCAGAAGGAGAGATTTATTATGTCCTTTTATGTGCATAAGGAAGGTAGATGGGCCTAAGAAAGGTTAGATGGGCCTTATTTTATGTCTAATTTAGAGGCCCATCATCACCCCCCTACTAAAAATGTTGCTCATCCTCTGAGCAACCTATTCATCCTCCCTGCCTTATGGTTCTTCGTGCATGTTGGCTTATTTAATTTTCTGTTTCTTGGGTCATGCACTGCTCCCTTACTAATCTTCTTGCTATTCTACTTGCATTTATTTTTGTAGGTGCTGCATGGAGGTCCTTAGGTGCCTTAAGAAAATATATTTTGCATGCCATGAGGTGGTGGGTCCACCTTTTTTTCTATTTTTCTTCTTTTTCTTTTTCTCTTTTTTTTTCTTCTTTTTTCTTCTTATTTTCCTTTTTTTTCCCAATTTTTTTTATTGCATGCAAAATAAGCTCAGGGTTTAGTTTTTTTTTTTTTAGTTGAGTTCACCCTTGGTTACACCTTTGGCACTCCTTGTCTTTTATTACAATGAACTTCTTACTGCCCACTTTCTCAAGTCCTTTTTACTTCTGTCTTGTTCCTTTTCTTAGTGGAAAAAGTGAGGCTATTTGCTAGATAAGGCTGAGGTTGCTCTACTACTGATTTTGGTTATAAAAAAACTTTCCTTATCACACTTTTTAACTTTTATTAATATAAAATAGATTAGAAGAAAGGTTTAGATGATTGCATACCTGAGCCTTACAATCGATTTGTTTTTTCATGTGATATCGAAGCTGTTGTTGAAGTTTCTTGTGGTGATCTGCTTGAGGTCCTTTGGAGCTTCTGAGCACATGAAGAGGAAGTCCAAGTTTGACTACCTTTGACTAAAGTGTTGAACAAATTTTCCTTTTGTGCCATCTTGTTGTTTTCTGCTTGCAAAGGTTGGAGAGCATCTACATTCATTAGAGAGAGATACATGAAAAAAAGCAATTTATTTTTTATTTTTTATTTTTTAATGCCTAATAGTTGTCTCAATGAGGTTTTCCACTACTAGGTCTGCCTAGGCGCCTCAAAGGATGTTTTCACCTAGGATATTTTTTTTATTTAGTATTTTTTTTTCAACCCAATGACTGCCTCATGGAGGTTTTCAATCAATGAGCCAATCTTAGACGCCTCAAAGAGGTTTTCATATGAGATTTTATTCTTTCCCCTTCTTTTTTTCACTTTCCTACTCTACTTGAAAAAAACAAAACCTTTTTCAAGTATAGGAATACTTCCAATGGAGCCATGTACACATCAAGATGACAAAAAAAATCATGTGCACAGTGGGAATACATGCTTTGACATGTACCTGAATATGAGAGATGAATTGCTTTGACTGGGATTGTATCAAGTAATGTTAGAGAAGAGTGTGTTATTGCAACTTAATGGATGTTTGGAACCATATTTCAATATATTTGTGATGCCCCTGGTCCACTTGCTGAGTTGGATCACCTTGGATGTCCTCTTCTATTATGACATTCAAATCTTCCTTTTTTTGCTGATTTTTCTCTTGAACACATGGAGGAAATTCTGGTAAGCATGAGGAAACTTTCTCAACATTTGATTCTGATGTTGGCTCTTCATCAAGTGCAACCCTTGATCTTTTGATCTCCTCATTTGGATCTTCTTCTTCTTGATGTTGTCCTTCAATGACATTGGGAAAATCTCTTCTTTGCAATACCTTTCTTGAATTAAGATGCGGACCATTTAGATTAAGAGGATATGTTTGGTAGTGTTGTACCTCAGCATTGTAAGTGAGCTAAGATACTTCATGGTGTGGGTTTGGAAATGGTGGTACATGTAGTTGAGTGGGGGTGGATATATGAGATGGATGTGGTTGTGGTGGCGGTGGATGGTAGGGATAACATGGAGTTGGGTATGGAGGATATTGAGGTAAATATTGAGGATGTTGAGGATTTTCCCAATAAGGTCCTTTCTAATCATGTTTCCAAGGAGGGAGTGTGTCCCAATTAGTTTGAGATGGATGTGAATAATTTTGACATTGTGAAGTAGGTCCTTGCATCATATCAAGTTGACTAGGCTGCCAGGGTCTACTTGGAGCTACATAACATAGCTTCTTTGGTGATTGCCTTGCTCCATTGTTCTTAGTAAACTTATTTAAACTTGGGGAATGATGAACAACATTTAGTAGCATATGATTCTGCATGGATAACAAAAATATCAGCATCTTCTTTTTGCTCTTTTTGCATTCTTAACATTTCTACTTGTTCACTTAGATTGCTAAGAATTTCTGTTTTAAATTTATCAAGAAAATTTCCAAGTTCATCTTGTCTTACCAATGTTGATGTTGATTTGCTTTCTCTTTCAATTCCTCTTGATATGTGCTTGCATGTTTCACAAATTTCTTCAAATGACAATTGGTATACATCTCCTCTACTCATGAGATTAAGGAGATCAATCCACTCATCCCTAATTGCTCTAAGTAAGAGGGTTTTTAATGTGTCAAATCCTAGATGATGCATTTTTTCCCTCTTAACATTATACATGAATCTTTCTATTAGATCCTCAAGGCTCTCATCTTCTTCTTGTTTCATTCTAAAAATTTCTTCTCTAAGATCACGATCTTTATATTTTTCTAAGAATATGTTTTTCATATCATTCCATGATCTTATTGAATTAGTACCCAGACTCATGAACCATTTAAGAGCTATATCCTTCAATGTTATAGGAAACAATCTCAGCTTTTGAGTGTGTGATAAGTAGCCATAAGACCTACAAAGTATCTCAAATTCAAATAGAAATGTTTCTGGATCCTCTGTCCTCATACCATGGAAGTTGGGAAGGAAAGATGGAGGGATGTTCTTCATAGGTACACTAATTTCCATATCTTGAATGGGAAACCCAATAATATCTTCTTCATTGTCATCATATCCATCCATCTCTTCTTCCTTCAAAAGTGTATGGTGATGTGGTTCTTATTGCACCACGTGGTCAAGTGGGGGGGTTGGTGTTGGAGAAGTATTTTTTTTAAAATATTTTGAGTATCCCTACTCCTATTGATCCAGGTGGATATCGGTGGCCACCCACCTATTCCATTTGGACTAGCACCATCAATTCTTGCAGCTCTTCACATTCAGCACAGCTTACTTTTTTAGCAGGTTTTCGGGTCCTCCACTCCTGGAGCCGTTTTGGGGCCTTAATGATCCAGGTGGATATTTGTGGCCACCCACCTATTCCATTTGAACCCCCACCATCAGTTCTTTCAATTTTCAAGTTGCAACAAAACTTACTATTTTTAGCAGTTTTTTGGGTCCTGAACTTCCGGAGCCGTTTTGAGGCCCTAAACGACGTTTTTTGGGAAAATGGAGAGAAACATGGGTCCATGGACTGATGTTTCTTCAAAAGTTGTACTTGATAGATTTTTCTAACGAGCTATTGAGCGTTGCCAACGAGATCGCATGTCAAAGCTGTTTCTAGTTGAACCACCAATTTACCCAAACGGGCTCCCACAGTTTTGGCGCCTAATCTCCTATGGTTAGGTTTTTGGACGTTTCAGATTCTACATTGTTTCTCAACAATAAATAGGCCCTCGAGCCTCATTGTAACACAGTTCAGAGATCTGTAGCTATCACATCTCTTCTCAGAGATTCGCTACCAGCACCCTAGCTATTTTATTTCCATTATGCCTGTAAGCATATTTCTGTTATTTGATATTAATGAAATGAAGCATTATTTCCGTTGCATCTCTGTATCTATGGTTATATCTGTATTCTGTTGCGTTCCTATTACAACCGGACAAGCAGAAGTCAGAAGGTCCAGTTTCTTTGTTTTTGCATGTCCCCTAACGTGGTCGTGTTAAGGAGTTGCCCGGACTGCTGAACCTCAAGGCAGATTAGCCTCGCAAACTCCCGACGACCTCCTAAGGGGGGGTAAGAAAGACGAGGGAAGGTGGAGAGAGATCCTATCAGTCATCGGCTGAGGAGGCTCTCGAGAAACAAAGGAACGTGATGATGGATAACTTTGCTTAAATCCTTCAACGACTGCCCACATATGGCGCATCTGCATCCAACAGCCACTCTGGAGGCGCCACTCCCTTCAAGGTACAGGTAAACTTTGACATTCCTATATTTGAAGGAAAAATAGATGCAGACGCTGTAGACAGATGGTTAAATTTATTGGAAGGGTATTTCTCGGTCCATGACTTCTCTGACTGAGAAAAGATTATTTTTGCACTCCTCAAAGCCGCCCCCCATGTCAAAGACTGGTGGGAAACCTACCGTGAGCAAGAGGGCGAAGGGGAACCCTCTCTGTTCTCGACCACACCCACTTGGAATTCGTTCCGAGACGGCATCAAGGAACAATATTACCCTGTGGGGAGCTATGAGGAAAAATACATCCAATGGACCACGCTGCGGCAACAAAAGGATCAAGATGTGCACGAACTGACGAATCTGTTCCATACCCTACGCACAAAGTTGGGTATTAAAGATTCAGAGAGACATTTGGTGCTCAAGTACCGCGGCTGTCTGCACAAACACATTCAGGAGGAAATGGAGTTCCTCAACATTACATCGCTTGGCACGGCATATCGCTATGCCGCCAAGATCGAGCAGAAATTTAAGCAGAAGAAGAGAGACTTTGGATCTGCGAATCTGAAAGGTGCCCCTGAACCAAAAGACAAGGGGCAAGGCCAAAGAAATGCGACTCAGAACAACACGACAAATCCAAAAAAAGGACACAGGGAAGTGGTGTGAATTTCATAACAGCCCCACTCACAACACAAACGAGTGTCGGGCCAAACAGTCTTTGGTGGCCGAACTAAAGGCACCCGAATTAGATGCATTTTTTGATCCTGAGTTAGAACCAGAAAAAGGAAATGAAAAAGGGAAGCAGATAATTGATGCGGATCCCAGTGCCATTGTTGCCACCACCAAGATCCAGAGGGAGGGTCCAAAGGATCCAGAGGAGGGGGAGCACCTCTTCCAGTCGCAGATGTGGGTGAAGGGTTCTCTGCTGCAATTTCTCGTCGATAGCGAAAGCCAAAAGAACCTCATTTCAACAGAGGTCGTGAAGCGGCTTGGCCTACCAACCATAGCACACCTGCAGCCGTATACCATCGGGTGGCTCCACCCAGGGAGAGATCTCCGCATCCGTCAGCAGTGCCGCCTTCCATACAGTATTAAGCCATTCACGGATGAGGTATTGTGTGATGTTTCTCCTCTTGATGTAACTGATGTATTATTGGGCCAACCATACTTGTGGAGGCGACATGCTGTGTATGAGTCTAGGCCTCATGCTGTTATTATTACTTTGGGAAATAACTGTACGTGATACCGAGGTAGTACTCCGCCTCCCCGCCATCTCTTTGAATACCGCAAAACAACGCAGTAAGATTGTTTCCCAAACCAGGAAATTCATTTTCCTTACAACTCACTCACGGGGAAAGAAAAGTATTGTGGCCACAACCTCGAAACAGGGCTCCCTTGCACGGCTGCAGCAGATGGACAAAGTCATGGAGGAATACGAGGAAGTTTTCCCCTCACTCATAGAGGTTCCTCTACACTGTCAGGACAAGCACTCCATTGATCTAACTCCCAACGCACCACCACCTGACGTTGCCATACATCCTGCAAATACACATACAAAATCCAAACATGCACTATCTGAGGCTGACAAAAAAACCAAATTTACTAAATGCATCTAGCATGTCCACCCGCAGGTCCTTGACATCTTCAACACATCCAATACTCAGTTCAAATGTATTTGCCTCATCTCATGGAGGATCTCAACGCAATGGGGACCATTTCTTCCTAAGGAGGGAGGAATGATCCAGGTGGATATCGGTGGCCACCCACGTATTCCATTTGGACTAGCACCATCAATTCTTGCAGCTCTTCACATTCAGCACAACTTACTATTTTTAGCAGGTTTTCGGGTCCTCCACTCCTGGAGCCGTTTTGGGGCCTTAATGATCCAGGTGGATATTGGTAATACCCACCTTATCTCCATTTCCAACTCTACCACGCTCTTTCAATTTTCGTTGCAACAAAACTTACTATTTTTAGCAAATTTTGGTCTCCAACTTCCCGAGCCGTTGGAAGTCTCTAAATGACGCTGGGAAAACGGAGTAACATGGTCCATGGACCGACATTTTTCATTCAAAGTTGTACTTCTAGATAGATCTTTCTAACGAGCTATTGAACGCGTCAAACGGAGATCGGGTGCCAAAGTTATGCCCCCGGGAAGTTGAACCACCAATTTACCCAAACGGGCGCCCACAGTTTTGGCGCCTCATCTCCTACGGTTAGTTTTTTGGACGTTTCAGATTCTACATTGTTTCTCAACAATAAATAGGCCCTCGAGCCTCATTGTAACACAGTTCAGAGGTCTGTAGCCATCACATCTCTTCTCAGAGATTCGCTACCAGCACCCAAGCTATTTTATTTCCATTATGCCTGTAAGCATATTTCTGTTATTTGATAAAAAAAATGAAGATTTATTTCACGATTCTATATGTTCATGGTTATTTCTATATTCGCTATATTTCCTACAAATTGATCACCTATGAGTATGAAAATCATATTTTGTATTTTTCAATATATCTAAACAACATGAAAAATGAAAGCAGAGGAATAATGCTAAACATATCAGTTAATTACACCCCAACAACGCCAAAAAGTGGTGAGCCCTGGTATTGCATCAAGAGTGCTACAACTCCCGGGGGCTTTCCTACTTTACTTTATCAACCCGAGGTTCGTACATACTTTGAGGTGACAATGCTATATACACAGCAGATGAATTTTGTTCATGTCATCCTCTTCTGCTTTATGAAAGGGTGCTACTTCTAGGGGTTCTCAATGAAGTTTGTCATACTTCAATGAAACTAAATTAAATTGTAGAAAGGAAATGACAGAAATGGAACCAATTTAATGTGCAGGAAGGAAATGACTGTAAGAAACTAAATTAAATTGCTGAAAAGAAATGACAGGAAGGAAACTAATTTAATTTGCATAAAACAAATAGTAGAAAAGAAACTAATCCTAAACCACACTTAACTTGGCCAAATGACTAAATGCACTCTACTTATCCTATGGTCTATCTATCATGTTTCTATCCATGCAACTAAGTTATCCATGACTTAATTCTAATTGAAAAATGTGTTGATTTGCAGCTTGGAGGAAAGAAAAGGGAAAAAGTGGTTAATGGAGGGCTCACCACTTTTTGGCGTCGTTGCTGGGGTTTAAACCTTATAAAACCTTATAATAGGGCGCAAAAATGGTTTTGGAGAGGAATAATGTGGAATATGCAATGGCGGAGATGTCATCGAGGCAAAGGTTGCGATATGCGATGTCGGAATCGCAATATCGCAAAAGTAAAGGGATAGCGGAAATGTAGTTTGGGAGCAGGAGCGAAATGCAAAATGCGATGAGGTAAATCTTGTGAAGTGCAAAGTGTGAAGGGTGACGTGGCGGTGGGACCAATATCAAAATCGCAATGTCGCAACATTAGAGTGCTAAGTGTTTAAGGGACAAGGGAAATATTGTGAAGTGCGATGTGTGATGCGGCTGAGTTATCGCATCGACAGAATGAGCGGTAAGTGTTAAACGAAAGAGGCAAACGGTGTGATTTTTTATTTGTGATTTCGTAATATCGCGAAGTTTGCGATCTGCGATATGCAATATCGCAATATCGCAATCGGCAAATAGGAGCGATAAGTGTAATGGAGAAAGGGGAAAAGTTGTGGTTTTTGAAGTGCGATGTATGGTAGCGAGAGTTTCGATGAGGAAAGGCGGAGGTCTAGTTTCAATGGTTTTTCAAGAATTTTGTGTTAAAACGAGTAAGGCGACTATGACCGATAGAAATAAAGGAATAAGGTGGGCTGATGGTTTTAAGCACTTTTAGGGGAAAAGGTGGGTGCAACATTTAAACAAGAGGAAAAGGAGGTGAATGGAGGTGTATAAACAATGTTTAAGCCATGAATATAGAGATGGAAAATGAAGCAGGAAGTGCCACGAAGCTACTCTAGGGTGTTGACATTAATTCCAGTAAACAAACCTGCAGATTCATGCACAGGAAAATAGAAAATAATGCATGATAAAACAACAAACAAAAAGCAGTTTCTGGGTTTGTGGGAAGGTTTACCCTCCTTGAGCTCTATTGACAGAGATGAGAAGGGAAATATAGATCCACGAATTTTTGTTTTTTCTCCTCTACTCTATTACTCATAAGAAAATAAAAATTACAACAACGCACCAAAAGAAAGAACTAAGCAGCAATGAAATTAACAGAAGCACAACTAATTTGAATGACAGAAAGAAAGTTGGCTTAATGGCAGAAAGGAAGAATAAATATAGCAGAGAAGCTGAGGCACATGGGTTGGGCCCTAACCCACGAGCCCAACTATCTAGAATTAAATCAGTAAAATGGATTTTTTCTACTCATTTCATTAAAAATGAAATCTTATTACATCCTAAAGGTCTTGAATGGAAAAATCCTAATAGAATGGAAAATTTATGGCATGGGATAGAATGGAATGAAAACGGAATTGAATGGACTGCATCGAATGCACCAGAATGGAATCAAAGAATGGAATGGAAGAATAAGGGACTAGAATCAACTCACTGGCTAATTAACTCCCTCCCTAGCTCTAGCTCTACTCTATTTATTCTACAGGGTAGCTACCAATGTCTCCCTTGAAAATTGTGATTGAGTCCACTTTGACTCCAAGTAAACATAGATTGAGTTCCCTTCGTCTTCAGTCCCTTGGATGCCTCTTGGAATTTGATTTGCTAGAGACTCCAAGTGAGTTATGGCTTGAGTGCACTTGGTCTTGAGTTGCTTGGCTTCCGCTGGAATTCGAAATTCCTAGAGGGGGATCTCATGAGGATCCTTTGGCTGCCTTTGAGAGTTGAGGGTGCACAATCCCCTTAAATCTCTCCAATATTTCTCCCTAATTTCCTGACGTTGTGCTCATTTATTCTCCAATCTTGATCTTCTAGTGGCAGGGAGCAAGTCCCTAAATCATCTCCTTCTCCAAATCTGTATAATCTGCCAAATATTCTTACAATATTCTACAAAAATAACCAACATTAGGAGAAAATATGCAACTACCTTTAATCCTTCCTAAGAACATATTAAAGCATAAGAAAACATTATTAAGTGCAGAAGGAGAGATTTAATATATCCTTTTATGTGCATAAGGAAGGTAGATGGGCCTAAGAAAGGTTAGATGGGCCTTATTTTATGTCTAATTTAGAGGCCCATAAAAAATCTCAGGGGAAATTTTAGGCTGAAATTTACTCTAATGATTAACTCTAATTTTTTTCATTAAACCATATTATAATTATATGACAAAAAATGCCGATTAAAGCAACTATAAGATTCAATTACTTTACATTTTTTAATCTTGATTTCTTCCTTAAACCATTATTTTAAAGCCTATATATATATGTTTGTTTGTTGTTGGCCTAGACATATGGCTATGGAGAAGTAATCATGTGACTCAGATAATGTGAATACATGTCAAATAACGAAGGTAGTAATATCTTAATCATAAGGCACTATAGGTATTTTCCCCTTTGCCTATCATTGGGAGAAAATGCTAATAATCTTTCCAAAAGTCTAAACCGTGATGTGTTTGCAATCAAAAATCCCTGAAAAAAAAGATCTGATATTTTTTGCATGTACCGCTCAAGCATCTTCAAATATTTATATTTGCAAACTAGTAAAAAAAATCACTTAATGTGATGTTATTTAATATTTATGCTTGCTATTTCTTTATTCTTATAGTGTCGAGAGATGTTATACAATTCAATATGAAATAGATGATGTAATGCTATGTTATTTTATGTAAAAAAATTTATTAAATCAAATTACGGAAAATAAATAAAGAAATAGAAGAGATGTTATAATGTATTGTTATGTACACATTTCGAATTGGTAAAAGTACTAGCGATTTTTGGACTTTAGGTTTTGACAACCCATGGTTTTTCCCATTGTATTATTCTCTAATACAACATATTTAAAGCCATAAAAATCCAATAAACTTTTCATTTTCAAAAGAGAATGATTTTCCTTTACTAACACGTAATGTTCTTTTAAAATGACTAATGTGTGTGATGTCCAATTAATCTATTTAGATTGTGGAGTGCCATCAGAATGTTTCTTTCTATATCTTCATTGCTAAGTTAAATAAATTTTCTATTTCACATTAGTGTATGCATGAGAATAAATGGATCAATGGATATTTGTATGGTCAGGAGACTATTGACACTATGATCAATACCCTCCAAAAAGTTTCCTACACGTGAATTTTTTAGCCTACAAAGGATCTTAAGAATTTTCGTCCCATGGTCACTTCATGGTTGGTTGATGTTTTGTGTTCAATTCTTCTTCTTAAAATATTATAAGTGTCAAAGTCACTTACCTACACATGCTCAGTCCTTAATGAATTGATAAGTACACTTACTGTATGAAATCTTGAATATGCACAACACCAACCAACAAGACAATTTCAGAGAGATGTTCAACTGATGTCAACAGTTAGTGTGCACTTTCATTGAGAAACTCCCTCAATTTTATTGCAATTGTACGTTTTGTTTGGTGAGTTTTAACAACTGTCACGTTTGCACACCTTTTCCCTCACAAGTGTCACTTTCATGTTTACAATTGTTTCTTTTGCGTGATTCCACCTTAAGAATTGTATTTCTCATGTTATCTTCACTTTTGCATGTGTTTCTTTCAAGGTTGTTTGCATTTTGCAAGTGTCATCTAAATTTTTTCCTCCTGCTCTGTACAAGTTGTAAAGGAATTGTCCCTCTTGCTAGGTTATAATCGAATCTTATTCATGAGCCTCTTTGACGTATATTTTCCGCCCATACTTGTGCAATAAGTATTTTCTAAGGACTCCTCCCTCTCACAGTGCATTAATACTTCCTTGGATAAGTGACCTAGACTTTTGCTGCCTCCCTCAGTGAAAAGTGCACTTCATATGAACAAGGACCATTTGAAAATTCTTTAGAAGAAGAAGTACCATTTGACCATGCTTCAAAAGAACAAGGACCTTCTCTCCCTTCAAAAGCACACTTCAGAACAACAAATCACACTTTATAACAACGAAGTGCACTTGGGAACAACGAATTACACTTTGGAACAACAAGGATCTTCTATCTCTTTAAATGCACATGGCGCACTCACGAAGCAAAAAGACTTCATCCTTCCCTTAAGGAACATGGTACACTCTTGAAGCACAAATCCTTCATCATTCCCTCTTCCCTTAGGGCACATGGCACAACCATGAAGCATGAAGCCTTCATATGAGTGCAGTCCTTCGACTCGAATAAATGTGCTCTCCTAGTTTCTCTTGAGCACACAAGCACACTTGGAAGGCATGAAACCCAATCCCTTTTTCCTTCGGTATGAATCCATGCACCCTCATTTTTCCCTTTAGTGCAAAATAACATCTCGAGAAAATGAATTATTCTCCTTCGTGCTTCAAACCTGTGCCATGCGCCCTTGAGTTCTCTCTCTCTCTTTCTTGAGGAAACAAGCACACCTTGAAGGCCTCTTGTGAGCCTTGAACTTTCACTTCATTTAGCACAGTAAAAATGAATAGTGGATCCTTCCTAATCCACTGATGAGTTTGACTGCACCATCCTAATCAAGCCTCCTTATTTTAACCCTCTCACAGGCCTATCATGAGCTGATCATTCCATGAGTTATGTAGTGATAGAATAAATTTTTTTAAGGCTGGTTTCTCTTTTTCATGAATGATTTTCATTGGCAGGAGTAATTTCTTAGCATGAAAAGGTGATGCTAAAAGAATATATCAAGGAGAAAGTAGGAAGTAACGCCTGTGAAGAAGAAGAACAAAAGCGAGCTATCATGGATACATGAACAATATCATGGGCCAAGACAAAAAAAGGACATTGCATGATGAGTCAGAGAATTCTGATATTGATCAAATACCATTTGGAGGATGAAGATAAGCAACAAAGTGGATATTTCATGAAAATTGAAGCATAGATCAAATCTACCATCAATAATGCAATATGAAGAAACAAGAAAGAAAACTTTGGATTTCCACCTCATCACGAAGTCCATGTCATCATTGTCAAGTTGTAACTTGTACAAGTGTCATCATAATGGTCAATGTATGTATACATGTCATGCCACATCATGTGGAATGTAATTATGTAATTATTAAAGAGAAAAGGACAAAATATAATGTGTGGAACTCCAAAGGTCACATGTGGAATATGAAGACTCACATAGTCATATATGGACAAACACATAGTGAAGTACAAAGATCATTTAGAAGTTCAAGAGTTAAATATAAGTCCAAAGGACTTAGAAGTCCAAGATTCATGAGGGTAATTCAAAATTCATGAGGATATGGAAGGTGTTGTAGAGGTAAATCCCCTCTGCAGACAGAGGCGATCCCTACTAGCCCAGACCAGGTCTAGCAACAATCGTATCACGCTAAGGCGTAGGTTCCTAATTACAATAAACCAACTTGCGAAGAAGGCCTACCTCAAGTCCAACGCTGTTGTTCGTAGAGAAGATGACGCTCCCATTTCCTTGTTCCAGTAGATCATAATCCTCTCGCTCACCGCGATCGAACACCTGCACACACAAGAAACATGACAAACACAAGCATAAAACCCGATATATGCAATTATGTATCATTCAGAGAAGACACAACTCAAGATCATAATGAACAATACGAGTGGAACCATAACCAATAATCACTTATTATTAATCATAAAAAGGAAAATACAACCTGGCTCTGACGTTGAACCTTTCTTCGGTGGGTCATCAGCGGAATACGTCTCGGTAAAGCTTGTCAGGAATAGGGACAAGCCTCTCTCTTCGATCGTCAATCTCCTTGCTATTGACTTTGCACTATGAGGGCTATTGCAGCATTCTTTAGGCTATGAAGGCTCTTGGAGATTCAACCATTCAGCCCCTTCAACCATTCAGCCCCTTCATCAATGGATGAAGGCTATATTTATAGAGGAGAGTAGGAGGTTGGGATCCCTACAATAGTGGAAGGGAGGCCTTATCCCTTGGGAGTTTCCCCATAAGGTGGAAACAAGAGGCCAAAGGAGGAAGGCCATGGTTATTCAGTCGAAACCACTCCTGATGACTCATCCACGAAGTTGTTGTAATCGAAACTTCGCCTCCTTTTTTTAAAAAAAATTTCCATAAGCAGATTGGCACGGGTGCTCAACTGGGACAGAGCGCCAATTGGCGTGGGCTCAGTGTTAATTTTCCTCATTGGCGCGAGTACATAACAGGCTACCAGCGCCAAGGAAAAAACAGGTGTTTTTAGGGGTCTTCTCAGGAAATGATCAACAGAAGGAATGTTGTCCTAATGGAAAGGGATGCAATGATGGTATTTGCAAGGCATGACACTGCTTATTGGTCACAGAAACGACCCTCCAATGGGCGAGATGGGGATTGCAGGGACGGTGACAAATTACTGTGTAACAGATGCCCCCTAAAGCATGAGGCCCGAAAGAGAGAGAGGGGTGAAATGCTTTACAAGAACGTGTCCAACTGAAAACACTGTCGTCAGAAAACCTGCGTAGAGAAGTACAACTGATATCTCAAATACATGATATATATGTGGTATGGACACAACCATCCATAACAGAGTATACAAGAATCCAGATCCAAGGCATGGACGCAGCCATCCAATAAGGATCGATAAAAGAGACTCAGGTATGGTCGCAGCCATCCAATCAGTGAGTCATGTAACCAATCAGAATAATCCAAAAAATCGCAGCCTGGATTCTAATAGACGAAATCCAGGGTCTTGCGCTCCATCTCGACCCGAACAAAGTACAAGTTCAAGCATGTGAATAAGTGAGCTGAAGTCGAACATGCAAGAACATCGCCTGATTACCAGCCAATGATGAAAGCTGTTAACAGATGCGAGAGGTACCACCAATAATGACAATGGCCCTCAAGGTACTATAGGTACAATCTACGGCATGTGAATCAGTGAGCTGGCGTCGAACACCCGTAGAATCACTCGATCGAAGGCCAGTGATGAAAACCTCACGTCGAACGTGAAGAACCTGCCATTGAGGCATGTAGGCTCTAAGGTACCAGAAGGGAGTCTCTAGATCAGCTTCCTGGATAATGAGCTGAAGTCGACAGGAAGTGACCTTGATCGAAGGTGGGCCATAGTGTTTCCCACATCATCAACGCGAGAAAGAGGAGTATAATGTCTTTGTGAATCAAGATAAGATGAGAATCAGAGGAAGGTTGAAACTTGCAGAGGTCAACTTCTCTTGAACATATCGGCGGCACGACAGTAGATTTGGTAGTATTTGACATCAAAAGATAAAAGGTCATGATGACGAGGAAAAGAGCAGATGAGAGGTCAAAAAGGATTACCCAAACCCATGGAGGCAAGTGAAAAATGAGATGAGATGTCCCCAACCCGACACGAATGCAGACAAGTGCCATGTTCAAGAGCGACATACTGCCGACACGACAACGATTTTGGTTCCATTTTCCCCACCATTTCGGTGAGTACCTCTTTATTTTTACACAAGCTTGAAGAGGATACCATATGCTTGTCATATAAATCCGTCCTTCGGACGAATCCATCCTAGTACATTTAACGAGCCCTAGGAAGGAGAAACTCGAATAACGTCATGATTGACAATTTCCGATGTCATTTAGGTTTAACGAGTCTGACAAAGGAAGAACTCGACGTCTTTTCATGTTTAGAGAGTTTGAAAAGACAACAGAAAAGTAAAATCCAAAGGTCCCTTTTCGTAAATAGTTCCTCAGATCCGAAAAGGTAGAAAACTATGTCTGAGAAAACCTCCTAGTCGCGATAGGCTAGGGTATTCCTTTTTCGTAAATAATCTATCCCAGCCCGAAAAAGGGGTAAACGTATACTGGGTAGATGTCGTTTCGTGTCCACTTTAACGAGATCGAAACGACAAGGGCCTCGACAATCTTTTCATGTTTAGAGAGTCAGAAAAGAGCTGAAAGATGACTCCTCCTGGAGGAACGAGTGGTATAAAGGGTAGCAACTGGTTCCGGTAATGGTGGAACTTCTCAAAACATGATAAAAGTCAAGAGGCTGGCTAACAAGACCACTCATCGCAGCGGTTCCTCAGGAACGGGTAAAACAACCAAGTGAAGGCATATGATCGGCCAAGCAGATAGTGACGATGGAATGAGAAAACCAAGGCTCATCTGGCAAAAACAGGCTGATAAAATGGCAATCACGAGAGGTAAAGGGAAAGGTTTCATTTTTACACAAGCTTGAAATCAGGAAACTCTGCTTGAAGTTGGTTTCATTTTTACACAAGCTTGAAACAAAGATAAACTATGCTTGAAACTGGTTTCATTTTTACACAAGCTTGAAACGGAAACAAACTATGCTTGAAAAAGTAAGCATGCCCCCAGCATGGTGACTCAATTTGAGGTACATGCCCCCCAAGCTTCAATCCATGCACCTGAGTAAAAAGATGGAGGGAGTGAAGGTTCAAGTTAAGAGATCTAAGAAAGACTCGACTGGGATTTTACGAGATCATATCAAAGACTCGAATTGAACGGGAAAGTGTTTCATTATTTTAACAAGGTTGACACATTAAAAGAATTATCCTCAGGACACCTTGTTTCATGGTTTAAGGAGCTTGGCACAAGATAAGGAACTCTACTTCGACAACCTTGTTTCATTTTTTAAGGAGCTTGACACAAGACAAGGAACTCTACTCCAACAGACCTTGTTGCATTTTTAAGGAGCTTGACACAAGAAAAGAACCATGCTCCGACGACCTTGTTTCATTTTTTAAGGAGCTTGACACAAGAAAACGAACTCTGCTCCGACAACCTTGTTTCATTTTTTAAGGAGATTGACATAGGAAAAGAACCATGCTCTGCCGACCTCATCATAATGAACAAGAAGTCATTGCCTCCAAGAGTTCCACTCTTGATGGAAGGAAAACATCCTGGAAGTCAGGACCCAATGCCCCCAACACCTGATGCACGACGGCACTATCACTGAGCACAGGCACGGGGTAGGTAGCCACATAGTTGACCTGTGGTGGGGCAGATACAATGAGTGGATAAAAACCAGGAAGGGATGATGGCAGGCCAGTTGCCACGTCAGGACCAAAGAAAGAAAGCTGATCAATGGTCACGATCCGTCGGTCATGTGGAAAACAGACCACACGAAAAAGGGAGGAGACAAGCGCTCCCATGGAATAGGTGTAATCGTGCCCCAAGAGCAGATTGAATCCAAGGGGCCTGGAACAAACATCACATCCATATGGATGGTTTTACCTCCCAATGTAACAGGTAACCTTGGAAGGATCCCTAATGGTTGACTAGTTCTTCTGTTAAATGCCAACAGATTCTGCGTAACAGGCACAAGCGGCAGTGAACCGAAAGCTTGCTAAGTAGTTGAGGATAGAACAATAACAGACACGCCTTCGTCTATAATGGTGCTGGGTACGACTAGACCAAAAGCCTGTACTGTGATCTCGAAAGGCACATAAGACGGAAGGCAGTATTCTGTAAATTGATTCCAATCAAAGGAAGCGACCAAACTACTCGGAGGGGCTACCATCGAACCGAGATGGTCTTCCCCTAGTGTTACGGAAGAAGAAGGAGCATCCTCCACAATCTCCATCTCGAAGGTGGGAGGAGTATCCTCTGAGACCTCTATTACGGGAGGTGGAGGAGCAGCTTCTTGAGGTATGGGGACAGGAGAATCTTTCTCCAAGTTCGAGGAATCTGAAGAGACAAGAATAACCTGAGGGGTGTGAGGTCCACTCTCAACGGAAAAGACCTGGTGCACCGCAGACGGGGCCAGTTCAACTAATCCTAGGACCAATGGTTGGTCAGGGATGGATTCTTGAATTTGAATTTCCGAGAGAGCGGGATCGACCAAGGATGACTCTTGACCAATCGTAGGATCAGCTGGTGGAGGACTCAAAGAATGTTGTTTATAACCAGCCGAGAGGCATGGTGTAGAAACAGCCGAGTTGTCCAAGACTCTTTTGGCTTCATCCATATACGGACAAAGGTGAATGGCATGGTTCCCTTCACACAACTTGCAAGGATTGGTAATCTTACCCTGCTTCTTAGGAGCCTTACCAGCACTAGCCAAAGATGTGTCCCAACCTGACTCCCGGAAGCCAAAGGCAACGACGGACGACCATTGGACCATACTTCAAGCACCTTGGGAATGCCAGGGAAATCTCGAAGAATATGGTCTCCCGTGCACAGCATGCAAGGGAACTTGACTTTCCGTGGAGGGTTGGAAGGTTTATCAAGAGGAGACTTCTTAGGCACAATAGCCGCAGAGCTAGCCTCTCCTTTATCATACTTCTTCTTCTTTGTCTTCTTCTTCTTCTTCTTAGCCACCTAGTTACTTGAATCCAGACTTTCACCAGGCGAAGTAGAAGAGTAGGATGCAGAAACAGGCGCAGAAGGGGAGAGGTCCACCTTAGAATCAACATGATGTTGTTCAGGCAGAGGAACTGATTGAACAGTAGTTGAGACATTCGGAACCACAGAGGTTGAAAACAATCAAACAGGCAACCCAACAGTTAACCCCGGAAGGGACAACGTTGCCATATAAGGAGCGCCAACATTTCCAAAAGGAGGAAAAGGACCAGGATTCCCATCGGAGGGGATTCCTTGGTTGGTGAACTCCGGAAGAGTTGCCATCAGAAACGATCTTCAGAATAACACCCTAAGGAAACTAACTTTAACCAGGAATATTTCGTGGGTAGTTAATTTTAAAACATTGAAACAAAACTCTGTTGTTTCATCTTTTAAGAGTCGAGAAACAGGTAAAAGGTGACTCTATCACTTTCAGATTGGAAACAAGCGTGAAAGGACAAGCGCTTGATGACCTTTTCAAATTTAAAGAGTTAGAAAAGATCGAAATGACTACTCAAGAATTCTAGGCAAAGGGTGTACCAAATAACCGTGAACTGCAATATACACCTTGGTTTCAAAATGAAAGAGAAATCAACCAAGGACTTAACGTACGTGCAGGAAATCTCCCCGAATGCTGTGTTTGGTGTATCACGGGTATAGGGCGGTAGAATCAGCTTCCTATGGATAAAGGATAGAAACCTAGTGGGTTCTCCCTTTATATACGCGACAGTATGGGGAGCACAAGTCCATACTAGTGTTGTCTAAAGCCAAGAGGCGAACGACAGCTACTAGGTTTAAAGACGCCGGAACACGTCTCTAGCCTAGACCTCTAAATATTTCGTTAATGTTTCAATGCTGCCTTAGTGTAAATTGAATAAATTTTAATGTTTATCTTCAATTATGTTTCAGTTTTCAGGCCCTAGCGAGTGTTATGTCTCAAAATCTCCTAAATGCACACTACATGCCACAGTATATCATTTCATTCGATGAAAGCTAATTACAAGAGAGTTAAGATCTTTTCACACAATAACAAAATGATCAGACAACAACCAGTGATATCTCTAATGCAGCTAATGGAAACTAAAATCTTTTCTTTCAAAGTTACTAATCACTAATAACACCGAAAAGATTTAATTCACACTAACTAATCCAAAGCAAAAGAGATTTTTTTGTATTTTCGATGTTTAAGGGCAAAATGCACTAACAAAATGAAAACTAATGAGACAAGCAATTTGAGAAGCAAAAGCAAAAGAGGAAAACAATCAAATTTCACTCAATGCAAGCACACAATCAGATCTCAAATCGACAAAAAGTCCCTCAAATCAAAAGACACCCAAAGACTCAAATGAACCATGTAATCTAGGCCCAAAACGAGACAAGGTAGAATTCGAATGAAGAAGGAGCCAATCACTCAAATGATGCAATAAAATGATAGACAAACACCAAACGAATGCAGAGAAGCAATCACAAAGCTGACTGAACAGACAACAACCACAAATTCCCAAGGGAGGCTCGACGCACAATAGCACCTAGATACCCTAGGGCTAAAATGTAAAATCGATAGAAACAGGCAAATAAATAAAGGAAGAAGGTCACATTCAGTCAAACAAGGCTCCAGAACACTCAAGCAGTGGAAAAAAAGAAACAAAAACCACAGATCAAGCTTAGAAAGCTCAAAACCAAGCAAACCCTAGCACCTTTCAGCATTGGCGCGACTATCAAGCTAAAACTAGCGCCATAACAGGATTGGCGTGGGTAGTAAACTGGAAACTAGCGCCAATTTCCGCGACTGTCAGGCTATTAAGCGCGCCAGTCAAGTTTGCTATGAAAAAAATAAAAATAAGCAATCCAAGAAGCAGACCAGTGATGTTGGAGCTCAAACCAAAAGCCAAACTCACAAAAAGAGCCAGCCAAAAGAGCTGATCAAGCAAGCAAAGTCAAGAATCGACCGAAAGACAAGACAATACTCCAAGTGCTCATTTCATAAACTAAACCGGAGATTGACTGAAGCAGCATTCATCTACTTTCGCTAATGCAGAGCAAGAGCGTTTCGAAGGCTATCTGGCTAACTTCAGGCTCCGTCTATAGTTTATAAAGCAAACAACAAGCTAACTCCCCAGCGGAGTCGCCAATTTGTTGTAGAGGTAAATCCCCTCTGCAGACAGAGGCGATCCCTACTAGCCCAGACCAGGTCTAGCAACAATCGTATCATGCTAAGGTGCAGGTTCCTAATTACAATAAACCAACTTGCGAAGAAGGCCTACCTCAATTCCAACGATGTTGTTCGTAGAGAAGATGACGCTCTCGTTTCCTTGTTCCAGCAGATCACAATCCTTTCGCTCACCGTGATTGAACACCTGCACACACAAGAAACACGACAAACACAAGCGTAAAACCCGATATATGCAATTATGTATCAGTCAGAGAAGACACAACTCAAGATCATAATGAACAATACGAGTGGAACCATAACCAATAGTCGCTTATTATTAATCATACAAAGGAAAATACAACCTGGCTCTGATGCTGAACCTTCCTTCGGCGGGTTGTTAGTGGAATACGTCTCGGTAAAGCTTGTCGGGAATAGGGACAAGCCTCTCTCTTCGATCGTCAATCTCCTTGCTATTGATTTGGCACTATGAGGGCTATTGCAGCATTATTTAGGCTATGAAGGCTCTTGGAGATTCAACCATTCAGCCCCTTCATCAATGGATGAAGGCTATATTTATAGAGGAGAGTACGAGGTTGGGATCCCTACAATAGTGGAAGGGAGGCCTTATCCCTTGGGAGGTTCCCCATAAGGTGGAAACAAGAGGCCAAAGGAGGAAGGCCATGGTTATTCAGTCGAAACCACTCCTGATGACTCATCCACGAAGTTGTTGTAATCGAAACTTCACCTCCTTTTTTTTTTTTAAATTTCCATAAGCATATTGGTGCGGGTGCTCAACTAGGATAGAGCACCAATTGGCACGGGCTCAGTGTTAATTTTCCTCATTGGCGCGAGTACATAACGAGCTACCAGCGCCAAGGCAAAAACAAGTGTTTTTAGGGGTCTGCTCAAGAAATGATCAACAGAAGGAATGTTGTCCTCATGGCAAGGGATGCAATGATGGTATTTGCAAGGCATGACACTACTTATTGGTCACAGAAATTACCCTCCAATGGGCGAGATGGGGATTGCAGGGACGGTGACAAATTACTGTGTAACAGAAGGTCATTCCTCTTGTAATAAAAGAAACCTCATAACTCAAGAAAATGGATTTTGGAGGCTTAATCTTTCAAGAGCTAGTCTTGGCTTCTCTGCTTGGCATAGGAGAGAAAACTATTCTTTGGAGAAGCAATAATTGACTTAATGTTCCACTATTGGAACTAGTGCCTCATCATTTTAACTATGTACTTGGATCTTTCCCCTAGTAGAAATTCAATGAGCTAACACATTTTCATGCATGTATCACAAATGTTTAGGACTATTCTTGGGATGTTTACGATATATGTTGTGTTCATATGTACTGGATAAATTGATCTATTTTAGTGGCTATGGTACTCATCTTGTTGAATGTGAACGGTATTATGTTTAATAATCGGTATGTGAACTATTTTGCTAATGAATATTTTCCTGCTCTTGTGTGTCTCTCTTAGGTTAGTACTATTACTTCCTCCGAGAGACTCATTGTTGTCTCTCGCTCGTGAAGGTATCCTTTTACACATTGCAATCAATGTTTCACAATGTTAACTCACTTGCTTGTTTAAAGCCTATGTGTATAATCTCTTATGTTATTTTTTGAAACTAAGGCGAACCTTTGTGTTACGGTGGTTGGGTTGATACTCCAAATAGGGCTCTTAATCCAAATGGTTTGAGGTCTAATTGGGAATTCACATCCAAGAAACCTGTGTATGTTGGCGGTATCCAACACTGTCAACATTCTGGCGCTAGGCAGAGGGCCAGATGAAAGGTTTTGCCCATTGAGTTTGCTTTGAATTCATTATCTTTAATGGCTCATCGTCAAATCATATGCCCAAAATATTTTATGATTATATCCATTGGTCAAATTTTAATCCTAGATGAGCCACTTTATTTCTTGTCTCATTTTAAGTTTGACGGTGAGGATGGAACATCCATAGTCGAGCACATTTTTTATTTTCTTAAATTTTGTGAATATCACTAAATTGATGATGAAGATTTTGCCTGTGTGATTTTCTTCATCACTTTTTAAGGCTATGTTAATCGATGGTGTCATACCTTACCATCTGCCTCAATTCATTCTCTTGATCAATTCCTCAGGGAGCTTCAACAATATATTGATAGGTATGATTACTGAGATGTTTGTAAAAGAATTAAACGACTTAGAATGGATCATGGTGAATAAATTGAGGATTTTTCTAATCGATTCCTTCACTTATGTTGTGAGTTTCCTGGAGAAGATACGAATTGGGATTTCCTTAAAAGGAAGTTTGAAAATTTTGTTCAAATATCTTTACACGGTGAATCAAAACCCATAGATGATCATGAGACACTGAATCTCAGAGGAGGAACCTACTATTCCTTTTCTTCCTTGTAACCCTCATTTTCTAGTTCCAATAAAGGTGCCTATTTGTATTAATTATGAAGTTGGGAAATCTACAAATAAAATTCTTAATCCATCTGCTCAAACTTCATCCAATTCCCATGATCTTGATCTGACTAAGGATAATTTAGAATGGTTCATGGAGTCTAAGGTGAAGGATAATCCCTTGATTTATTAAGACAATATTAATGCTCATAACATCAGTCTTGAACCTGATTTGGATACATGTCATCCTCTATTATCTCTTTCTCATGATTCATTTCCCCTTGATCCCCCTGATCAGTATCTTCGAAATCCAAGTATCGATCAGGAGCAAGGTAGTCACATTTCACAGGTAGAGGAGTAGGAGAGTGAGTATTATTTTTATCTTTCTTATCTTTTTCAAAATCCTCCATATCAATATAATGTTCTTTCATCCTCGGTTGATTTTGAATCTAGCAATTTCAGTGAAACTAAAATGAAATTGATTTTCCTAATCAATGTAAATTCTTGGACAACCATCATCCTGATTATTCTGACTCCATTATTGTATGTAATGATGTATTCCCAAGTGAAAAAATTGATCTTTTGGTTTCTCGAGAAGATTTTATTTTGGAATATTTACACCTCAAATCTCATTCGGTCCAAGAATATGTTCTTATGGAAGCTTCCTCTTCAATCCACAATCCCTTGTTCTTTACTGCTTGTAATGCATTTGTATCATCTAATGAGTTGGATTTTGAATCGACACAGGGTAGTGAGATCATTCAAGATCAAGAAGAAGGTATTGAAATCATTGAGTTTCCTTTCCATCGCTTGTCATTTTCAAATTTTCATGACGAAAATTATTATATTTAGGTTACTCATGAAATTCATTCAATCTATTCATCCTTAGATGTGCATCCAGAATAACCTTATAACTTGGGTAATATTTTTTTTGAAGATGTAAGTTCTGACCAAATCAGTGATGTAGATGGCCGCCATCTAGATAGTAGTGGTCTAGTAAATATTACTGGTGGTAGTTGTCCACACACCATGCATTATCTTATTCATATTTCAAAATAAAATTATACAATTCTTGAAGGTTGCGAGACTCACCAAGAAGTCTAGGAACTTCAACTTCCATTGATGCTTATCTGACGTTCTTGCGACTCTAGTAAGTTCACTTAACTAAATCAAATTTGGATATTATCACATATATATTTCATTTGCATGGTTTCACTATATGTGAATTCATTCTTGAAAGTTGTGTGTTATTTCAGATATAGCTTTTCAAGTTGTCAAGATTTTTTCTCTGGTCAAATTGAGCATTTTGTTTCAATTGATCATTCCTCGTGTAAATCTTTTATATCAAACTCAATTTTGGAATGTATACCTTTCTTAGATGTGCAAAGTTGTGAAGCTGATCATTCCAAAGATGATGTTTGGCCAAAGGATTCATACCTGTCACATTATTTTGAAAGTAACCAGCTCCTAATCCTTCTTATGAATATTTTGATACTAATTATTTTCTTCATGGCACCAAATATATTCTTTAGTGTCAATGAATGTTTGTGTTATTTACTGAATCAAGTTCCTCCTTTTCATCTACTACATCTCCACTGGTTTCATGTGTTTTCCATATTGGCATTCCTTTTTAATGATTAGGATGTCAGTTTGCGTTGTATCCAGTCACAAGTAGATGGTTTGTCACATTCAGCATATGAGAAATATGTTTTTTTCATTCAAAGAATCTGTATAGATGTTCAAATTAAGCTATATTTGATGTCCTTTAACCAAGAATATTATTCATTAATCAGTCCATCTGATCATGGCTCTTGTTTTAAATTAGTCAACAAATTCCATTCGAGCCTACTCACACAAGAAAGCTACAAGCCATGCATTTCATCCCTCCATGCACCTCTCCCTTTCTAGTGTCTGATTTCTATAATGATGCTATATGAACATCTGTTTTCCCTTATCATTATTCCTCTACTTATTTCTTACACGTCTTCCCCATATTATATTTTCTTCCCAATATGATTTTTTTTTTGTAAATGATTAGCAAACTAATCTTAGATTTCATTTGAATTTGGGAATTTTTAAAAATATACCTCAGAATGAATGTATTCTACACACCCACAGTGTCTCATAAATCTTATGATGACTAACTTTATTCTATGATATCATTTTCATGATTACCATTTATAACACTCGATAGGAAAGTTTGAGAAATTAAAATCATGTGATCAGTACTTCTGTGATATCCTGTGTATAATTACCATTTATAACACTCGATAGGAAAGTTTGAGAAAATAAAATCATGTGATCACATGATAGCCCGATAATGTGATCTCTTATACGTTATCCTATGCCTAAGTCACGTGATTCAATTTTGGTTTCAACTTTGACAAACTTGAAGTTCATATTGGTTTGGTTATGCACTGTTTACATTTATATGTGGGGAAATTTAATTGTCTAATTACCTTATGCGTGTTCCACATAGTAGTTTCTCTTAAGACTAAGAGGAAGAGAACGAGTTTTAGCATGAAATATAAGTTTTTAGTTTGAATTCCAATTTTGATTGTTGGCTCTCCTCTAATGAACATAAATTAGAGTAGTACAAAGGCGAAGCTGAGACCTGAAACTCATAGGTTGAAACTTGAATAAATTGTCAGTTCTTGCTTATGAGTCATTGTGTGTGTGTGTTCTTGATAGCTTAACAATTCTTTTACATCTTATTTCTCATGGCACTAAGAGTTATTTATAGCATATGTTCTGTTGGGGTTCCCATGTTTTGGCCAGATTGGCAAGACAAAAAGATGAGACAACATCAGAACCACTTTCAGACCTCAGGATCTAGCCCTCCTGGGTCCAGAGAGGGATCTCTCTAGTTTGAGCAAAGGTTTATGTCTATGAAGCTCAAATTTTAAGATGTTAGGCTAGTTATAGGCACGGGTTTGTTTGTTTGATTGTTTGTTTTGGTTGCTGGTTATCAGGAAAGAAGGGTTCAATGTAAGACCAGGATGAGAAAAGAGGGATAAGGCAGAGGTGAAATATTCCAGGAAATATTCAAAACCATTGAGAAATGGAGTTAGGGAAGGATTTTCTTGCTACTCAATAGGCAGGCTTTCAATTGGGCTAGTCATCTGAAACATAGGATCTTCAAGATGATTATGTGGTGTGGACAGTAGGAGGGGAGGAGATAACACAGATTCGGAGCACAGAGTTACAGGTCAGCAGGTCGTACAAGGATCCTAGTGGACAGGGCTAACTCTAATCCCCAGTGTTCCCAGATCTTCCAACTAAATCAATAACAAGAAACATCTAAGAACTGAATTCATTTAATTCATACATTAGAGAGCAGGCAATAACATCCACTACACTGGTTAAACCAACTGAAATCATTTCTCAGATAATACATTCAGAAGAGAAACATAAATGGCAAGGAGAGAAGGAACATAGGGTAACTAACAAGGGTAAATCCTATGCCAAATTTCTGATGCAAGCCAGTAGAAACAGAATGAAATGAATGTAAACACAGAGAGAGGAAAAAATCACCGCTGCTTCATGTCAGGATCCAAAGAAATGCGCTTGTCATACTAAATAGCAATACCAATCGAGTACAACAATGCCAATAGCATAATACTCAGTCTAAAAACGTCTCCTTCAACCTATCTTACAATCTTTACACAGAGACTGTGTCTCAAAAGAAACTACTTGCAGTTCTCTGATAACTGATCAACAACCATTACAATGAGTTCTTCATGAATTTATAGCTCCGGAGGAGCAGAGGAGGTAGATGGAGAACTAAATGCAGTATTAAACTTTTGAAAATAAAGGGGGCTGAAGCCCATTCGGTATAAATCCTGTGCATTAATCTCTGGTGTTCTTTGGGCGAACGAATGATCTTCTCCAGACTGTGGATTACTCTGATATGACTCCAATGTGTTCTAGCTGCAGTACTGTGTAGTGCTATTGGTGAATAAATAAAAGATAAATAAATGACAAAGAAATCTGCCATACTGATGAAGTAAATGCTCTGATAGTATTGGGGTTGTTTTAGGGTAGAAAATCTCTCCAGAACACGGCATAGATCGAATGCGGTATGGGCGCTCTGTCCTTCATGGAGGAAAACACATTTTGCTGCTGTATAAACCCCTGATATGCCTTGTTTTCTGCGTGTTGTACCTTTGCATAATCTATGGGGTCTTTGATCTGGTGCTTTGCCTCTAAATTGTTGTATTAAAGCTCAAAACCCTCAATTCTGAATGCTGGAATCCTTGATTATAAGCTGATCTTTCTCCACGGCTTCATAAATGTATTGATCTACAAAATCTGGGCTTTAATGGCACCAGATAGATTCCTTGCGGAGATTAAACTGTCCTTGGGTGATATTCATGATGCCGTGAACATTTCCGGGCATTTCCATTGTAGTACCAACTTCCAGATTCAATTCTGCCTGCGCAGCATGCCACTGAAGTAGTACATATTGAACCATGGCGTTTCTTCGCCTCTGATAGCCCTGAAAAAACATGAAACCAGTTATGAAAACAATGGCTGGGATCGGATGATGTGGATGATAGTGGGACTGCGGAGAAATGGCGGAAAATTTCCGTGGAATGGTGGAGAACAGAGATGGCGCAAGTTGGCAGAATGCGGGGGAGATTTAAATGAAAACCTTAATAAACCCAACCTATGAACAGATATATGAAACAGGAGGGCGGATGTACGATGAGACATGTGGAGGTGACATGGCGGGACCGGGTGGCGACAGAAGAGTCAACAGCGGGAAGACGATTCTGGATCGTCGGATCTGAGAGGAGATCGACGGTGGGAACACAGCGGAGGGCAATGGAACGGTGGGTCAGGGGTACGGTGATCGTGGATTAAAACCTGTGCAACTCTGTCAAGCGATGACCGTTGGATGGGCAAAGGTAGATTTGACGGCTCGTACGAATATCGCTGTGTGTCCCATGTCGAACGTTAATGCGCGATGCGAGGGCAGTTTTTCCGTCGTACAGGAGACAGGTGTCGAACGCTGTATGGAATCGCTGGGCAATGGAGAAATACCGCCCGACCCCCATTAGCGGTGCGATGAAAACCGGGCTGTTTCATGGTATGGCGCGTGGCGGGGACCACAGTGGTGGATACACTCCGAACCGTTGATCTGGCGGTGAATAGACGGCGATGGCGTGATCAGTGGTTTGAAAGGGTGAATCACGAGTGTCACAGGTTTAAACGGTCGTCGTTCGATCTATATGGATCAACGGTGGAGAAAGTGCCCGATAAATATATGGGACCAGCGCCTTCGGGGCTAGCGCTCGGTCACAGCACTGGGTTCTGTGGGATGAAAAGGTGCGGGGGCTAGCGGAGAAGGGGCTGAGGCCTATTATATGGTCCGAAAGTGGGTTCTTAACCCTTTTAATTCATTTTGAGGCTTGAGGAGGGTAACGATAGAGAGATGGAGGGGAATTTTGAGGGAAAAAAGGGCAAGGGTAGGATTTAAAGGGGGATTTGGGGAAAAATTGGGATGGAAAGGGGACTTTGCAAAGGGGAAGAAAGGGGAAACATAGAGAGTTCTGAAGAGGGAAATTTATCAAAGGCAGAGGCAAGGAGACTTCAAGGATGATGTGTCTTTGGAGGAGATGCATTCCTTGAAGGCTCAAAAACAACTTAGCCCCCTACTTTTCTTTTGCCAAAAAATTATAGGGGGGCTAACAGTGGCTCCACATGGGGATGGCTTCTTCTTGAAGGAGTCAAGAATTTAGAGAATAGATCTTTGGAGAAGGCCAGTTGTCTGCTGCTTGGCACATCCCTTTTTCTTTGACCGGCTGCCACAATATGAAGACATTACATCAGCATAAAAACTTTCCCAACAAACTACCTACCCATCCTACAATCCTAGCATTTTCTTCTTGGGTGCATTTGAACTAGCAGACCCTTTTCATCATTTATTGTTACAACAGAAAATAAACCTATTCTATTTCTACCCTTATTGCTCCATGAGACTAGATTAGACTGTCGGTCTCATATGTTTCTCTACCTAGTCTAATATCTGCTCAGATTAAACTGTCCAGCAGATTTCTTCCCTACATTCTAAGACAGGAAATTAAAAAACAGTCAAGCCAGGATTAGACTGTCTGACTTGCTGTGGGTCCAAGGCATAAAGACAGTTGCTCATGGACAAAATTTGCAGAAAACTGAAAACAAAACTGTGAAGGCTTGAGATCTGGAACTTGTAGCATCCTTCTTTTCTTTTTGTGACTCAAGTTTTGAGCATGTAAGAGTCACTTCCTTTTCTTCATTTCAGCTCTGGTTTTGAGCATGTTAGAGCTGATTCTTTTGCACATCAAAGGTTCATATTTTAAGCATGTTTTAACCTCTCCTTTTCTCTGTTTTTTTTTAAGCATTTTTACCTTTTTCTCTGAAAATAAAAACTGCAATGGTATGTACAATGGAAATGGGGACTGGAAATTGTAAATTAGCAAAAGTAATGTTTGAGCATCCTACCATTGACAGGACCCCCAAACATCTCAGTTCCATATAATTCTTGTAAGAAGAAATCATTGGGACCCACAGTGGCCTGGATGAGGTATGGACCTTGCCACAAACTATCAAATTTGTTGTGCTTTCCTTTATCCTCTCTTCTCTAATCCCACTTCAAAACCTTATCTCCAACTTTGAAATCAGCAGCTTTGGTTCTTTTGTCAAACAATTTCTTTATATTCTCCTGAAATTTCACTGCTCTGTTGTAGATCTCTTCCCTTGTTTGCTGAAGATGTATTGTTTGGTTTATTCTCCTTACCATACTATCTTCTTCTGTTTGGATTTCCTGGATCAGCTTGATCACCAGTATCCCAAGGCTGGTAGGAAATACTGCTTCAGTTCCATAGACAAGCTGAAATGGTGACATGCCAATGGACTTCTTTGTTGTAAGCCTGTTAGCCCATAAAGCATGTACTAGCTTGTTATGCCATGATTTTTTGTTCTCTTCCAACATCTTTTTGATGATGATCACCAGGCTCTTGTTTGATGATTCAGCTAATCCATTACCTTGAGGGTAATGGGAAGTTGAATGACCAAGTGCTATTTGGTACTTGTGAAAAAAATCAACCATCTTTTTGGATCCGAAAGTAGTAGCATTATCAGTGATTATTTTCCTTGGGCAACCAAACCGAGAGAGGATGTGACTTTCTAAGAAACTAATGATGACTGAATCTGTGGCATTCCTAGTGGGCACGGCCTCTATCCACTTATTGAAATAATCTGTGGCTGTTAGGATCCATTTGTGCTGAGCAGAAGAAGCAGGGTGAATTTCCCCTATGAAATCTAGGCCCCATTGCAGAAAGGGACCTTGAACAGTGATGGGTTGTAGGGGTAAATGGAGGAGTTTTCTTTTGCCCTCAAATATCTGACATTTGTGGCAGGCAACTATCATTTTATGAACATCATTGAAGAGTGTGGGCCAATAATAGCCAGCTCTGAGTATTTTGTTTGCAGTGGCTTTCCAACTCAGGTGGCCTCCACATTCTCCAGCGTGGAATTCTTGTTTAACCCTCTCTGCCTCATTTTCAGGCAAACATTTAAGCAATAGGCCATTAGGATTCTTCCAGTATAAGTTTTCATTCAAGATGCAGTAATTTCTGGTTTTTAGCTTTAAGAATCTGGCCTTGGTCTTTGATAATCCGGGAGGGGCATTGAGGTGTGTAAGCACATACAAAATGTCAGAATACCAAGGAGAGCTCTGAAATTCTTCCTTAACAGTGAGATCAGGCAATTCTTGTTGTTCATCCAAGGTATTTATCATGTTGATGTCTAGGGCCTGTAGGTTTGATTCAGCCATTAATTTAGCTAAGCCCTGACCTTTAATCAGTTTGGTGGGTTTTATCTCAAGGTCATACTCTAAGATCACTACTATCCATTTGCCCCTTTTCCCATCTGGGTCTTGGGACAGTATATCTTTGACTATGATGTTGGGCACATAAGCTATAGTGTGGGAATGCAATATGTACACCCTGAAGTCTTTCAAGGCCTTAATCAGAGCATAGGCCTATTTCTCCATGATGTTTTATTTCAAGGGTGCATCTCTGAGTGCTTTGCTAAAGAAGGCAATTGGTTGTTCCATTCCCTCTGTGTTTTTCTGCAGCAAGACTACAGCCACTGTATGCTCTGAGGTGAATGAAAAAATTAGGAAATCTTTGGAGAAATCTGGGTTGATTAGGACGGGAGCTTGGGTAAGTGCGAGTTTCACTGATTCAAAAGATTGTTTAGCTCCTACAGTCCATTTAACTCCTGCGCCTTTCTTCAACATGTTAGTCATGTTCCTAAGGTGTTTAGCCAGATTTGGAATAAACCTCCTACGGAAGTTAATCTTCCCAGTGAAAGACTGTAATTCCTTGATATTTCTGGGGTGTGTGATCTGTAGTATTCCCTCAACTCGCTGTGGGTCTATCCTGATTCCCTCCTCGGATATAATGTGGCCATGGAGTTTTCCCTCCTGTAGCCCAAAGACAGTCTTTTTAGGATTCAGGGAGAGACCGAACCTTCTACATTTTTTGAATACTTTCCTCAGATGTTTCAGGTGTTCTTCTTAAGTCTTAGAAAATACTGTTATGTCATCCAAGTAGATAACAATGAAGTTCCCTATCTCATTTGAAAAAGCTATGTCCATCGCTCTTTGGAAGGTGGCTCCGACATTCATCAATCCAAAAGGCATCTTCACGTACATGAAGGTACCCCATGGAGTGGTAAAGGCTGTCTTGAGTTGATCTTCTGGGATTACTAAGACTTGGTTATATCCAGAGAAACCATCTAGCAGGGAAATCCTTTTAGAGCCTACTACCTTCTGAAGAATATGTTCCATTTTAGGCAAAGTGTAATTGTCCTTGAGTGAAGCTCTATTAAGATTCATAAAGTCTATACACAGCCTGATTTCCCCTGTTTTCTTCCTCACAACCACTAAGTTTGATACCCAATCAGAGAACCTTACCGGCACAATTATACATGCTTCATACATCTTCTTGATCTCTTTCTCTACTGCAGGCAATTGTTTGGGATTGATTCTGCGAAGTTTTTGCCTAAAGGGTTTCTGATTTTCTTTCAAGGGTATTTTGTGCTGGATGACATCTGTGTCATAGGCCTTTAAGTCCTCATAGCTCCATGCAAACACATCAATGAATTCCTTGAAAAGGTCAATGTATTTCTTCTTCATGTCTGCAGGTAAAGACTTAGCCAGTTTAATCATTTTGGGCTTCTCCTCAGTGCCTATGTTGCATTCCTCCACATCAGAGTCTGCGTGTTCTATAGTGGGCTTTTTTGCCACATCATCAAAGTTGAAAAGGTCCTCCAAGGGTGCCAAGCCTCTGGGTATATTCTTATCTTTGGCCTGCAACACCCCTACCTCTTCGCTATCTGCATTTTCACATTTGCGGTCTGGATTTCCAGTCTATTCAACTAAAGAATTTATTTCTAGGTTACAGGGTATTTCTTCCTCATCTAAGGATTCTTCACTTAGGCGGCTACTGTCAGATTTGGAGTCTAAATCAGAAAATTCAAACTCGTTTCTGCCTACCAGAAAATCTTTGATTTGTTCATCACCTTCAAATACCTGCCAATATTTTTTGTTGTCTGGCACAGCAGGTCTGAATTTGGTCTGAATGATGATTTGCTGGTCAGTGGGAGTCTTGGGGTAGGAACTGGCTAGGCAAGCTAATCTGTTTGCAATGACATTTTGACTCCTAGGAACGAACACTAATTTGTATTCAACAAACGTTTTCAGTAGGTCCATAGTGTCATTCCTATATGCTCTCAGCCTAGGATGTTTCTTTTTTTATTCCCCGTTTACCTGTTTTATCACCAGCTCATAATCTCCCTGCGCGGCTATCTTACGGGCCCCTAATTTCTTCAACAGATTTAGACCCAAGATCAGAGCCTCGTATTCTGCAACATTGTTTGTACATTTGAAGTGCAGGTTGCAGGCATGACTCTCTGCGTAATCATTCTCTGTGTTATGTATCCACACTCCTGCCCCAGCAGTTCTTCTTGTGCAAGACCCATCGAAGTTCATCACCCACAGGGGTTCATTTTCGTTTTCGTTATCACTCTTTTCCCTATGGCTGGGTTCACCATTAGATTGCTCTATAAGGTCTGTACTGGGCTGTGGATCACTTTGTTCCTCATGGGATGTATGATTTTCAGGGATCTGTCCAGATGGTTGTTTACACTCTGTTTCTGGTTCACTCGGGGCTAGGTCTCCACCGCATATCCTACAGGTCTCGTTGTGGTTTTCTTCTTCGTTGTCCTCTAAGTCCAGAGAAGTCATTATGTTAAATTCAATAGCTTCTGCCTCTCCGTTTGTATCTCCGTTTTGGGACTCTGACCCTTCTAAGGATTCATCATTACAAAAGATGAAGGAGTCAAGGTCTAGATGTACAGAATAAACAGGTGATTTTTTTTATTTTTCAGGGCTACTGACTAGGAATTTCATCTGTGTCTCCCTATACAGTTTTATAAGTTGGCCAAAGATTGGGATTGTGGCATATGAGCCATCCATATGCATTGTACCCTGCAGCTTGGCTCCCCATGATCTTGATAGTAGCATGCCATACTTGGGTGGCACATCTGCCACCACAACATCCATGACCATGCATTTAGTTGGGATTTGATTTAAGCTCACACACAAGTCTTTGATCAGGCATAGGCATTTTACTCTGCTAGAGTCGAAAGAGTATAAATCTTTGTAGGGTCTGGTTATCTCTAGGCCTAGTCTTTCCATAACTACCTTAGGCATTAGGTTGTGAGATGCTCCAGAATCATGCATTGCATTGTGCAGGATATTGTCATGAATGTTGAGACTGATATAGAAAGGTGGAACTACCCCCTCCTGAAACTTCCCCTCTATCTTAGGACCAAACAAGAGGGCGGGCTGATCATCATTCAAATTGACAGAGTCACCATTCTCACTAAGGTTCAAAGCCTTCAAAAGCTGGCCTTTATATACATCCTGAGGGCCCAGCTCAGAAAGTGGGACAGAGATTTTAATTCTTGCAATCTCACTCTCCAAATTGAAAGTGGATTGACTCTTGTGAATGCTCATCTATGTTTTATTTGCCACTTCCTTAGCAGCTGAATCAGTGGGCTGATTCTCATTATGTACAGCATTTGTGACGGTTTTATCAGGAGCACTAACTGCAGTGCTAGTGCTGCTAGCTGGTTTGCCTTGTGCATTAGTGTTTTGGTTGTCTTTTTCTCTATTCTTTCCAGAACTTTCGGTTGATGGTTTGCTACTTTCAGTAGTTTCTTTAGAAGATTTCTCAGGTCTCTTCTTTATGGTGACCTCAGAAGCTTTTGGTTTGGCAGTTTCTTGACTCTTTTTTCTTCTAAGTTCATATTTCTCTCTGACCTGCATCATGGCATTTTCAAACCCTAATCTGTAATCTTCAGATTCCAACCATTATTCCTCCCAACCAGAGGGTGAAGGTTGATCTTCTTCTGAATAACAGTTATGTATTGAATCTTCTGTTTCAAACATTTTTATTGTGTTTCCCTCAGACTCTTCTATGATTCCCTCATCTTCATCAAGAAAATTCTCTTGAAATGGGGGGATAACTTGCTGATCTGATTCTCTTTGTCTGTTGGGAGTGTTATTGTTTCTTCTAAAGTTCTGGTTCTGGTTCTTGTTCTGATGGCTAACTGTGACAACCATCTTTTCCATCATTTGTTGTAACCTTTCCACATTTTTAGATAGCTTATCATAATTTTGGTCAGATGTGGAAGCTACATTGTCATCTCTGTATGTTACCCTTCTCTCTGATTTCAATATTGCTCTCTTTTCAATCAGATTTGCTTCTATATTCACTGCTCCTTTCTGCATGTCCTCCAATGTGTTGTATTCCTTATCCCTAAGCTCATAGGCCATGTCAACATCAAAGCCTTCAGGGTATTTTGCTAGGGCCATGCCTTATGGAGGTTTCATATGTGGAGGGAGAGCATTATAAATGCTGTTGAACCTCGTTGTGTAATCGTGAACACTCCCTCCTACGTTTCTCTTAAGGGTCATGTATTCTGCTAGGAGTTGGCGGGGATTCGACCTAGTTTCCCATTTGTTTATGAAAGTCTGATATAAGCCCGGAATATCATTGATGCTACCTGGAGGTAGGCCCTTAAACCATTTCTTCACATCACCCCCTAAGCTTTGGGCAAAGATTCTCATTTTGACTGTATCATCATCAATTTCCATGTAGTCAAAAGAATCCTCCATCTTATCTACATGTTGTTGGGTTGTGATGGACTCCTTTGCAGTGAAGTGTGGAATCTTAGACTGATAATCATTCGGTAAGGGTACTAGAGGCTGGGGTAAAACCATAGGTGCATACCAGGCTGCCATGATGATATTTTGATGTGCTATATGGGCCTGGGCAGCAGGTATATGGATTATAGGGATATTATGACCAGCAGAGGACTGATGAGTAGACCTAGGGAGACTGAGCCCCAAGTTTTGTATGAAATGTAAATCAGGAGGCGTAGATGGAGGGGTTTGTCTATTCCCAAGGTGTCTACCACTTTGCTGTTGTGAATCAGGAAACTCAGGGTCTGGCTGGTCTAAGATACTGAATGACCTAGTTCTGGATAAGTTGTTAGGTAGGTCTAGGTCAAGGTGAAAGTGTGATAGAGTCGTAAGATCTTCTGGTGCAAAATTATCTCTATGGATGTGTTTGGAAATAGTTGATCTTTTAAGTGTAGGAGCTCTCTTAAGGATGCTCTCGGGGTTATCGACTATTTCAGGTGGGTCTGGGTTAGGGTAAGCTCTTGTATGGACAGTTTTAGAAGCCAGAATGTTGTTTCTGACCAAGCAGCTTAACCCTACTTGTTACTTCTGCTGTGGTTGATGTTGTTATGGAGGCTGGTCTCCCAGTGGAGTCTAATGTGAACCAAGATAATCAGCAGGCCTGCTGATCACCAGTGGAGTCTTTGAAACGTTTATGGAATATTGGAGTCACTAGGTGGAGGGTTTAGGATGTTTTTTGGAGGGGACACTGTCCACCACAGTGCACTTGAGATGTCCTTTTCGAGGATATCTTCAAACACAGCAAACTCTAACCAGAGATTGATTGGGAGGGCATTTACCAGATATGTCACCTCTGAAAGAGTGTGAGATCTGGAGGCTACCTGGCCCTTTCCAGACTCTATCCAAGAGTATGGGAAAACACAACAAATGGTATAGAGGTTGATGTGAGAATAATATTGTTTAACTGCCAACCTAACCAGAGATTGTAGATCTTTTGAATGCTTAAGAATGTTTAAGGTGTAATGCACTCAGTTCCCCAGCGGAGTCGCCATTATGTTGGGGTTCCCATGTTTTGGCCAGATTGGCAAGACCAAAAGATGAGACAACATCAGAACCACTTTCAGACCTCAGGATCTAGCCCTCTTGGGTCCAGAGAGGGATCTCTCTAGTTTGAGCAAAGGTTTATGTCTATGAAGCTCAAAGTTTAATATGTTAGGCTAGTTATAGGCACGGGTTTGTTTGTTTTGGTTTCTGGTTATCAGGAAATAAGGGTTCAATGTAAGACCAGGATGAGCAAAGAGGGATAAGGAAAAGGTGAAATATTCCAGGAAATATTCAAAACCATTGGGAAATGGAGTCAGGGAAGGATTTGCTTGCTACTCAATAGGCAGGCTTTCAATTGGGCTAGTCATCTGAAACATAGGATCTTCAAGATGATTATGTGGTGTGGAAAGTAGGAGGGGAGGAGATAACACAGATTCGAAGCACAGAGTTACAGGTCAGCGGGTCGTACAAGGATCCTAGTGGACAGAGCTAACTCTAATCCCCAGTGTTCCCAAATATTCCAACTAAATCAATAACAAGAAACATCTAAGAACTGAATTCATTTAATTCATACATAAGAGAGCAGGAAATAACATCCACTACACTGGTTAAACCAACTGAAATCATTTCTAAGATAATACATTCAGAAGAGAAACATAAATGGCAAGGAGAGCAGGAACATAGGGTACCTAACAAGGGTAAATCCTATGCCAAATTTCTGATGCAAGCCAGTAGAAATGGAATAAAATGAATGTAAACACAAAGACAGGAAAACATCACCGCTGCTTCAGGTCAGGATCCAAAGAAATGTGCTTGTCATATTAAATAGAAATACCAATCGAGTACAACAATGCCAATATCTGAATACTCAGTCTGAAAACGTCTCCTTCAACCTATCTTACAATCTTTACAGAGAGACTGTGTCTCAAAAGAAACTACTTGCAGTTCTCTGATAACTAATCAACAACCATTAACATGAGTTCTTCATGAATTTATAGCTCCGGAGGAGCAGAGGAGGTAGATGGAGAACTAAATGTAGTATTAAACTTTTGAAAAGAAAGGGGGCCGAAGCCCATTCGATATAAATCGTGTGCATTAATCTTTGGTGTTCTTTGGGCGAACGAATGATCTTCTCCAGACTATGGATTACTCTGATATGACTCCAATGTGTTCTGGCTACAGTACTGTGTGTTGCTATTGGTGAATAAATAAAAGATAAATAAATGATAAAGAAATCTGCCATACTGATGAAGTAAATGCTCTGATAGTACTGGGGCTGTTTTAGGGTAGAAAATCTCTCCAGAACACGGCATAGATCGAAAACGGTATGGGCGCTCTGTCCTTCATGGAGGAAAACACATTCTGCTGCTGTATAAACCCCTGATATGCCTTGATTCTGCATGTTGTACCTTTGCATAATCTATGGGGTCTTTGATCTGGTGCTTTGCCTCTAAACTGTTGTATTAAATCTCAAAACCCTCAATTTTGAATGTTGGAATCCTTGATTATAAGCTGATCTTTCTCCACGGCTTCATAAATGTCTTGATCTACAAAATTTGGGTTTTAATGGCGCCGGATAGATTCCTTGCAGAGATTAAACTGTCCTTGGGTGATATTCATGACGCCGTGACCATTTCCGGGCATTTCCATTGTAGTACCAACTTCCAGATTCAATTCTGCCTGCGCAGCACGCCACTGAAGTAGTACATATTGAACCATGGCATTTCTTCGCCTCTGATAGCCTTGCAAAAACACGAAACCAGTTATGAAAACAATGGCTGGGAGCGGATGATGTGGATGATAGTGGGACTGTGGAGAAATGGCGGAAAATTTTCGTGGAATGGTGGAGAACAGAGATGGCGCAGGTTGGCGAAATGCGGAGGAGATTTAAATGAAAACCTTAATAAACCCGACCTATGAACATATATATGAAACAGGAGGGAAAATGTACGGCGAGATACGTGGAGGTGACGTGGCAGGACCGGGTGGCGACAGAAGAGTCAATAGCGAGAAGACGACTCTTGATCGTCGGATCTGAGAGGAGATCGACGGTGGGAACACGGCGGAGGGCAATGGAATGGTGGGCCAGGGGTATGGTGATCGTGGATTAAAACCCATGCAACTCCGTCAAGCGATGACCGTTGGATGGGCAAAGGCAGATCTGATGGCTCGTACGAATATCGTTGCGCGTCCCATGCCGAACGTTAACGCGCAATGGGAGGGCGGTTTTTCCGTCGTACAGGAGATAGGTGTCGAACGCTGTATGGAATCGCTGGGCAATGGAGAAATACCGCCCGACCCCCATTAGCGGTGCGATGAAAATCGGGTTGTTTCATGGTATGGCACGCGGCGGGGACCACAGTGGCGGATACACTCCGAACCATTGATCTGGCGGTGAATGGATGGCGATGGCGCGATCAGTGGTTTGAAAGGGTGAAACACGAGCGCCGCAGGTTTAAACAGTCGCCGTTCGATCTATATGGATCAACGGTGGAGAAAGTGCCCGATAAATATATGGGACCAGCGCCTTCGGGGCTAGCGCTTGGTCACAGCACTGGGTTCTGTGGGAGGAAAATGTGCGGGGGCTAGCAGAGAAGGGGCTGAGGCCTATTATATGGTTCGAAAGTGGGTTCTTAACCCTTTTAATGCATTTTGAGGCCTGAGGAGGGTAACGATAGAGAGATGGAGGGGAATTTTGAGGGAACAAAGGGCAAGGGTAGGATTTAAAGGGGGATTTGGGGAAAAATTGGGATGGAAAGGGGACTTTGCAAAGGGGAAGAAAGGGGCAACATGGAGAGTTCTGCGGAGGGGAATTTATCAAAGGCAGAGGCAAGAAGACTTCAAGGATGATGTGTCTTTGGGGGAGATGCATTCCTTGAAGGCTCAAAAACAACTTAGCCCCCTACTTTGCTTTTGCCAAAAATTTATAGGGGGGCTAACATGTTCTTTTCTAGATTGACGAATTTTCAATACTGAAGCCATGTTCAAATTTTTGTTTCCTAATTTCTATATATTGTGTTCTTTCCTACACATATTTACCTATGAATGGTAGGTATGGAAATTCATTGAATATAAAGTGGAACCACTACTTATGAGCCCCATTAGGAGACTGTCTTAAAAATAGGAAGAGAAGAGATAAATCTTTCGTTGGAAGTATTCATCTTGGTTTAGAGAGTACAAGATATCCTTTAGTTTATGATTGGTTTAGTATGAATAGTAGGAGATATAGAGTATATAGTATAGATACACTTTAGTTATTATGTATGCTAGGAGAGATCAAGTATAGGAGAACACTCTGACCTTGACTTCAACTCCTCTTACTCCTCTATAAACTAACACTTTGACTTCAACTCCTCTTACTCACCGAGGAATCCTTACAACTAGAGACTTTAATTCAAACCCAACGCAAGAAAGCAAAGAAAAATATTTAGATCAACAACACAGAACGATAAATACATACCTTCTCTTCTTTAGTATTGTTTATAAAGACCAGATTGAAAGGAAAGCCCCTAGTTTAGCTCCTTCAAAAAGGATTGGTTCCCAATAAGATATCATTATCCAAGTGTTTTTAAATAATTTCTCTTTGTGAAAATGATTGTTTAATAACTAGAGTGTGCCCCTTAACCAGTTCATGAGGCAGTCTCAAGCCAATAGCCTAAGTCAAACCTTCATTGATAGCCCTAACAATATCAATATATTATTGCAACGCTTTCTTGTCCTTGATTGAGGCATCGTGCAATTCCACTAAAAAGTCATATGTAGTTTCTATTTTCGTAAGGTTGTCCATTTTTTCTATTGGGTCTAAGATGGCGGAAGGAATGTATTGTATATGAATTTTCTACCTAAGGTCAATTTCTACAAGTCGACCTTTATACTATGGCCTTCTTCCAGCAAATGGGGGATTCTTTTCATTAGCTATAGTAGTTGTTAGTCCTCTTGAATGCTTCTTTTTGCTTTATTACTAAGCACACACTCCCTCCTGCCAAACATAAAGTTGAGCCATCCTCACCCAAAGATGAAGCTACCTCATAGTAAGAATACTTTATTTTATGAAGAGACTCATTGAGCTAGAAACTCAACCATTTTATGTTTTCAGAGAATGAATCTTCTTGAGGTAGAAATTAAGCGTTGAAATGTGGAATTGCGCAGTGTTTCCCATCTAGAGCCATACTATCCATACCACACCTATAAATCATGGGAATTTAAAGTCTAAAAGGTCGCTTAGAGCTTACGAGTTTCTCTATGAAAGGGTAGGGGAAAATAGAAAATAGAGGATAGAAAGAGAATGAGCTTGTTGTTTTTTATGGGAAATTGTGAGTTATAAATCTAGGGCATATCGATCTGTTGTGATCCTCCAGTTTTTCCTGACTCCCGTTCTGTAGACAAAACAACAAAATGCACTTACCACTTGGAAATTTATCAGTTTCCTTAAATTCCTTTCGTTTTTTGTATAATAATAGTATAACATTTAATACCTATAAACTAATTCTAGCATTAGTTTGCAGTTCTGAAATTCGAATGAAACAAATCCAATATATACATGGTAATAGCCTCTCTTCCTTGGAAAGAGGCCAAATAAGAAGACGAAAAATTTTACTGGTCCTAAAAAATAAAATTTGATAGGATGCAATATGGGTCATAGACAAAAAGGGTTAAAATTTTTAGTTTAATTGTCAAACAGAGTAATTCTCCAAAACAATTATGATTATTATAGTCCCATGCAAGTCGACAGGGGCTAATAAGAGCATTATGAGTGATTCAATCATAAACAAGGCATGTTTTGTCATATTTCTTATGTTTCTAGATTATTAAAATTGTTGAATTATTTATGTCATCTATAGATATTATATTCTCGTTTTAATAGTGGTACAACATAACTTTCTCAACAATGTGCATTAGAATGTCATTCTAAGTGCAACGTTTGATGGGATGAATTCCTCAAATGATAAAAGGAATAAATTGTACTGGAACTTCCCTTTTCTTGGAAGTGGAGTATAAGATGGGATGATTAACTTTCCAAATTATTTTCTTATCTCCTATATAGCTTAATTTGTGATTTTTAACCAATCCAAAAATTTTGGGACACCTAATACAGGAAAGCTAAACAACACATGAAATAAATTAGGATTTGGAATTTGATCACTAAGTTGCCTTGAAATCTCCTTTTTTTTTCTAAAATATCACCATAATTCATACGTGGAGCTTCTTTGTTTGTTGAGTTTTCCCCCTCATCTAGATTTCTATTAATGAAATGCACTTGTATTTTTTAATCACATTCCTAGCTATGAAAATTTTTTCTTTTCTTAATTAGGTTGTTTTAGTATTTAGACCATTAAGGAAGATTGTTATAAGGTCCATAAAATCACATATTTTAAATCCACATTTCATATGTTTCATGATAGCTAAGGTAATTACATTTTTCTTTGGTGTATTTATTTTTACAAGAGCCTACCCATGAAGATTTGAGCCTAGGTCATTTCCATGAAAAACACTCTAACTTGGAACTAGGCCACACATTGCCTTACCAAAATTATGTGTGTTAATAAACACACAATAATTATAATATAACAATTAAAATAAATAAATGAATTGACACATCCTAACTAAAGTACATGACTAACCTCTCAACCATTGTGACTATTCAATGTAAGTACACCATCACATGGATTTATAAGTATATCATTCATTTCATATCCTCCCTTATTTTTAATACATGAGAAATATCTTTATATTCCATATGAGGAATAATTTTCAGTCCTCTAGGGATTTCTTAGACAACAAGGCTCATAGCCATTACAAGAAATACTCATTATGAGTTAAACACATTGGCACATGTAGGATTTCTCCCTACCACCTATGCTAAACCTAATTGACTTTCCATTAGAAATATCTTTATAAGGAATATAAGGAATATACTTGTTTTGGTTCTTGATGGATTGCTTAACAAGGCTTGAATCCATTACAAGAAATACTCACTATGAACTTTGTTATCCCTTTACAAAGTATTTATTATTCAGTTGAAGATTCACCAAGATCTTACAATAATTTACACGTTAGTGAAAATTTCACCATGATTTTACAAGATAATATAATCTGGTGAGAGATTTGCCAAAAAAATTAGATATACATATTATATTCCATTTTTCCTATGTATCATGGGGATTCCCCCATTTATTATACATATAAATTTAGGGGAGTTCTTAAAATTTTCCCTGCTGATATTTTACAATCACCAACATGAAGGAATCACCCACTCCCTAATTTATATGCACCCACTTGTAGAAGGAACCAACCGCCTTTCTTTATTGGCATCGACTTGAAGGAGGATCCAACACCATGATCCACAAGCACTTACTTTCTTTGCCCATCATATCCCTCTTTCATCCATTTTGAAACTCAAATCTGCAAGCTCTTTACACAAAATATTGCAAAACTAACTATTCAACACTCATATCTGTTGCACTATCATTTGCAACAAACTTTCTTCCTTTAACAAGAGATTCTATATCTTTGTTTCTTTGATCAAGTTGCTCCTTCACGAGATCTTTTCAACGTTTTTTCTAGATATGCTCAACAACTCTTCTCCTCACGCTTAGATTTGATATCAACATTCAAACATTCTCTTCTCAAGTGTGTTTTCTACATCTGTTCTTTTGATATATGTTTCTTTCACAACACAACAACATTTCCAACATGCCTTCACAAAAATGTACTTTATGCACTCTTCGTGATATCTATATTTTACATTCATCTCGTAAAACCCTATGTTGATCGTTTCTCTTTTCTACTATATTTTAGATTTCATATCTACATATAAATTTGTTTTAGGCTCTTTTACCCAACTTGGCCCTCTTTAGCACTTTTTATGCCCTCTTGTCCCTCTCATTAGCCCCTATCAATCCTCTCAGCCCTCTCAACAACACTACAGTTCTACTACATCTCATATTTTCTCATAGTATTTCCATCTGCAAAAACAACTTGATAAAAAATCCCAACATAGGCTAAACATCCTCTTCATCTTTCATCTCTTTTGTAGTCTTTCCTTTAAAGATAACATGAATATTACCCAGTCACAGAAAAAATAAAAATAAATTCGACTCTGTCACAAAGAAAACAAACTTGACCATGTAGCTTTCAGTTCTCTGCATAATATATTTTCAATTTCTTTCAGGTGCACATACAAAAAATTCAACAACACAACCTTCACCATCTTTGAATGTGTATTTATATTCTATGGTTTATGGCACAATACCTTGAATAGGACCAGCAAAATGATTTTACTACCAAAAGTAATTTAATAACCACAAATTGTTTCCCCTAGTAAATCGACATTGAACTTGTGATTTACGATTTGACTTTTAATGTATTCTACTCATGAAATCAAGGCCACACAACATGGTTCCAATCACTTTTTCCCTTGGGGGCTTACTGCCTCGACCCATAGGACCATGTCACACAACCTTACCCTTAACTGTCTAAGGGAAATTTTTTGCTGATGTCATGTGATCGTCATGGTTTTGTCATCGTGCCACATGTCACCCAGAACTAGCCCACTAAGCTATCCAAAAACACCATTTACGAGTGACACATGTTATCCTTTTGTATGACCATGTGTTAGGTGCCACTCCATCTTATAAAGTCACTTTCCTTTTCAATGTTGACTAAAATACCACTTGTCTCTTGTCTAATCCTCATGACCCTTTTCTGGAAATACTTTCGTGTTATAATCACAAAGCATTCAAATCCAAAACTCAACACACTTAGTGCTTACTTGTTTTGTTGCACACGACCATACACTAGTGACTAGGGACACAATATCTAGGATCCTGGGATATTAACATTAACCTTGGAGTAGCCCTTTACCACAACACTCCAAACCAATGGTCGATAGGTTGATAGATAGGACAACAACAAACAAACAAATATATGTTTCTATATCCTGTTAATTAACAACTCAACACTAATCCTTGAATCTAAACAACTAACTGAAGACTCTTAGTCAACCTAATGCCCTAAGGCCCCAATGGACCGAGAGGCCGATGGTCACAAAGCCTGTTAAATTTCATCCACGTCGACCAATCAAAATCTTCCACGTGTCTTTTGTTAATGTGTACCTACCATGTGCTTCCCACAAAATGTCTACTTGGCCTGTCAAAAATGCTAAATCCACCTACCACGTGTCACCCTCACGTACTACCACATCATCATCTAAGCCACATCATGTGATATGTTCCTTACTGCATCATAGTATCGTGCCACATCGATGCCACGTGTGAATTCCACAACTTGCTTCCCATCACACAATTGCGTGCAAAAGAGGTCTCAGTCGATGGTCCAATAAATGCCTAGATACTCACTGTTAGGCACCTAGTGACTAGGTTCTATAATCAACAACCTTATCGCTCCCCCTCTTGTCACTCACTACTCTTCCTCCTTAGCATATTTCCTCCACGATCCGATGGTCGATGTGCTCTCATCCCACAAGCGCTTACCTATGGCCCTTTGTGACTAGTTGACATGACTAGGAACTTTCCAGTCCACTGCTTACTGCTAGTCACTCTTCCTCCTTAACTTATTTCCTTTGTGATCTAATGGTCGATGGAATCTCAGGCCGCAAGTGATTACTCGTGGCCCTTTGTGACTAGTTTAACATGACCAGGACCTTATCAGTCCACCGCTTGCCACTTGTAGCACCATTCATCCTGAGGTGTTTTCAATCTTGGTGTCAATCTGATGGGAGGGCCCATGCTAGAATCATGACTAGCTGGAACCTTGCTTAAACCGCTACACTTCAAGTTGAGTTTCCTCTTCATTCCTTGGGATTGAGGCAAGTTCCTTATACCCTTAGAAAGCTCTTTGGGATCATTATCTAACTAAACACTTAGTTTTCTCATTCAAGTGAAGGAACTGAAGAAGAATTTTCATTAAAGATATTACCTTCATATATAACCTCATGCTAGGCATCAACACATCATTGACAACATACTAACACATCAATGATAACACACTTTCCAAGCTCCCCCTGAACATGATAGAAACAATGCTTTGACATCAATGACTTGGAATTGGCATCAATGACAACAACTATCAACATGCTCAACACTCCCTTTTCATAAGGAGAAAATGATGGTTTAAGAAATGTATCCCCACTCAACACCTTGACTATTAGGAGGTAACTTAGGAAACTAGACTAGGTGGAGGGAAGGTCATGCGGGGAGTAATAGGTAGATGAGGAAGTAGGATCCACTGAAAAATTACTAAGGGTAAAAGTCACATCCAAAGGGGGCTGCGGGGAGGACAGAAATGCAGACAAAGAAGGTGAGTTTTGAGGTAAGGAAAGTGTCACCGAGGTAACTTGGGTATCATGCCCCTCCTTAGAAGGGGAAATGTGAAATTATTCCTTAACAATTGTTGACTACAAGACCAAGTACGGTCACGAAGGAGCAAAAGAAATCGTCAACAAAATGTGATCATGAGTGGACCAATGTGTAAAGTGATTGATAATTGGAGGGAGCTCAGATGAGGAGGTACTAAGAATAGTAAACTAAATCGTTGGGTCTTCCAAATAACCCACCATTTCTTCTTCTATGTCAAATAAATCCATATCCTCATTCAAATTATTCATATAATATATTTAATGATTTAGAAATCTAATATATATTTAATTTTTCATTTATATTTTTAAAATTTTTATAAATATTATTTAATTTTTAGTTATATATTTTTAATAATAAATATAAAATATCAAAATAAGTTTGAAAAAATATATGTTTCATATTAATGATTTATTATAATACTTAAATTTGGGTATCTCTAAATTACATTTATTTTTTCATTTTACAAAATTTACTTTTTCATACTTCAGCGCCATGTGTCGTAGCGATAGGAAGAAACACACGCTCTTAACCATTAAGTCCACTCTATATAGATAAACATATCTTACTTAAAATTGTGTAAAAATAGCATTATTGTTCATGCCCATAATAATATTTAGAATTAATATTTAGTGTTAATTAAATATTATTAACTGTATATTTCATAACAATAACAATGTTTAAATTGTGTATAAGATAAATATGCATAATTAAATTTAAATATTATATATTATGTTGTATAAATGTGTGGAGGCAAAAAATCCTACAGTGCATTTATGGGCCGACGGACTTTCAGTAACATTCGTCATGGCGTGCGATATATATCTATCACTCATCACGGGGTTACACTAGTTTGTGAGAAACGATGTCAGTTATGTTGACATGGCAGCCACGTCATTGTAAACTAGTTGATTCAACATCTCAGTCAACGGTCCCACACAATCATGTCACCGAATAATTCATCGTGGCGTGCCCATGCTTAAGCCCAATGTAATGGCAACAAATAACTAGCCTGCCATAAGGCATTTAATACTCTTATGTGGCCCTTTCACCATACATGGCCATGCTGATGGCAAATATGAGATGTGACGGGGCGACCATACCTACAGTGTACACGAGAGGGGTTGTACAAGGTAGCACAGAGGTTGTACAAGGTAACAAAGGTAGTCTACATTCTTTACCTCATATTCGCCAAAATTATTGGATGATTTTTTGGGTATGCGACACTTCCATGGTGTGGGAATTATGGAATTCCAGGGAGATGTACGTATGGGATGCTCCTCGTTTGGGTTGCTATGTTTTGTTCACTTGATACAGGGGTGTTGGCACACAACGTGTTTTACATGTTTTACTTTGTGTGCAAATCTTACGACCCTGAGAGCATTGACGAATCCTCTTTGTCAGATCACCTAGAATTCTACCATGGCGATTATGAACCTATCAAGAGTAGCAACATTTAATTGGAAAATCTACATGCCTCCTTAAAGTATTAGTTATAACTTTGACTTTCGCTTATTGTAGCTAAATAATGATATTATCTTAATGTTTTTGGCTTTATAATCCTTACTCTCTACAATTAATATTTAATTTACGACGAATAGTTTTATTTGTAATCCAGAGCATATGATTTCTCAATATAACTGTTAATTCAACTCAATTCAGTTATGTTTTTGTAACTATTGACAAGTGGCATGTATAAAGCGATAGAATATAAATAAATTATGTGTTTTGGTTGGTAGTGTTAAAATTTATATATTATAATGGATGATATATCAGAAATAAATTATGGGTTTGGTTGGTAGTGTTAAAATAATTACTTAATGTTTATTTGAAATGGGTTAAAATGGTTTTATATGTGAAGTTATGAAATATAATGAATGGTTAATAAATTTTAGTGTAAAAAATAGGAGTAAAAGATAATAAATTATTTTGTAGTTTGTTTTAAATTTATAAATTATGATTAATATGATTTGTCTAATTAATTGTTGTATAACTATGTAGTTATCAATTTTTTCAAACATACTTTGTGTTTCTATTTTTTTTTTTTAAGATATTCTTACATAGGTGTTTTCAACTTGATCTCTATTTTTAGCATTTGTTTTTTATTTTTAGTATTTATTTGAAGCACCAATAATGTGGTTACACAAGATTCCATGTCATTTCAAGATTTTATGTCTTTTTCACACTTAATTATATATATTACACATATTGTGTGTGTTTTTCAATTCCATAATTTAATTTTATTTGTCAAAATTAGTTTGCAAGAATAATAACAATTTTAGAAATATAAAACAGACCAAAAAATAATTGATCAAATTTTACTAATATTTTATGTTATACACTAAAATTTATTAGTAAATACTAATCATCATTCATTATATTTTATATTTTATAACTCCACGGTGTAAAACCATTTTAATCCATTTCAAAGAAACATTAAATAATTATTTTGGAACAGTTATCGACAATCAACAAATATTCTCGAAGAGTAGAAATAAGCATAGAACAAAAGTAAGTGAAATTAATCAAATCCACAATCTTTCGTTAGTGAGTGTGTCTCTGTTTTTTTTATCATGGTGTTCTCTACACCATTCATAGCATAAGATATCTACTTTGTCAAACTCTGTCCAAAATTAAAGGTTGCTTTATGTGGTAACGTTAGTATTTTACTTAGATAAAATTTTGGTTCTTTCTCTTAAAAAATGGTGTTTTATGTGGTAATGTTGGTGTTTATTTTAGATAAAATTCCAATTCTTCTTCTTTACTGATTCTTCCTCTTAACTGGTTCTTTCTCTTAATAAATGGTTCAGGTATAATATAAATATAGTTTCTTGACCTCTTAATAAATGGTGCTTTATGTGGTAATGTTGGTGTTTAATTTGGATAAAATTCTCGTTCTTCTTCTTAACTGGTTCTTTCTCTTAATAAATGGTTCATGTATAGTACAAATATAGTTTTCTGACTAATGGTTAGATAAATGATCATTTAAATAAAATTTAAATAAAATTTGTTGTGTAGATGTTGGTAAGATAAATGGTCATTTAAATAAAATTTAAGTTAAGTTTGTTGTGTAGATGAGTTTATCTTTATTTTTTTAAATGAGTTTATATTTCTTATAAAGCAAAGCAAATAAAATAAATTTTGCTTCAATTTTAAGTTAAATTTGTTGTGCAGATGCGTTTGAATTTTTTATAAAATAGGGCAGATATTATAAGAAGACACATAGTTTACTGACCGATAGTTAGATAAATGGTCATTTAAATAAAATTTAAGTTAAATATTTTTTAGATAAGTTTATATTTCTTATAAAATGAAGCAAATAAAATAGTCTATAGAGTTTTTTTTTTTTTTTTTTTTTAATTTTGGCTTAAATTGAGTAGAGATATTTTGAAATTATAATTTTTTTATGTAAAATCTCAAAAATATTGAGTGTTGCTCAATGTTTTAGATAATTTTTAAATGTAAACTCTAAAAAATATAATATTTTTGAATGTTTTATATTACATGTTTGTTCAAATTTGAAGAGTTAATCTTAATTTCATTTGGATGATCATATATTCATCTAACTCTTCAAAATTGAATGATTAAAAAAAAATACACATTAACAAAATTATATTAAATAAAATTTTCATTAAAAAAATGTCAAAAAAATGAAAATTAACTTAAAAAAGTGTCAATAAAAAAAATAAAAATAAAAAATAAAATAAAATAAAAAGTCAAAAATAAAATTAAAATAACACTCACAAATTTTCCTAAAACGTAAATGGAAAGAAAATTACAAAAAAAAACTTCATGAAATTTTCAGAAAAAATTTCAAATTCAAAAAGATATAAAAATAAAAAATTGAAATTCCAGGCTCTGTGTTACCTTGTACAACCCCTCCCTCGTGTACACGGCAGATACAGTCATCCCGTCACATCTCGAATCTGCCATCGGCATGGCTATGTATGGTGAAAGGGCCACATAGGAGCATTAAATACCTTATGGCAAGTTGGTTATTTGTTCCCAATGTCATTACTCAACGGGGTACAAACAGCAAACTTACTGCTTGCATGCAAGTTTCCCGTTCCTGCTTTTGAGTTGAGTTGCGTCCACCGGATGTCACCGTAAGGTTTACTGGTCAAACCAGTCGTGACTGTCCTATATTCGACAGCGACACTTGAGCTGAAGGTATCTTCTCGAAGGTACGTCAACACAATCGATATTCGACGTTAAATTTCCCGTCAAACAACAGATATTTCCTTACGTCCACTAATTGCCACCAAATTGGTCCCACTTGTTCTTACATCGGAATGAGGTCGCTCCATACATTCCTTCCTCAACCAATATAACTCGATCATTTTGCCTGATTTATTGCTAAATGTGAGTTTTATTTTGGGCTTATTCCATTCAATATTTTGGATTCTTCTACTAATGATCGATGGAGTATATTTTCTTTAGTTTTTGAAATAAATCGATGGAGTATATTTTCTGTAGTTTTTGAAATAGATCGATGGAATTTGGTAGATTTACATGTAGCATTATGCAGAGTATGCGTACACACTCCAGGTGAACCCAAAAAAAGTGACATTTATAGTTTTGGAGTGGTGATCCGCCAGCTTATGATTGGCGGGTTGGCGGGTGATCAATAAATTCAGAGTTTGGAGAGAATAATCAATGTAGATTTATCTTAATCAAAAATTTAATATGAGTTTAGAAAATCAATTTTTTTCATGTGTAAATTTATTTTAGAGTATAAAAAATAATGTGTAATTTTTTGGTATTTAAAATGTATTTTTTGAAAGAGTTGTCTAACGAGATGGAGACTGAGGAATTATCAGGAAGGCCAAAATTGGCAGGAATCAGCTCCAAAAAATTTAAGAAATCTTATAGTAACAGTGTTTGAATCATGATTTTGATGGTGGAAATGGATTCAGCACCATCAAAAACCTCTAGGGCACCAAAATATTAAAGTTTGATAGTTAGAATGTTCATTTACAAAAATCCCTGCAGAATTTTCATAAATCTTACCAAATTTTCCATGATTTTCAGGGCAAAAAAGTAGTCTAATTAGACTACGGATTTTTTGAATGTTATAGAGATTACATAAAATGTACATAAGTCATTTTATTAGGATATATTAAAGTAACCTTTTTGTTATTAATGCATTTTTAATTATAGTATCTTACTTTTATATATATATATATATATATATATATATATATATATATATATACTTCTAATTACTTTACATGAAATTATGCTGTTAATTAAATATGCATATAGAATATTTTTTTGCTTTTTATTATAGCCTACATTGTTTTTCTATTTAGATAATATTTTATTTTTATTTTAAGACTACAAACATTACTTTACATATGGTTATAGAATAAGCCTCTCAACTCAATAATCTTGTCTTCTGCAGTGAATATACAATAAAATAGTGAATATACAAATAAAATCAAGCAAAAGAACAAATTACATACAATCTTGGGATGCAATCCCAAGATTGTAGATTGCTTCAAAGAAAAAATGACCATGGCTCTGAAAGTAGGTCTCCTCTGCACAAACGCTCTACCCATCAACAAACCATCAATGAGGAAGGTGGTAGATATGCTATAGGGAGCCAATCTCCAGCGCAAGGCGAAGCCATCTGCAAAGGATGGAAAATAACCTCCTTACTATCATTAGTAACCGACAACTTGAATTGTATAGGCATGATGCTAACTAACACTTTTCTTCTTTGTAGGGGCTCTGTATTCACTGTCATTTTGTAGTTTCTAAGTTTGTTTAGGCTTTCTTCATGTATACCTTTGAATCTGGCTATAATATTTATATAAGCTTGACCCTCTAACTTCTTGGGCATTATTCACAACGACAGTACAATGGTTAGAGGTGCCTGAATGAAGAGGCCTATGTTATCTACCCAGTCGTGGATCATTGTGGTGCTGTGTTTTTAATAAATCTGTCTCCTGGACTTAAATGAGTTATGATGGCGATCTGCCTATGACTCAGAGTCTGCTCCCGGTCAATGGCACCATGTGAGCACGATAGATATTATCATCGACCTGTATATGCAGTATTATTAATGAGCTCCTTCTCCCCCTCTACTCTTCTTGGTCAGAGACATCTACTTTTAAACCAGAACAGTCTAGTTTTCAGTGTAAATAGAGCGGGAAGTCAAGATTAATTTATTAGTTGTTGCCATAATATTATAGTTATAAGTTTGAATTTTAACATGGATTTTAATATATGATAAAAATTTGAATGAAAAATTTTCAGTTTGGTAAAAAATTGATAATATATCTCTAATATATATATATATATATTTTATGTAATAGTAATGTTTTTTTAAAAATTAAATATTTTAAACCTGTTTATTTAGATTCAGCTCTGAAATACATGTATTAAAAAAAAAAAATCAATTATTGAATTTTCCCACCTTCATATTTCAGACTCAATTCCCAAATTCACAATTCAAATTAAAATTCTTTCTTTTCCTAAATTCATAATTCACACAAAAATTCATTCTTTTCTCATTTTCTAAGCTTTCTAAATGTTAAGGAACCATACTTTTCTTCATTAAAATTGAAAAAGAAAAAATTACATCGTTCATAATCAATTACCATTTCCTACACACGATGCCGCGGCCATCGATTTTGTGCGCCACTGTTCTTAACATTTCATATAACTCCACCCACCTTGCATTGATGCGTGAACTGAATGGCCGAACCGAACTTCGAATTATCGTATTAATCCCGTACAGAATCGAATATCCTAATTTTCGATTTTTTTTTGGCTTAATTCGATAGAATTTAGTAACAATAAATTTTTATGGGTAACCAATATATACAATCCTAGAAAGTCTGTATATAAGGCAAATATTAAGGTTAGATTTTATACCGACTTAAATTTAATTGTTAATATATACTACCTAGTTCATTAAATTTAACTGTTGATATACACTGTTGTAGGTATGGAATGCCTCAAATTGTAACTAGAAAAAATCATTTCGAGAAGTATAGTATTATTTTGCCATCCCTGGAATTAAAGCCCATCTAACAGGAAATTTTGACTTGTCCTGCATTTGGATTTGTGTTTGTCTCAGTAACGCCCCTCATTTTACAGTCAACAGGCCGTAATATATATATATTTTTAATATCATACAGCAAATTGAAAGCGTATATATTGGACCATTAGTTTTTGAAAAAGTGATCGATGTTCCGAATTTAACACATTAAATGCTCTTACTTGAAATTCGTGAGTAGCCCTGAAAGCTCTATAATACTTGAGCAGCGGATGGACTAGGAAGTAAGGCTCATCTAAAACTTACTCATCAGTAAAAAGCACTTACCCATAGGAGAAGGATAGCAACACATGTGGGTAAAATTTTCCCGTGCAGACTGACAAGCGCACAAGATACGCTATGAAATTCTGTAGTGCTCACTAGACCTGGAATTTGACGTTCATTTTTTCAGCTTTAAAATGTATTTAACTATATATTTAGTTAAAACACTTTTCTTTTTTCACCATTCTTTTGTGGATTCGCTGTAACTGAAATTTTTACAGACACAGAAAGGAATACTAAGAAAAATTAAAGCAGTGACATTGTCTACTTTGTACTTGGACATTGACATTTCACAATGTAGTGAGTTACTGTGATTATTTTTTCGAAGGATAATTATAATAAATCCACCCTTTTATTGTTATAAAAAAACAACATATAAAAATTAGAAGCTTGCAAATTTATATGAGATCATAAAGTGATAAACATAAAAAAAAATGATCGTCATCACATTTTTATTTGACACGCAAGTTAAATTTGAAATTCCCAGCCTAATGCTCATTGCTCGAATATAAAAAATGTCTTCCACAAAAGATATTTTTAAACAATGTATGATGTTAGCAAAGTTGTGGGGGGTTATTTAAATTTGGGATTTGGTTTGTCTTTTTTAAGTAAAATATATTTTTTTAAACATAAATGAATAGTGATTATATTAAATCTATGCTTGGTCGTAACAAATACATAGAGAATTTAGATAAATCTTAAAAAGGTGTTAAAAAGAGGAAAAAATTGCAAAAAAAACCTATTAGAAAATGAAGAAGAAAGTCTCCCCTACAATGTTGTTTAGATCTAGTATTAGGTTTCTAGTGTTGGGATTGAAGTAGTATTGGTGATGTCCCGGTTCCCTAGAACTTAGGGTGTGTGCTTCAGGTCCTCTATCTGCAACCATAGAGCATCTAACTCAGGGAAAATTTTAAGATCCCCCCTAGATTTATATGTATAATAAATGGGCGAATCCCCATGATATATAGGAAAAATCAAAGGCGATTTTATTAATAATATAATTTGTATATATAATTTTTTTGGCGAATCTCTCATGAGATTATATTATCTTGTAAAATCATGGCGAATCACTAGTACAAATGGCGAATCACTAGTAAAAAATGGTCAATCGTTGTCTAGTGGAGTTTGGGGTGTTGGTTCCAATGAAGATATGGTAGTTGAACCAGGAGCTGAAGGAAGTGAACCACTGAGACCAAGCATGGCACATGGTGACTCGTGAGGGAAGTAGTTCTCATGCAGTTTCGAAAACACGTTCTTCTAGTTTTGCTAAGCGTAGTGTTGTTGCTCATGCTACTACTAGCACTGATATTGAGGTTGGAGAGGAGTTTTAGGAAGCATGGAAGGTAGCAATGGTGGAGAATTACAAAGAGAACCCCATGATGGGCTCCATTTTTCCCTTTGGTATTTGGGCCTGCAAGATCTTCTGTCCATTGAACCAATAATTAACCGTTCAACCAACAATCAACTTGACTAAGTTGATTAGCTACGAGTCAACTTAGACTAATCTTCAAAACTATGCTTTGCACTATCCCATATTTATCACACTAATGCTACACAACATTGTGCATTTTCACCCAACTCTCATGCATGCACACAGAATTTTCATTTAACATCTATAACCCTAACCAAGTGAGAATTGATCAACAATTTGCACCAAAGTTTGTTATAGTGTTGAAAGTTCGTAAGAAATTTAGATCCATGGTACCTCAAATAAATTTTCAGATAACCTCCACAAATTCGACCACAATAGAGCAAACTTGTGATAAATTTTAAACCTACAAAAATTAGGATTCATGTTCCTAGGAACGATCATAAGAAGTAGTTGACATATAGGTCGAGTTTTGAGCCTTGACACATTGATAATGCAATGGCTTAGGTCAAAACTCACACATTGAAAAGTCATCAATGAATTACACATACTCCAAACTTCCTACCGAATTCTACTTAGTTTTCTGCAACTCAGCTATACATAATCTTATAGTAAATAAAAATTCCACAAAGCCTTCTTCACATAGCTAATAAATGGCCATTGGAAGAGCACCCCTTATATAATAGTAATAGTATCAATCAATAGATTATTTCACATTGAAATTCATAACCATAGCGCTGATATGTATTGTATGATGTATTCAACTTGCATGATCAAATATAGATAAAATCATACTTGTGCACAATGTTGAATGCAATGCCAGTCAAGGAGTAAAGTTGGTTTAACATGTATTGATCTATAAAATAATGAAGAAACTTAGTAACGCATCACAACTTTCACGTTTGAAAAAAGTATAAATATTTCATGCAAATCCATTGTTGTTATAGTTCCTTCTCTCGACCATGTTCCACATAAGCATGGAAAATCAAGTAATACTAGCATTTTCACCGAGAGGTGCAAAGTAATGCCAAGGAGTGGGGATACATCTTCCATGCGAGATAAAGGTGATGTAGGTGATAAATTTGGAGGCAATACAAAACGTTTTGCAAGAATGGGTCGTTTATTTATCAAATTTTGTGAGTTATCTTGAAAATTGCTTTGTTCTCTTCATGCCTACCTCTCAAACCTTCAAAAAACACTATCCAAAAAATGCATATTGAACGACCTCTACGAAATATGTACCTAGTTCATGAGAGGAGCATTAATCCTTGTTTAAAATATAATAAAGTGAAAGTATAAGATAGTGAACAACTTCAACTCCTCCCTAATCTTAAAAATTTTATTTTTATTTAAATATTATCATTTCCATGAAATAAAATTGGTCACAACTCTTTAATATAATAAAATAAATGTTTTAATTAAACAAATATATACATAAAAACATAAGTGACCAAATTGCTATCTATTATCCAAACCCGTTACCTTTCGTATCCCATTCATTTAAATCCACTTGGTTGCATTATCTTAAATTAGAATATGTTCATATGTATAATACAAAGTGCTTCACCCTCAAATATAGTTTTTCTCCCCCTTCATTTGGGTTCTCTGGGTTGCATTGGTCCTGAATTCATGATATACTTACTCTATAGTAACCAAAAAGACAAAGCAAACAATCGGTTCTATTTTAATATAAGTTTGAGCTTTTAGAAAATATGTAGCCAAAGGCAACAGACTGATTTCATTTACATATAGGTAACCCTTTGAATGTAGACCATTCCTTGAAGAGCATTTTTATTGATGAGGAATGTAATATAATATTCAATTTTCGAACTAAAAATATTATTTATATAGATTTGTGTATTGGGTAAAAGATAAATAAAAAATTGAACTAGCCTTGGGGTGTCAATATTTATAAGTTTTATTTATACTTGCTTTACCATGTATATCATATACCTATCAATCAAAAACATGAAAAGTCGTGGGATTCACAGTGATGATCTGCTCTGGAAACACAACCAACCTTTATTATTACCAATATTAACTTTTATATAGTAGTGCATATGTAGATAAAATTTCCAGCTTTCAAAGAGACAAACTTGCTTCTCCAACATGATGGCACATTCTTAACTACTAACATTTCTGATTGTTGAATGTAAGAAAGCTTTCTAAGTACATCTAATCTACTGTGGGGCTCGAACTCCTAGACTATGCTCTTTTCTACCATGTATCTATAGGTTGTAGCCTTCTTCTTGTTTGAAGAGGAGTTGTCTATTATCCGAGCTACCTTCCCTACCTCTGATGCCTTGAAGGAATTGCAAATTGGCTCATCAGATGAAGACAACTTTCTGTTCTTGTCAATTAGAGTTGAATAGCTTCCCTATGCACTCAGCACAAACTCTGACCGATAAGAAACATCCCACCCACCAACTATGAGGTCCCACAAAATTGTTGCTCCCGCCTGAACAACAGACAACTTGAATGTGAGAATTCAAAAACAAAGAAAAATCCTAATCGCATAGATCTTGAGGATGAACTTGATCTCAAATCCAACACCCATAAAATTTATATCCAAAACTAAAACTCATAAAATTTGGAAGTATATTGGAAACAAAACTGAAGCGAAAGAGAAAAATTTTAATGCAAGAACTGACACAAAATCTTCAAACTTGAGCAATTTTTGACGTACATTACCTCCACTCCCTTGATCTCAAGATTGATTTTCTCCCTAGCTCTAATGGAGAACTCTACTACAGGCTTGTGAGGTCCAAAATCTACGTCTTTGGTCCTGCTAAGTCCCCCATACTGTATAGGCACATTCTCTAGAGATATAAATCTGTAAGTAAAATCAAGTATTAAATAAGTTTCTAGGAATTTTTCATTGAATATGCCCTTCATTCTATCATATATAATCAGAGTCTTCAATTGAGGTTGAGCATATTTTCACTACATTAGATAAGGAATTTCACATACTTGTAGAAGGTCTATGTGACTTTTCCTTCACGTGCAATTACAAATTTTCTCTTGGTACGTTGTGTCAATAAAGGGCTTAACATGTAGTACAGTGCACTGGAATACCATGGAACATTGATGAACACCTGAAAATAGAGAGAATACTAATTAAGAGGTGATTTTTATATTTTATAAACTGAGTATAATATCCTCACCCTTATAGGGCCCAACAAAATCCCACGCTTGCAAACTGAATATAGCAACAAGACTTAATTACATATGGAATACTTGACAATTAGCAAGATTGGAGAAATTCTTCAACATTGTCTATTTTGAAAAATCTATTATCAACAAGAAGGATTGAGATCAATTCATGTTTGGCAACAACTATCCTCATATGCAACGGTGGAACAATTTGAAATGCATGATCGTCTTAACATTGATTTCACTCCACATTATCTTCATGTGAAAATTTGATCTAAGGCTTTCCAAGCATTTTTTTGAAGTATGATCAAATATCTTCAAGCTGTAAGCAACATTGGCTCTATACATACATATTTCTGTGGAAATCAATCTTGGAAATGGGCTCTTTCTTTCAAGAAACCTATAACAGGTTTCTAGTAGCTTGGTTCTCTGACTATCTTTGGAGCCTTGGATCTGACTTATTATCTATTTCATTATATAATTTCCAGAGCATTGCATTTGGCATTACCAACTCTATTTGAAGCAACATCACCACATTACACAAAAGATCACATTATGAAATGCCGTCTTTCTAATGATCATCACATAATCCTCACTCTTCCTCACTCTCACTCATCTGTGGCCACATGTCTCTCCAATTATCAGGTCTACTCATTCTAATGCTATGAGAATCAATGTAATGGTAATGGCATCATGTATTTGGTAGTTTGTATCAGCATACGCTATTGTGCTATATCATCTCTTCTATATATATGGCATCTCTAGCTCAACATAATTTATTGCATTATTGTTTCAGTCTAGAAGCCATGATAATATATTGAATCTCTTGTAAATTGCCAACTGTGTTATAGTCTTGTGTGAATAGAACAGTTAGATAGTTCATCTTTTGAAATGTTATTTATGAAGAAGCTCATGGGATCTACTAGTAATAGAAAATACACCACTTTTCATAAATGAAACACACCTGGAGCCCTATTTTAAATATAAAATAAGAAAAGAAGTACATGGCACTATGTAACAATCTGTTTTGGGAAAACACTCATTAACATGAAATATAAGGTGTCTTGAAGAAGGTAAATGACAGATTCTATGTCTTGTCGAGCATGATAAGCAGAAGATCCTATAAGAAATAGTTTTATAGATATTGTCACTTGAATGAAAAACAAACTTCCCTATCATGAATCAATTGCCTCATGGAAGTCTCATCTCTTGTATGGATAGCACATGATTAAAGGCTAGATGATCATCCAAAACAAAGCTTCAGAGGGAGCTATAAAATCCTAGGAGTAATAGAAAATTGTAGATGGTTACATTATAGGCAGAGTTACCTTCTCAATATTAAGGGGGAGTTATGATGTTTGGATTCAACAATTGATGTTGATAATCATCCTCTCCTCTATCAATTGTTTCCCTCGATACGAAGATGGAGAGCTACTCATTGAGATAGTATGATTGAGATTTCATTGCAGACAAAGGGAAAGTATAAAAGGAAATCTAAGAAGAGGATCATGACACATCGTGTGTAAGAGAGATGTATCCCTATTGTACTAAGCGTGCCATAAGAGGGCCCAGTTCTGTTCATAAGGAAACAAACCCTAATGAAGGTAGAAAACTAATGTGAGCAACCTAAGTTTGCTAAGGCAAGGTTGTGGAAGTTAGAGACCTAACCGTGTCATTTTATGAGTATTGGAGAAGGGCTGAAGCCCTATTTTTCTTGTTGTAGGTAGAGTGTAAGACTTCTAAGGCAGTTGGAAAGGGACCGAGACTCCTCAAGACTATACACAGAAGGGAGAGAAGAGCCGTAGGATGGTTAGGTTATCCACATGTCTGTAGAGGGCATATTTTAGAGGGCCAGGGCACAAATTAGTAGCCTAGTGTGGCTTAGAGAAGGCTACAAGGTGGTTAAGGCCTAATATGTCCTAATGCTACTAAGACAAAGGTGTTGAGCTTTAGATCTGGAAGCTCGAGGGTTAGCTTTAGTAAACCAAGGATCAGATTTGAGGTTCTAAGGGTCAGATCAAGGGTGTTGAAGGAAAAATCTAGAGCGCTTAAGGTGTGAATAAAGTGTTGTAGCAGATCAGATGTGGAAACTGGGCATCGATGGTATAGATGAAGGGTTCTATGGGCCTGGTAGACTTGGACAAAGATCCAAGAAGGACTGACCATGTATCTTATCATTGAAATAAATAAAGAATCAAGATCTAGACAAGAAGGTTAAGATCTAGGAGCTATGAACGTGTATTTAAGGGCTAATGTATAGTCATGATAGTGGACCTAATGAGTGTGAGCAAGTTATTGTTAAAGGACTGATATACAGTGAATTAGAGAAACAATTCATTGTGAGTTGTTGATCTTATATGGAGCTTATTGTACAATAATTTGATGGGAAAATTCCCTGTGAGAAGCAGATCTACTAGGGTTGAGTATACAATTTATTTTGGAGCAACAAATACACTTGTGAGAAATTGATCTAAGGAGGCAAAAGGACATGCCAGGTGTCAAGGAAAACAATACCAAACCAAAGTATCCTCAAAAGGGGACAGCGAAATGAGGCATTGTCTTAACAACTTTGTGTAGTGAGACCATTCTTGTGCAAGGTGATCTCCAAAGTGAAGTTCATTCACATCTTTCCAAGTTTCCATAACAAAATATCCAGCCCTCTTTGAGACCTAGTGAAGGTAGAATTATCCTTGATCATTTAAACTCTGAACGAGATGCTCTTAAAGGATGTGTGAGTCCCTACTACCAATCCCAAGATCCTTTCCAATGAGAATATTTTTGTTATCGCCCACCTTCTATCTGAGTCCCAATGGAATTAGTTACAAAAAATTCATGATAGCTCTCCATATAATCAAACCATTCTAGGCTGACTTTCTTGGATATTTGATCCAATGCAACATGGAGGCTGGGGAAATGTATTTTTGTTCCATGATTTGAGACTAGAGACCCGATCCATAGATCATCTTCCAAGCTCCCGACCGCTAGAGCCCTTGAGAACCAAGTGAGATTCTTTAGACCCCAACCCCCTAAGGCTTTTGGAATGGTTGTAGAGGGCCAAACAACCAGGGAAAAGGGTTTTCCATCCTATTGACCCGCACATAGATATATCAAAGAGATTTTCTTGATTATATTTAGCGTAAATTTTTGAATCCAAGCGAGAGAGGCCTAATATAGCTTCTAAAATAGATTTGTAAAGCACCAACCTTCTAACTTTGGAGAGCCATTTATTATACCAACTTCTAATTTTAAGATCCACTTGTTGAAAATATGATGTTCTGTGCTGAAACAATTACTTATTCCAAAAACTTCTTTATGTTGCACTATTAGTTAAGCAATTTTAGATAGAACATAAACCAAATGCACAATAGAAGACATTGAATAACAAAATGAGACACAGAATTTAGGTCCAATGACTAGGGAAAAACCCACAAGGGAAAAACCCAACCAGATTCTTCTTCTATTAGATATCAGTTGTTCAACAAAGGTACAAAGTACAATGAGAGATCAAGAGAATGATTTTATATGTCAAGACTAAGAGCAAGAAGGAAGAAGATGTAACGTATTGCAAATTAGTATCCTGCAATGTGTAAAGAAGACCTCCTTCTTACACAACAACATATAGTGTTAAATTTAGAAGAAGAGAGAGCAATTGTACTATATTTCAATGCCAGTAAAATCTAAGATATCACCTGGAGTATATTGAGCATGTGAATAGGGTGTTCCAGGCAGAATATAGCAAATAAAATTATCTGCATGCCCTTTGCATTCCTGAAGAGAGTGCACATTTTGTCTCAAAAACTCCTGCACACAAACGGCATGAATATAATCAATCATTTACATAGAACACCCAGTAGACAATCAAACTACCCAAAAAATTCTCCCTGTAGTTAATTACAATAATAAAGAGTTATTTGAATATTAAAATCTATTAAGGAATACATATTTGAATTTAGGAAGGGGTATTCAATGCTTTTGGATTTAAACATGTTACCTCTTAAAACTAAACACGTGCTATTGTACTGATTGTTGAACTTACGAGGATTGCAGATTCCAGGAATATCTAGGAATCTTACTGTCACTAGAAATGTCAAACAATTAACCCTCTTGTAACCATCATATTTAAAGGTATTCCCGGAATCTTCAATCAACATAAGAATACCTTGCTACTAAATGTTAGGAAACCACTGCTACCTTCCATGCTTCCCAAAAAAGCCTTGGTTTCACCCTGAGCAATCTGGAAAGAATCATAATAAGCTTATGTGTGGTTCCTTTGGTTCCACCAGCATGGGTGGCATGGTCAGCTATTTGTGAAACCAGTATTCTAATATCCTTAGCATTATTATCAACAGCCACTGTTCTTCCCAGGTCAGTGAACTCAGCTTCGCCTTGGCATCAAAAGTGTAATTGCATAAAAGGAATGTTGGTCTCATGCCAATAGGTCTCCTACAATGAATGTGCAGGAACCTAGTGCATAGACTGTTTTTCTCTTCGCTTATCTACCCAGCGCTTATTTCCCTTTCCAAATATCAATAATTATTTTCTAAGAAAAATCTATAATAAGAAAAATATTTTACTATATTCTAAAAGGTGAAGATGTCAAAATCATGCCCAAAGTGAAAGGAAATAAAATATCTTTCCTCAAACCACCAAATATATAAAGAAAACAATAATGATTATAATAATAAAACTAGATCTATAGATCTATGCATGATATGAGAACCATAAGCATTCAAGGCACTAAAAATATCTTTGACCAAAACAAACCAAAAATTTCAAACTCAACAAAATCCTCTAAACAAGCAACAAACAAACCACTAAAATTTTCTAAGATATCAAAGCTAGACATCAACACAATTTCATGCACTTGAATAAGCCCATTGTTGCTTAGCGTTATACTTCTTAAATTAGTTTTTTATCATTAATACTAGGACACTATCTATGTGAAAATAAATAGGTCCCAACTTCATAAAATCCGACTTCATTTCCAATCAAAGATCAAAACCAGCTTCATTTCCAATACTAATATAAAATCACAAATTTTCCAAATATCAATAATTGTTTTCCAAGAAAATATAAAATTCGAAACTCAGAAAAATTCCCCAAACATAAGAAACATATATACCATTAAAATTTTCCAAGATGTCAGAGCTAGACATCAAGGTAGTTTCATGTACTTGAATGATCCCATTGATGCTTTGTGTTAGTCTTATTAAATTAGTTACTTATCATTTAATACTAGTAAGACAATATCTATGTGAAAAGAAATAGGTCCCAGCCTCTTCAAATCCAGCTTCATTTCCTATCACAAATAAGAAACAAACAATGTAAGGATTAAATATGAAACATCAATCTTAAAATAACACGCATGAAAGAAATGTAGATGCAATGTTACAATGAAAAATACAAAATATAGAACCCATTTTTACCTGAATTTTACATATAGTAATCTTGCATGATCAACGGAACATGTATACCAAAATAAGAGTCCTAGGGTATTTCAATTTCCCAGTTCTCATCTTCGTCATCATTTTCTACATTGTGAACATGATCTTCTCTAGATGTACTGTCATTATGAGCCTCCAAAATAATATGTTCTGTATCAAGTTCATTAGATAAATTTGTTATATTGTTTTCTCCCCTTCTATCACAATCTTATCGCCAAAGCGCTAGTGCTCTTTCATATGGAAAATTGTTAATGTCATACTTTGCTACATACAATCTTAAACATGTATCCACATGTTTATCAAGCTTGTTCCTCAACTTTGACTTCAAGAATGATAGTGCACTAAACATTCTCTCATCCTCCACTGATCCCAAAATCATGGTTTGACACGAATCTACTAATTTGAAATATTCTGATATGTTTTCTTACAATTATTGGCTAGCACTTAAAGTAGTCCATAATCTTGTTATAGCATCGTTTTCATTAGGATTCTCCAAAAAAGGATATTGCTTCCACACTGTTTCAGCAAAGCGTCCACCTTGTTGATACAATTTTGATGAATCTAAAATACCTTCAATGTGTTCTCCATGTATTAAGACTTTCTTGCAAAAGTGGTCTACTAAACATATTAATCTCTTTTGAAAATCGGCTATTAAATTTCTTGGATATTGACAATTGTTCCAATATTGAGGGTATACCACACACATTACCTCTAACAATTTATCTCGAGGAAATCGTTCTCTTATCTTTGATGATAGTGATCTTGCAATTTCTACCAAATTTTGTCTCACTGAAATCACAATATTATCAAATTGGTCTCTTGACACGAAACAATCTTTGGTGATTCGTCCCGTCTTACTAATATAATGAAAGAGGACCATACACCCACACACTGTGATACATAATATCCCTTTTTCATCAAACGTCAAAAAAATTTCTGTATTTTCTATATTGATGATCTTAGTCCAACTTGTAAACTTTGGACCAGTAAAAGAGTTCGGCATCATATACAAATTATCCAATGCAAGGCATTCTGGCTTTCTCGCATTTTTGTATTCGGAAATATACATTGTGCGATTATGAGACATTTTCATGAGGACATTCATTTCATGTAGCATAGGAAGAATTCCAGCCAATGTCAATAATGTTTCTATATCAGTTAGTCGAAAAAGAAGATCTTGAGCTTTGTCTACATTGTAGCGATTTTCACACATCAACCCTACCAAATATTTGAACTCACTAAATAGTCTTTGAGCTGGTCCATTTAATGAGATCCATCTTGTATCAACTTCTTTCAGTAGTTTTTTTCCATCTGTAACACCATCTTCAAATTGTTGAAACTATAAATATCATTTGGGACTACGCGAAAAGTATCCATGAGTCTCACGTACAATATCTTCAACTTTTGAAACTGATGGAAACTTGCTTACTATTTTAAATGAAAGATTCATCCTATGAGCCATCATAATGAATATTAAGCATATATGGCGAAGCTAATAGTTGTAGTCTAACACAAAGACCATTCCTTTGTCCTTGCATTACCGATGCTCCATCTTCTCCAACACATACCAAATTTTGCAATCATTAAATGATCCATACCACTTTCCTTCAAACTATTAAGAACAAGTTCATAAATGTTTCCAGCTGTAGAATTCCCTCTCATCTTTTTAATCCCAAGAAGATAGGAAAGCCTAATATGGTCATTAACCATATAAATGCTCATGCAGATCCATGAAGTATTATCTATATTTGTAACCTCATCCAAAGACAATGCCAAAATCCTAGCATTTGCAATATCCTGTTTCAAATCATCATTTTCTACTTGAGCTAGATCTCTTGCCCATTCCCAACCACTAGTTATGGACCAATGAGAAGACGGAAAGTTTGGCACGTGAAGAAAAGATAGAAATTTCATGTAATCTGGATAATCTGTCATAGGACGACCTTTACATAAGATGTGAAATACAATGCTCAATTGTATCATCTTGGATAACAAACTTCTTTCCATCGTAATTTCAAATTGAGATATGATGGTTCCTCCACCTGCCTCAAGTTTCCTCTTACTTATTAAATAATTTTTGTATTCTTCCACACATTGGATATGTCGACATTCCTCAAAAGATTTCCACCTAACAATAGATTTCACTTTACCATTTATAATTTTCTTTTCATACACCTTTCCTGCATAATTTTTTACTTTATCTAGCTTCATCTGAAATTTCACCACCCTGCAAATTTTCCAACTACACACAATACATCTAAATTCTCATAAATACTTATTTGTAGGAGGTATTTCTTCAATAAATGGAAAACTTAAGACCCAATCATCTTGGAATTTTCTCCCTACGGTCCACTAGCCTTTTTTCCTTTTCTGTGAATGGTTTGTGTCACCTTCCAAGGAAAAATATTTAACATTTTCATCACTAATTTATCTTGAAACTGCATTTATCTCACCCTAATTGCTTGAGGAACCTATTATTTCATCCATCATATGGATATCAGATGCATTTTCACAAGAGTTAACATCTCTCTTAGTAATAGATTGCTCAAAGGAGCTTGAAGCATGAAGAGAATGTGTATTCTTGGATTGAGGCTTTTTAAAGTATGATAATACATCCATTTGCCTTGATAGTTTCTTCCCAGGATTAGCTTTTGACATCTCACTTAATATTCCAGAAGTAAAATTTCAAATCGATCTAGAAACCTGCATCAATAATTTCCAAGAGTTGAGAATTACTAGATTTGTAAGTAACTTTCAAAGTAAAATAAGTGTAATGTTCACAATAACCATTGATCTGGATTTTATGCAGGAACGCAACAAAATACAGAAATAACCATGAACATAGAGATGCAGCGGAAATAATGCTTCATTTCATTAATATCAAATAACAAAAATATGCTTATAGGCATAATGGAAATAAAATAGCTAGGGTGCTGGTAGCGAATCTCTGAGAAGAGATGTGATGGCTACAGACCTCTGAACTATGTTAAAATGAGGCTCGAGGGCCTATTTATTGTTGAGAAACAATGTAGAATCCGAAACGTCCAAAAACCAAATAGTAGGAGATGAGGCGCCAAAACTGTGGGCGCCCATTTGGGTAAATTGGTGGTTCAACTTCTCGAGGGCGTAACTTTGGCATCCGATCTCCGTTTGACGTGCTCAATAGCTCGTTAGAAATATCTATCCGAGGAGTACAACTTTTGAATGAGCAACATTGGTCCATGGACCCATGTTGCTCTCCGTTTTCCCAAAAAACGTCGTTTAGGGCCTCAAAAAGGCTCTAGAAGTTCAGGACCCAAAAAATTACTAAAAATAGTAAGTTTTGTTGCAACTTGAAAATTGAAAGAACTGATGGTGGGGATTCAAATGGACTCGGTGGGTGACCACCAATATGCACCTGGATTATTAATGCCCCAAAACGGCTCCGGGAGTGGAGGACCCGAAAACCTACTAAAAATAGTAAGTTGTGCTGAATGTGAAGAGCTGCAAGAATTGATGGTGCTAGTCCAAATGGAATAGGTGGGTGGCCACCGATATCCACCTGGATCATTCCTCCCTCCTTAGGAATAAATGGTCCCCATTGCGTTGAGATCCTCCATGAGATGAGGCAAATTCTATTGAACTGAGTATTAGATGTGTTGAAGATGTCAAGGACCTGCGGGTGGACATGCTGGATGCATTTAGTAAATTTGGTTTCTTTATCAGCCTCAGACAATACATGTTTGGATTCTGTATGTGTAGTTGCAGGATGTATGGCAACTTCAAGCGGTGGTGCATTGGGAGTCAGATCAATGGAGTGCTTGTCCTGACATTGTAGAGGAACCTCTATGAGTGAGGGGAAAAATTCTTCGTATTCCTCCATGACTTTGTCCATCTGCTGTAGCCGTGCAAAGGAGCCCTGTTTCGAGGTTGTGGCCACAATATTTTTCTTTCCCTGTGAGTGAGTTGTAAGGAAAATGAATTTCCTGGTTTGGGAAACAATCTTACTGCGTTGTTTTGTAGTAGTTAAAGAGATGACAAGAGGTGGTGCTACCTCCGGTATCCTGTACAAATTATTTCCCAAAGTAATAATAACAGCACGAGGCCTAGACTCATACACAACATGTCGCCTCCACAAGTATGGTTGGCCCAATAATACATAAGCTACATCAAGAGGAGCAACATCACACAATACCTCATCCGTGAATGGCTTGATACTGTACGGAAGGCGGCACTGCTGGCGGATGCGGAGATCTCTCCCTGGGTGGAGCCACCCGATGGTATACGGCTGTGGGTGTGCTATGGTCGGTAGGCCGAGACACTTCACGACCTCAGTGGAAATGAGGTTCTTTTGGCTTCCGCTATTGACGAGAAATTGCAGCGAAGAAACCTTCACCCACATCAGCGACTGGAAGAGGTACTTCCCCTCTTCTGGATCCTCTGGACCCTCCCTCTGGATCTTGGTGGTGGAAATAATGGCACTGGGATCCGCATCAATGATCTACTTCCCTTTTTCATTTCCTTTTTCTGGTTCTAACTCAGGGTCAGAAAATGCATCTGATTCGGGTGCCTTTAGTTCGGCCACCAAAGACTGTTTGGCCCGACACTCGTTTGTGCTGTGAGTGGGGCTGTTATGAAATTCACACCACTTACCTACGTCCTTCTTTGGATTTGTGGTGTTGTTCTGAGTCACATTTCTTTGGCCTTGCCCCTTGTTCTTCGGTCCGGGGGCACCTTTCGAATTTGCAGATCCAAAGTCTCACTTCTTCTGCTTAAATTTCTGCTCGATCTTGGCGGCATAGCGATATGCTGTGCCAAGAGATGTAATGTCGAGGAACTCCATTTCCTCCTGAATGTGTTTGTGCAGACAGCTGCGGTACTTGAGCACCAAATGTCTCTCTGAATCTTTAATACCCAACTTTGTGCGCAGGGTATGGAATAGATTCGTCAGTTCATGCACATCTTGATCCTTTTGTTGCCGCAGCGTGGTCCATTGGATGTATTTGTCCTCATAGCTCCCCACGGGGTAATATTGTTCCTTGATGCCATCTCGAAATGAATTCCAAGTGGGTGTGGTCGAGAACAGAGAGGGTTCCCCTTCGCCCTCTTGCTCACGATAGGTTTCCCACCAGTCTTTGACATGGGGGGCGGCTTTGAGGAGTGCAAAAATAATCTTTTCTCGGTCAGAGAAGTCATGGACCGAGAAATACCCTTCCAACAAATTTAACCATCTGTCTACAGCGTCTGCATCTATTTTTCCTTCAAATATAGGAATGTCAAATTTTACCTGTACCTTGAAGGGAGTGGCGCCTCCAGAGTGGCTGTTGGATGCAGATGCGCCATATGTGGGTAGTCGTTGAAGGATTTGAGCAAAGTTATCCATCATCACGTTCCTTTGTTTCTCGAGAGCCTCCTCGAGCAGTATTTTGATAGGATCTCCTGCTCCCTCGTCCTTCTTTTCTTCCGCCATGGGAGGTCGTCGGGGTTTGCGAGGCTGATCTTGCAAGGGTTCAACCAGATCGAGCCCTAACTCCTTATACCCTGACCGCGTTGGGGACATGCAAAGAAAAACAAAGAAAGAGCAGACCCCCTCTGATACCACTGATCCGGATTTATGCAGGAACGCAACAGAATACATAAATAACCATGAACATAGAGATGCAGCGGAAATAATGCTTCATTTCATTAATATCAAATAACAGAAATATGCTTACAAGCATAATGGAAATAAAATAGCTAGGGTGCTGGTAGCGAATCTCTGAGAAGAGATGTGATGGCTACAGACCTCTGAACTATGTTACAATGAGGCTCGAGGGCCTATTTATTGTTGAGAAACAATGTAGAATCCGAAACGTCCAAAAACCTAACTGTAGGAGATGAGGCGCCAAAACTGTGGGTGCCCGTTTGGGTAAATTGGTGGTTCAACTTCTCGAGGGCGTAACTTTGGCATCCGATCTCCGTTTGACGTGCTCAATAGCTCGTTAAAAAGATCTATCCAAGGAGTACAACTTTTCAACAAGACACATTGGTCCATGAACCCATGTTGCTCTCCATTTTCCCAAAAAACGTCGTTTAGGGCCTCAAAACGGCTCTAGAAGTTCAGGACCCAAAAAATTACTAAAAATAGTAAGTTTTGTTGCAACTTGAAAATTGAAAAAACTGATGGTGGGGGTTCAAATGGACTCGGTGAGTGGCCACCAATATGCACCTAGATTATTAATGCCCCAAAACGGCTCCGGGAGTGGAGGACCCGAAAACCTACTAAAAATAGTAAGTTGTGCTAAATGTGAAGAGCTGCAAGGATTGATGGTGCTAGTCCAAATGGAATAGGTGGGTGGCCACCGATATCCACCTGGATAATTCCTCCCTCCTTAGGAAGCAATGGTCCCCATTGCGTTGAGATCCTCCATGAGATGAGGCAAATTCTGTTGAACTGAGTATTAGATGTGTTGAAGATGTCAAGGACCTGCGGGTGGACATGCTGGATGCATTTAGTAAATTTGGTTTCTTTATCAGCCTCAGACAATACATGTTTGGATTCTGTATGTGTAGTTGCAGGATGTATGGCAAATTCAGGCGGTGGTGCGTTGGGAGTCAGATCAATGGAGTGCTTGTCCTAACAGTGTAGAGGAACCTCTATGAGTGAGGGGAAAACTTCCTCGTATTCCTCCATGACTTTGTCCATCTGCTGTAGCCGTGCAAAGGAGCCCTGTTTTGAGGTTGTGGCCACAATATTTTTCTTTCCATGTGAGTGATTTTGTAAGGAAAATGAATTTCCTGGTTTGGGAAACAATCTTACTGCGTTTTTTTTTAGTAGTTAAAGAGATGACAGGAGGCGGTGCTACGTCCGATATCTTGTACAAGTTATTTCCCAAAGTAATTATAACAGCACGAGGCCTAGACTCATACACAGCATGTCGCCTCCACAAGTATGGTTGGCCCAATAATACAACAGCTACATCAAGAGGAGCAACATCCCACAATACCTCATCCGTGAATGGCTTGATACTGTACGGAAGGCGACATTGTTGGCAGATGCGGAGGTCTCTCCCTGGGTGGAGCCACTCGATGGTATACGGCTGTGGGTGTGGTATGGTCGGTAGGCCGAGACGCTTCACGACCTCAGCTGAAATGAGGTTCTTTTGGCTTCCACTATCAACGAGAAATTGCAGTGGAGAACCCTTCACCCACATCTGCGACTAGAAGAGGCGCTCCCCCTCTTCTGGATCCTCTGGACCCTCCCTCTGGATCTTGGTGGTGGAAATAATGGCACTGGGATCCGCATCAATGATCTGCTTCCCTTTGTCATTGCCTTTGTCTGGTTCTAACTCAGGGTCAGAAAATGCATCTGATTCGGGTGCCTTTAGTTCGGCCATCAAAGACTGTTTGGCCCGACACTCGTTTGTGCTGTGAGTGGGGCTGTTATGAAATTCACACCACTTCCCTGTGTCCTTCTTTGGATTTGTGGTGTTGTTTTGAGTCACATTGCTTTGGCCTTGCCCCTTGTTCTTCAGTTCGGGGGCACCTTTCGAATTTGCAGATCCAAAGTCTCGCTTCTTCTGCTTAAATTTCTGCTCGATCTTGGCGGCATAGCGATATTCCGTGCCAAGCGATGTAATGTCGAGGAACTCCATTTCCTTTTGAATGTGTTTGTGCAGAAAGCTGCGGTACTTGAGAACCAAATGTCTCTCTCAATCTTTAATACCCAACTTTTTGCGCAGGGTATGGAACAGATTCGTCAGTTCGTGCACATCTTGATCCTTTTGTTGCCGCAGCGTGGTCCATTGGATGTATTTGTCCTCATAGCTCCCCACGGGGTAATATTGTTCCTTGATGCCATCTCGGAACGAATTCCAAGTGGGTGTGGCCGAGAACAGAGAAGGTTCCCCTTTGCCCTCTTGCTCACGGTAGGTTTCCCACCAATCTTTGACATGGGGGGTGGCTTTGAGGAGTGCAAAAATAATCTTTTCTCGGTCAGAGAAGTCATGGACCGAGAAATACCCTTCCAGCAAATTTAACCATCTGTCTACGGCATCTACATCTATTTTTCCTTCAAATATAGGAATGTCAAAGTTTACCTGTACCTTGAAGGGAGTGGTGCCTCCAGAGTGGCTGTTGGATGCAGATGCGCCATATGTGGGCAGTTGTTGAAGGATTTGAGCAAAGTTATCCATCATCGCATTCCTTTGTTTCTCGAGGGCCTCCTCGAGCAGTGTTTTGATAGGATCTCCTGCTCCCTCGTCTTTCTTTTCTTCCGCCATGGGAGGTCGTCAAGGTTTGCGAGGCTGATCTTGCAAGGGTTCAACCAGATCGAGCCCTAACTCCTTATACCCTGACCGTGTTGGGGACATGCAAAGAAAAACAAAGAAAGAGCAGACCCCCTCTGATACCACTGATCCGGATTTTATGCAGGAACACAACAAAATACAGAAATAACCATGAACATAGAGATGCAGCGGAAATAATGCTTCATTTCGTTAATATCAAATAACAGAAATATGCTTACAGGCATAATGGAAATAAAATAGTTGGGGTGCTGGTAGCGAATCTCTGAGAAGAGATGTGATGGCTACAGACCTCTGAACTGTGTTACAATGAGGCTCGAGGGCCTATTTATTGTTGAGAAACAATGTAGAATCCGAAACGTCCAAAAACCTAACCATAGGAGATGAGGCGCCAAAACTGTGGGCACCCGTTTGGGTAAATTGGTGGTTCAACTTCTCGAGGGCGTAACTTTGGAATCCGATCTCCGTTTGACATGCTCAATAGCTCGTTAGAAATATCTATCCAAGGAGTACACATTTTGAATGAGAAACATTGGTCCATGGACGGACCCATGTTGCTCTCCGTTTCCCCAAAAAACGTCGTTTAGGGCCTCAAAACGGCTCCGGAAGTTCAGGACCCAAAAAATTACTAAAAATAGTAAGTTTTGTTGCAACTTGAAAATTGAAAGAACTGATGGTGGGGGTTCAAATGGACTCAGTGGGTGGCCACAAATATGCACCTGGATTATTAATGCCCCAAAACGGCTACCTTATTCCTAAAAAACCCGAAAACCTGCTAAAAATAGTAAGTTGTGCTGAATGTGAAGAGCTGCAAGAATTGATGGTGCTAGTCCAAATGGAATAGGTGGGTGGCCACCAATATCCACCTGGATCAACCATTAAGCAATTTTTTATTAAAATGTTGTGCCAAGGCCCAAGCCCAAAAGAAAAAATAAATCATTATACACAAAACAATAACATGATTCATCATCATCTATAAAACAAATAACATCATTCAAATGTAAAATATATAAAAATTTCCACTAAATTAATTCATATCTCCAAATCACCTAATGAACACTTGAAAGCTTTAAACAAAACAACAAAGTATTACAATAACTTTAATCATCCTTTGCAAAACACCTCTCCCTTAAGTTGTAAAGAATTGATTATAAGAAGTTGAAACATATCCTCGATCATTTTCCATGATAAAAGTGAGGAGGAAGGCAACTATTCAGTTAATAGTGATTATTTTACTTATCTTTCCCTTGATGAATTGGTTATAAGAAGTTGAAACATACCCTCTATCATTTTACATGATAAAAGTGAGGAGGAAGGCAACTAGTCAGTTACTAATGACATTTACACCCTCCATAGAGAAGACGGAGGACTTGGGCTAATTAACAGCCATGCTCCAAGGATGGTTTTAGCGACTAAATGGCTTGCAAGGACAAATGAAGGAGAAGCTCTTTATGAGGTAGTTTTAAAGTGCTAGAAACAACTTCACATATACACAACATCCAAGTCCCTAATGATTTATGATTTAATCATAGGTGCAAATTCCTTTAATTTTCCTAGATGAACAATTGTCAAAACAATTTTGAATCATTGTAAGTAATATTTCACGAGCTTGACGAGGAGCTAAGGATTTTTAAGAGTGTTCTTACAGTAAGACACCAAGTGGGCCACATTACTAGGCGGGCCAATTATTTGAGTTTACATGCATGGAACAGGCATGGGAAAAAGAAATTGCAAGCATTAAATCATCTAATGGTTTTGATCAGCGGAATGGACCCTTTACAGGGTAAATTAATGGAATGGTATCTTTACACTTGTTTAATCAAGAGAATGGACCCTTTCTATAGTTTTAATAAGTGAAATGGAAAAAAAAAACAACAGTATGTATCAAAAAAACATAGAATAGGCCAAAAGGACCAATGATTACACCAATTGCGAATAAAAACAGTAGTTGTGAAAAATTGCAAAAGGAAGAAGAAGAAGAAGAAGAAAAGAAAAAGTGGATATGCAAAAAGGATGAGGGAAACATGAGCAAAAATATGATGCATGTTGTTAATGGCCTGAATATAAGAATTGGTTATATCAACAAGCCTAAAACATTTCTCTAACACTTGGAGTGGGAAGCTCAAGGAGAATTCCAAGCAAGAAAAATCCCAATGAGTTTGAAATTGCAAAGCGCTAAAGAGACCTTGATATTGGTACGAGCACACATTGGCAATGTGAATAATTTCATCTAAGAAAGAGAGAATTCCAAGAAACCAAACATGCAAGTAAAGAGGAGATTGTTGCAAGCTGCACCTATGGTACACTATTCATTGGAATATCTATTTATAGAGGTACAACATTGGTGGAGAGTGATCATATTTAACCAAGTCTCCTAAGGTTATAATTATAAAATACATATTTAGGTGGGTGATCACAAGTGACCAAGCCCCCAATGAAATATAGGATGAAATTGGAAAAATAGAGTGAAAACGTAATTACAATTTTGAGTTGTTGAGTTCGGAATCTCCACAGTGAGCATTTTTGCGTCTACGTTTCGGGTCTAGAAAAAGAACCATTAGCAAGACAAATCCTGTTGAAAAGAGAGGAGGATAGATATCATATATATACACAAGAGTGCAGGATGAAGGCCGACCAACCATAAAATAATCAGTTTTTTAATTTTAATAAATTAAATTAATTTAAAGTTTCTATTTTAGTTATATGCAAAGTTGATCAATTTTCAATAATGATTAGCCTACATGATTAAGGGGTATGTATTAACTTCACTCCATGGCCACATCGAGAATTTTTCTAGGAATTTCAATTTAGGATTTTCACATTTCAAATGACAAATGTACAAAGATTGACAACATGATAATATCGATTCCTAAACAAAATGCATTCAACATATATTAATATCATGTAAACATGACATATCCAAGGTGTCCCGGACTATCCCTAGTAAACGAGGTTGAGAATCTTCACCTGGTGCAACTTCATCGCCAACACCTCAAATGAGAATTGTATAGCTTTAAGGGGGATAAGTTGCTTCCAGCGCATTTTCACACCACCTAAACGGTCAAAGCATAAGAAATGCAGTCACATTTGGACACATTTAGCTAGCAGAGACCCAAATTCACTTATGTGTAAAATTTAAATGTAAGTTTCAAACCATGAAACTCTATGTTGTCTTTATCACACCCTGCTATCATTGAGTGTTTTCGCTCCTTTATGACATAATTTTGGGTTTCTTATTTGTTTTGTATGGGTCTTAAGTTCTATCTTGGCAAAAAAAAACCCTAGAACCAATCTACAACAAAATAGCTTTACGTTGTTTATAAAATAATCTTTAATAAAGTCAATAGAAAGCATTCATTTTGAATTGCATCTAGTAAAGATACATAACCATGAGAAATTATGGGAAAAAATTATAATTAGTCCACTCCATTTTCATATCACAAATGCAAACAATTTCTCATTTCGCTGAGGTAAAGTGATTCTCAAAATGTTATACTTAAGCTTCTCTTCCTGACAAACCTCTCCGGTGATGGAAATTGTCAACAGTTTGGATTTCTAGCCCTATACAAGAAAATGTATGCCATGCTTCACTATGAAAAGTTACTTTGAAATGAATTTTTAGAGAGACATATATGGATCCATTATCATACCCTTTATCCCATGTAAAGGTTATGCTAAAAATCATAAACTCCTGTTCCCAAAAAAACTCACAAGTGATGCAAAGTGTTAAAAGTTTGGTTTTGTAGGCCTATACAAGTAATGCATACCCTGTCTCACTCTGAGAAGATACTTTGAAATTTGAATTAAATTTTCAAAGATCCAAATATGGATCCATTATTATATCCCTGATGCATTGTATAGGTTATGATACAAATCATAAAGAGTGTTGTGCTTGTAATAAACATGGTAATTATGTTCTAGAGCCTGGACACACATGAAACATCACAGTATGGAATGTCATGGAATTCACTACATGAACACGTTTGCAATATGATTTTAAACATGATCACATGTGACCAAGCCTCCCATGAAATATATAGGATGAAATTGGAAAAACAGAGTGAAAATGTAATTACAATTATAATACCTAGTCTAACTAAATCCAATGGGAGCATGGGGACTACACCTCAATCTCCTTGACTAATGTTTTGTTGTACCCCTAGATACATATTCTTAAAGGGAGTTCATTTTTCAATAGACTATACCATCATTCAACAATGCAGGCATCTTCTACCAAAGAAAAACTTACCAAGGCTTCATTTCGTAACCATAGATTGATATCCCCAATCAGATGATTAGTTCTATGATTGAACAAGTTAGTTATCACAAAAACAGTCCTAATGCCAATAGCAACTACAATAAAATATTCACTCCAGAAAATATCATTCCTAAGGTTAGCCACAATTAATAAGTGACAATATCCCAACAACACCTTGATCAAGAATCTGAATATGAATATAGCTCATATTTCTTGCATACAAATATTTCAAACAAACAATTAACTTCACTCTATGGCCACACCGAGGATTTTTATAGGAATTTCAATTTAGGATTTTCACATTTCAAATGAAAAATGTACAAAGATTGAAAACATGATAATATCGATTCCTAAAAAAATTTCATTCAACATATATTAACATCATGTAAACACGACATATCCAAGGTGTCCCCGACTATTCCTAGTAAACCAGGTTGAGAATCTTCAGCTGGTGCAAATTCATCGCCAACACCTCAAACAAGAATTGTATAGATTTAAGGGGGATAAGTTGCTTCCAGTGCATTTTCATACCACCTGGACGGTTAAAGCATAAGAAATGCAGTCACATTTGGACACATTCAACTAACAGAGGCCCAAATTCACTTATGTGTAAAATTTAAATCTAAGTTTCAAACCATGAAACTCTATGTTGTCTCTATCGCACCATGCTATCATTGATTGTTTTCACCCCTTTATGACATAAGTCTGAGCTTCTTATTTTTTTTGTATGGGTTTTAAGGTCTATCTTGGAAAAAAAAAAACCCTGGAACCAATCTGCAACAAAATAGCTTTATATTGTTTATAAAATAATCTTTAATAAAGTCAATAGAAAGCATTCATTTTGAATTGCATCTAGTAAAGATACATAACCATGAGAACTTACAGGACAAAATTATAATCATTCCACTCCATTTTCGGATCACAGATGCAAACGATTTATCTTTTCGCTGAGGTAAAGTGATTCTCAAAACGTTATACTGAAACTTCTCTTCCTGACAAACCTCTCCGGTGATGGAAAGTGTCAACAGTGTGGATTTCTAGCCCTATATAAGTAAATGTATGCCCTACTTCACTATGAAAATTTACTTTGAACTGAATTTTTAGAGGGACAAAGATGGATCCATTATCATACCCTTTATCCTATGCAAATGTTATGCTAAAAATCATAAACTTTTGTTCCCAACAAAACTTGCCAGTGATTGAAAGTGTTAAAATTTTGGTTTTGTAGGCCTATACAAGTAATGCATACCGTGTCTCACTATGAGAAGATACTTTGAAATTTGAATTAAATTTTCAAAGATCCAAATATGGATCCATTATTATTTCCCTGATGCATGGTATAGATTATGATACAAATCATAAAGAGTGTTGTGCTTGTAATAAACATGGTATCTATGTTTTGGATTCTGGACACACATGAAACATCCCAGTATGGAATGTCATGGAATTCACTGCATGAAAAATTTTGCAATATACTTTTAAAGGGGATCACATGTGACCAAGCCCCCCATGAAATATATAGGATGAAATTGGAAAAACAGATTGAAAACGTAATTACAATTATAATACCTAGTCTAACTAAGTCCAATGGGAGCATGGGGACTACACCTCAATCTCCTTGACTAATGTTTTGTAGTACCCCTAGATACATATACTTAAAGGGAGTTAAATTTTCAATAGACTATACCATCATTCAACAATGGGGGCATCTTCTACCAAAGAAAAAATTACCAAGGCTTCATCTCGTAACCATGGATTGATATTCCCAATCACATGATTAGTTCTATGATTGAACAAGTTAGTTATCACAAAAGCAGTCCTAATGCCAATAAAAACTGCAATAAAATATTCACTCCAGAAAATATTATTCCTAAGGTTAGCCACAATTAATGAGTGACAATATCCCAACAATACCTTGATCAAGAATCTGAATATGAATATAGATCATATTTCTTGCATACAGAGATTTCAAACAAACAATTAACTTCACTCTATGACCACACCGAGGATTTTTCTAGAAATTTCAATTTAGGATTTTCACATTTCAAATGAAAAATGTACAAATATTGACAACATGATAATATTGATTCAATATTGACTCCTAAACAAAATGCATTCAACATATATTAACATCATGTAAACACAGCATATCCAAGGTGTCCTGCACTATCCCTAGTAAACCAGGTTGAGAATCTTCAACTGGTGCAACCTCATCGCTAACACCTCAAACGAGAAATGTATGGCTTTAAGGGCGATAAGTTTCTTCTGGTGCATTTTCACACCACCTGGACGGTCAAAGCATAAGAAATGCAGTCACATTTGGACACATTCAACTAACAGAGACCCAAATTCACTTATGTGTAAAATTTAAATCCAAGTTTCAAACCATGAAACTCTATGTTGTCTCTATCGCACCCTGCTATCATTGAGTGTTTCAACCCATTTATGAAATAATTGTTGGCTTCTTATATGTTTTGTATGGGTTTTAAGGTCTATCTTGGCAGAAAAAAACCCTAGAACCAATCTGCAATAAAATAGCTTTATATTGTTTATAAAATAAACTTTAATAAAGTCAATAGAAAGCATTCATTTTGAATTGCATCCAGTAAAGATACATAACCATGAGAACTTATGGGACAAAATTATAATCATTCCATTCCATTTTCATATCACAGATGCAAACGATTTCTCTTTTCGCTGAGGTAAAGTGATTCTCAAAACGTTATACTGAAACTTATCTTCCTGACAAACCTCTCTGGTGATGGAAAGTGTCAACGGTTTGGATTTCTAGCCCTATACAAGTAAATGTATGCCCTGTTTCACCATGAAAAGTTGCTTTGAACTGAATTTTTAGAGAGACAGAGATGGATCCATTATCATACCCTTTATCCCATGTAAAGGTTATGCTAAAAATCATAAACTGTTGTTCCTAAAAAAACTCGCCAGTGATGGAGAGTGTTAAAAGTTTGGTTTTGTAGGGCTATACAAGTAATGCATAACCTATCTCACTATGAGAATATACTTTAAAATTTGAATTAAATTTTCAAAGATCCAAAGATGGATCCATTATTATATCCTTGATACATTGTATAGGTTATGATACAAATCATAAAGAGTGTTGTGCTTGTAATAAACATGGTATCTATGTTCTGGAGTCTGGACACACATGAAACATCCCAGTATGGAATGTCATCGAATTCACTACATGAACAAGTTTTCAATATGATTTTAAAGGTGATCACATGTGACCAAGCCCACCATGAAATATATAGGATGAACTTGGAAAAACAGAGTGAAAACGTAATTACAATTATAATACCTAGTATAAATAAGTCCAATGGGAGCATGGGGACTATACCTCAGTCTCCTTGACTAATGTTTTGTAGTACCCCTAGATACATATACTTAAAGAGAGTTCACTTTTCAATAGACTATACCATCATTCAACAATGGGGGCATCTTCTACCAAAAAAAAAATTACCAAGGCTTCATCTCGTAACCATGGATTGATATCCGCAATTAGATGATTAGTTCTATGATTGAACAAGTTAGTTATCACAAAAGAAGTCCTAATTCCAATAGCAACTGCGATAAAATATTCACTCCAAACAATATCATTCCTAAGGTTAGCCACAATTAATGAGTGAAAATATCCCAACAACACCTTGATCAAGAATCTGAATATGAATATAGCTCATATTTCTTGCATACAAATATTTAAAACAAAAAATTAACTTCACTCTATGGCCACACCGAGGATTTTTCTAGGAATTTCACTTTAGGATTTTCACATTTCAAATGAAAATTGTACAAATATTGACAACATGAAATATCGATTCCTAAACAAAATTCATTCAACATATATTAACATCATGTAAACATGACATATCCAAGGTGTCCAAGACTATCTGTAGTAAACCAAGTTGAGAATATTCAGTTGGTGAAACTTCATCGCTAACACCTCAAATGGGAACTGTATGGCTTTAAGGAGGATAAGTTTCTTCTAGTGCATTTTCACACCACCTGGACGGTCAATGCATAAGAAATGCAGTCACATTTGGACACATTCAACTAACAAAGACCCAAATTCACTTATATGTAAAATTTAAATCTGTGTTTCAAACCATGATACTTTATGTTGTCTCTATCGCACCCTACTATCATTGAGTGTTTTCGCCCCTTTATGACATAAGTCTGGGCTTCTTATTTGTTTTGTATGGGTTTTAATGTCTATCTTGGCAGAAAAATACCCTGGAACCAATCTTCAACAAAATAGCTTTATATTTTTTATAAAATAATCTTTAATAAATTCAATAGAAAGCATTCATTTTGAATTGCATCCAGTAAAGATACATAACCATGAGAACTTACGGGACAAAATTATAATCATTCCACTCCATTTTCAAATCACAGATGCAAACGATTTCTCTTTTCGCTGAGATAAAGTGATTCTCAAAACATTATACTGAAACTTCTCTTCCTGAAAAACCTCTCCGGTGATGGAAAGTGTCAACAGTTTGGATTCTAGCTCTATACAAGTAAATGTATGTCCTGCTTCACTATGAAAAGTTACTTTGAACTGAATTTTCAAAGAGACAGAGATGGATCCATTATCATACCCTTTACCCTGTGTAAAGGTTATGCTAAAAATCATAAACTCTTGTTCCCAACAAAACTCGCCAGTGATGGAAAGTGTTAAAAGTTTGGTTTTGTAGGCCTATACAAGTAATGCATACCCTGTCTCACTATGAGAAGATACTTTGAAATTTGAATTAAATTTTCAAAGATCCAAAGATGGATCCATTATTATATCCCTGATGCATTGTATAGGTTATGATACAAATCATAAAGAGTGTTGTGCTTGTAATAAACATGGTATATATTTTCTGGAGTATGGACACACATGAAACATCCCAGTATGGAATTTCATGGAATTCACTCCATGAAGAAGTTTGCAATGTGCTTTTAAAGGTCAATGATCTGTCATTCCCGGGGCAAAATGAAGGGCCCATATGTGAAATCTACAAATGTTGTAGAGTAATTAAAAAAACAAGATATAAGTTGGGTTATGTTCATGACAACGTATCCAATTCCGTCTTAACATTGCCATGAAAATATCCCACCGTTTTCCCTCCACTACTCTAAATTTTTCATATTAAATTACCCATCCTCTTCCCTGCCCCACCATGAATTAAGCATATTCAGTCACTAAATCCTCTTCTCTGCCCCACTCTGAATTCTGCATTGTACTACTCCATTGAAATGTCGCTAACCCTCATGCTTCATGCATCTTTCATATTATGCAAGAAACAATTTTTCAACCCTAAAGCGCCTAGAAACAAAGACAAAGCAACAGAGAGAGAGAATAAAAGTGGCAGTTAGTTATATGCAAAAATAAAAAACTAAAAAAAGTGGTAATGCAAAAAGGACAAAGGAAACCTGAGCAAAAATATGATGCATGTTTTTAATGGCCTGAATATAAGAATTTCTTGTATCAACAAGCCTAGAAATTGCTCTAACCACTTGGAGTGGGAAGCTCAAGGAGAATTCCAAGCAAGAAAACTCCCAATGAGTTTGAAATTTCAAAGTGCTAAAGAGACCCGGATATTTGTAATGAGTTCACTGTTCAATAGAATATACCATCATTCAACAATGGGAGAATCTTCTACCAAAGAAAAAGTTACCAAAGCTTCATCTCGTAACCATGGATTGATATCCCCAATCACATGATTAGTTCTATGATTGAACAAGTTAGTTATCACAAAAGAAGTCCTAATGCTAATAGAAACTGCAATAAAAGATTCACTCTAGAAAATATCATTCCTAAGGTTAGCCACAATTAATGAGTGACAATATCCCAAGGGCCAACAACACCTTGATCAAGAATATGAATATGAATATAGCTCATATTTCTTGCATAAAAATATTTCAAACAAACAATTAACTTCACTCTATGGCCACAACGAGGATTTTTCTATGAATTTCAATTTAGGATTTTCACATTTCAAATGAAAAACGTACAGAGATTGACAACATTATAATATCGATTCATAAACAAAATGCATTCAACATATATTAACATCATGTAAACACAGCATATCCAAGGTTTCCCCGACTATCCCTAGAAAACCAGGTTGAGAATCTTTAGCTGGTGCAACTTCATCGCCAACACCTCAAATGGGAATTGTATGGCTTTAAGGGGGATAAGTTGCTTCCAGTGCATTTTCACACCACTTGGATGATCAAATCATAAGAAATGCAATCACATTTGGACACATTCAACTAACAGAGACCCAAATTCACTTATGTGTAAAATTTAAATCTGTGTTTCAAACCATGAAAATCTATGTTTTATCTATCGCACCCTCCTATCACTGAGTGTTTTCGCCTGTTTATGACATAATTATGGGCTTATTATTTTTTTTGTATGGGTTTTAAGGTATATCTTGGCAGAAAAAAACCCTGGAACCAATCTACAACAAAATAGCTTTATATTGTTTATAAAGTAATCTTTAATAAATTCAATAGAAAGCATTCATTTTGAATTGCATCCAGTAAAGATACATAACCATGAGAACTTACGAGACGAAATTCTAATCATTCCACTCCATTTTCAGATCACAGATGCAAATGATTTCTCTTTTCGCTGAGGTATAGTTATTCTCAAAACGTTATATTGAAACTTCTCTTCTTGACAAACCTCTCCGGTGATGGAAAGTGTCAATAGTTTGGATTTCTAGAGATTGCGAGCTTAAAAGAAGGCTGGAACAAGTGTAAACTTCTGATTTTTGGCTTACCTCTTGCAAATCACCCACAAAGCACCCACATTCACCAATTACCAACATAGTTAGACTCATCGAAGCAATCACCAACATTCACCAGCCCACTTTAAAGCATTCAGACTGGTACATTTATTAAAAAATAATAATTACATAGCGTTGTTAGACTCACCGAAGTAATCACCATCACACTTGAAGCATTCGGACTCAGCAAATTTAAAAAATATATATAATCACAGTTGCAACGCAACAGCGTTGTCCAAATTCGTCCTCATGGGTTTAGCTCCATGGCACTGGGGAAATGGTACTCTAAATCCCTAGTTCACGCCCTTTCCGGGAAGCTAGTGTCTCCTGAAACCAGATCTTGATTCTTGTTTCCCTCGTCAATGCGTCATCAGAACTAGATATTTTTTCCCTAGTCAATGCATCAGACTCCCTTCATATAATCTGGCGCTGCACCTCCAACAATCAACTTACAAGCCCCTTCCAAGCCCCAACCAGTAAAAATGGGGGTGAATATATCCAGTCCCTCCCCCGACCCAGTAAATCCCGGCGAATGCCATTCAAATTTTTATTTCACCTCCAACTTCCAATCCCCAACTAGTAAAAATGGGGGCGAATCACTCCAATCCCCCCCCCCCCCTCGACCCAATAAATCTAGGCGAATTCCATTCAAATTAGCTCCAAACCAGAAAATCGGGAGGCGAATTCCATGGTTTAAGTTTTATGCGCATTTATTTTGTTGGGCTAACACTTAATAATTAATTATTTTTAAGATAATTTTAGGGCTAACTATATAAAACTATAATAAATGGGTTTTATATAAAAAAATATCCCTACCAAAATCTAAAACCCTTTAAAATTCACCCCTAAAATTTTCTCTGATCTAACTCGTCATCCTAATCGGAGAGCCTATCCTTAAGTGATTGAATTTATTTAGTGAGGAAGATAAGAAAATTTGATTTTTAATGAAATTGTGATTTGATGTCCAAATTATCCATGTGAAGGGCCTTAATTTTCTTACTGAATGCGTTACAGATGTTATTTCCTCTAATGGTAATTGAACTATTGTTACTAGTTGACATGGTTGATAATGCAGTTGGGGGGGGGGGGGGGGTTGTGACTGAGGAGGCGAGGCTTTGGATATACAATCAAGTGTTGTAAAAGGTGTCGCATGCGTTACATGAGTTGGAAGTGGGATCAAAGTTTTCAAGAATAATGCAAATGGTAGAGGCAACATCAAAGAGGTGAGAGAACATTCATGACAAAAAATTCTCTACTTCTCAGGGAATCAAACAAGGGGTAATATATTTTTTGAAAGGGGTACATAAGATGCTAGTGGGTACTATGTTGGCCCAAGAAACACCAACAAGGGGGTAATAATTGGGAAAATTGAGCAAACACAGGGCAAAGAGAATGTCCAACAAAGGATTATTAAGAACCAAATGTAGCTAAAAGTAGGAAAGCGAAATAATTCACCGTAATGGACATAAGAGACCAAATACTAACAAATATCAGGTAAATGAAACTAACCTAATAAAATCACTCATTGTCATCGATATCCAAATTTCTAAGGCAACCACAAGCATGATAACTATCAATTCTTTGTGAAAATTGAGCCTCTGGAAGAGGATTACTCAAATTGAGCAAAACACAGGAATGAAGAAGCCAATTTCATGACCCACTAATATGAAGGAACGTGGAATCAAAAGGATCCCATCACAAAGCCCCTCATCACCAAGAGTAGTGAATCATTAGAGAAATTTTGAGGTCAAAATGAGCCTCAAAAAAAAAATGTACAACAAAAATCAACTTTATGAGAACCAACAGGATTCAATAGGATGATGTCAACCATAGGGGATGATTCACCATTTTTGGAGTAAAAAGGTAAAAAAATAAAATTCAACACGTATTTTCAACTTATCTCCTTATGATTTTACTCAAATTTCGAGTGGGATCAGTTGTTGGATGCATAATTTAATTTTTCATCCAAGGAGTATCCATGTTGCATACTTTCGATGGACCCTTCTACACAGAAAATGTGAAATACATGAAAAAATGTGATTTCAATCATGTTTTTTCATGCATTTCTCATTTTTCATTTAGTAGTGATCTAGATTTATGCAGGAACACAATAAAATATAGAAATAAACATAAACACAGAGATGTAGCAGAAATAACACTTCATTTCATTAATATCAAAGAACTGGAATATGTTTACATTGTAGAAATTATACAAACAATATGTATACCAATGGATTCAAATCAATCATAAGATATGCTAAAGAAAGATATTGAATCCTTCTAGAAATTAATTGCGGAAAATAAACACGATCACACAATCACACCAAGTAAAGAAAGAAGCGAATCAGTCCACAACACAAATAATTTTCCTGGGGAAATCTTACAGCTCAAAACCGCTCTATCTTCTATTGTATATTCAACCAAGGAATCATGAAACAATAAATTGCACTCTTCTCACAAGAGTCTGATGCACTCTACCAACTGCCTCACACTGATACATACAAAATGAACCAACACTTAGCCAGTTTATTGCCCTTGCTCAGCCTGCCTTGCTTGCACAATGCATGTTGAATGCAATCCTTATTCTTTAGGAATTTCAGCCTTCCAAAACCGCGCAATGCTCGTGGGCAATCCGATGGGTGTATTACTACATGCAGGCAGTTTTCTAATAATACAACTGATAGTTAACATCTCTTTAAACTCTGTCTCAACTGGGTCTTCATAAGAACTGACATGAATGCAGATATTAATAGTAAATCATCAGTTACTTGACAGATCACTACATTTGAATTAAATATGAATTAATTCACTTGACCTCTCACTAGTGCAACAATCAGTTACAACTAGTTAAACTGATTTTAACTCAATTAATTGAGTTAACTGATTTCTCATGCATTAAAATAATGCACTAACTTCAACTTGGACTCATAAACAAATAGAATCACTCTGCATGCCTCACCAACCACCCTCAACTCAAATTCCATAAGCTAACTGAGTTTATCACACTCAATTAACTATTACAAGTGGTTATGAGATAAGATTACAATTTATTGTCCAATTTAATCAAGGGACAATTAAATTAGACACACATTTCTTTTTGAATTTTCAACACTCCCTCTCAAAAATAAAGGGATTATCAGCTACTCCCCCCCCCCCCCGATCCTGCCTCTTTGGTTTATAAATTTTCTCTTGGCAAGCACCTTCGTCACAATATCTGCATCGTGATCCTCCGTGGGAATGTACTGAAGTAACATAATGCGTCTCTGAACACAATCTCTGAGGTGGTGGTACCAGATGTATATATGCTTGGACCTTTCATGGAATATCAGATTAATTGAGAGTTTTATGCAACTCTGGTTATCACAATGTGTCATCGTCGGATCCATCTGATGACCAAACAAACCAACAAAAATATTCCTCATCCAGATGGCCTCACATGCCGCTTGACTGGCTGCCATGTATTATGCCTCGGCTGAAGTGAGTGAAACTAATCTCTACTTCTTGTTGTACCAAGAAACTGTTGTCGATCCTATGCCGAAGATCCCTCCCGATGTGCTCTTTCGGTGTGATGGACTGCTTGCCCAATCTACATCAGTGAAGCCTTGAAGCTTCACTCCCTCTGTCTATCTGTACCATAATCCATACTCTGTAGTGCCCCTAATATATCTGAAGTCATGTTGTCCTGCCTTCCAAAATATCTTGGTAGTCTTAACCATAGCTTGAATAAGATGGTTAATTGTGTAGCATATGTCTGGTCGTGTGTTCACCAAGTACATGAGTGAACCCACAAGCTAGCTGTAAATAGTAGTGTCCACTACCTCACCTAAAGTAGCATCCTCCTTCCTCCAATTTCCTGCAAGAGGATTCTCCATGGGTTTACATCTCTCCATGTGGAACTTACTCAAAATCTCTTTGGCATACTTGCCTTGAGAAACAAATAGCTCCCCATCACGCTTCCATATTTCCAACCCAAGGAAATAGTGAAGGAGTCCCATGTCCTTCATCTCAAACTCTCTTGCAAGATCATATTTGCAAGAAGTTATGAGCTTCTCATCACCTGTCAGATAAGATCATCATTAGAAAGTATGATAATCAAAATCTTACCATCAACCACAATTTGGTACAGGTTCGCATCCGCTTCACTCTTTGTGAAGCCCGACCCGGTGAAATAGCTATCAATCCTAGTGTACCAAGCACGAGGTGCTTGCTTCATCCCATACAGTGCTCTTTTGAGTCTGCACACATGTGACTCACTATAAAAGGTCTCAAAACCTTTTGGTTGCTCAATGTACACTTCTTCCTCAATAAATCCATTGAGAAATGAAGTCTTCACATCCATCTAATGTATCTGTTGTGAAACTAGCTCCAAAAAGAGAAGAAAAGAGATATCAATGCCTTATAAATAAGCCACTTCAAGGGGGAAACCTCCAATACATTACATGAATGAACAATTCTTGGATGATTCAAATTACAAAACCTCCTTTCTATATATATGATTCCATGGGGCCACAATGTAATCCTAGCCGACCTAACAATAATAATTTAAGGGCACAATAATAACAATATGGGGTTTACAAGGGTACAATAATAACAATAAGGGGGTTACACTAACAACAATAAGGGACTATACTAGTAATATAGGGACCTAACATGCCCCTCTCCTTCAAAAAAGTGTTGTCCTCAACACTTGAGTAGCTCTGGGTGCTTCTGTATAAAATTCTCATCTTCCCATGTAGAATTTTCAATGGGTAAGTTCTTCCACTTGATGAGATACTCTGAAATTGATCGATTCCATAGCTGTCGAGTTCTTGTTTCCGTGACCGCTTCAGGTTCCAATATGATTTTTACTTCCTCATCAAGTTCTGGCAATATTGTTTGAACTAGAAGATTTTCACCTATAACCTTCTTTAAGCATGAAACATGGAAAATTGGATGCACTCATGAAGAAGCAAGAAGCTCCAATTTGTATGCCATAGTACCAATATTTTGCAACATATTGTAAGGACCATAGTACTTTGGTGATAATTTATTATCCTTCTTAGCTTACTTGAGGGAAATTTGTTTGTATGGTTGTAGCCATAAAAATACCCAGTCTCCTACATCAAAACTTCTCTCGCTACGATGTTGATCTTCTTGTTGTTTCATTCGATTTTGTGCCAAATTTAGGATGTCCTTTAAGAGTTGGAGAACTTCTTGTTGATGCTTGATGTGATCTTCCACTGCTTGAACCTTCGAATTTTCTCTTAAAGATGATGTGATGGATGGTGGATGATATCCATAAAGAGCCACGAATGGGGTCATTTTTGTTGCAGTATGGAAGGAAGTGTTATACCACCATTCAGCTAGAGGTAACCACTTGACCCATTGTGTTTGTTTATCAGATACAAAACAACGAAGATATCCTTCCAAACATTTATTTACTATCTCAGTTTGACCATTGAATTGAGGATGATAAGACGATCTATGAGCTAATTGAGTACCCAAACAAGAAAATAACTCCGTCCAAAAATTTCCCATAAAAATGGGATCTCTGTCGTTCACAATAACCCTTGGGTTTCCATGTAGCTTTTGAATTGTGTCCATAAATGTAGTAGCAATTGTACTTGCTTTAAATGGATGAGATAATGCAAAAAAGTGTGCATACTTGGTAAGTCTATCAACTACCACCATGATGACACTTTTTCCTTCGGACTTACGTAAACCTATGATAAAATCCATTGAAATCTCCTCCCAATGTTGACTTGGAATGGATAAAGGTTGTAGAAGATCCGGGGTCTTAATTGTCTCAACTTTATTCTGCTGGCACACCAAACATTTCGCCACAAACTGTTGAATATCAGATTTGATGCCATCCCAAAAAAATTCTTTCTTCACCCTGTGGTAAGTTTTTAAAAATCCTGAGTGTCCTCCTAAAGGAGAAGTGTGCAATTCCAAAATAATCTTTTGTTTTATTTGGGAATTATTACAAAGATATAAGCGATCTTTGAACCATAAGGAATCATTTTTCCAACTAAATGTATCAGATGTACTAGGATCTTGCTGCAACTTTTGAATGAGTGTCCATACATATTTTTCCTTCTTCCATTCATCTCTTGCTTCGGTTATCCAATCTGGTTGGATAATAGAAATGGCACAAAGCAATGCTTCCACCTTTTCATTCTTTCTTGAGAGTGCATCTGCAACAACATTAAGCTTTCCTTTTTTGTAGATTATTTCAAAGTCATAACCCAACATCTTTGTGACCCATTTTTGCTGCTCTTCTGAAGATAGTCTTTGTTCCAAAAAGTGTTTAAGACTATCATGATCAGTTTTTACCTTGAAGTGTCTTCACATTAGGTAAGTTCACCATTTCTTTAGTGCATGCAGTATTGCTAACATTTCCTTCTCATAAATGGGTTCCTGTAAATACTTTCCTTTGATTGGACGACTTTCAAAAGCAATGGGTCTTCCTTCCTGCATTAAAACTGCACCAATTCCATTTCCTGAGGCATCACATTCCACAATAAAGGTTTTTGTGAAGTCTGGCATAGCTAAGACAGGTGCTAGGCACATTGCCTCTTTAAGATGTTCAAAGGCCTTAGTTGCTTCAGGAGTTCATGAAAATGCATCTTTCTTCAATAATGTTGTTAGAGGTGCTGCTATTCTCCCATAATTCTTAACAAACTTGCGATAATAGCCTGTTAACCCGAGAAATCCTCGCAACTGCTTTATTGTCTTGAGGACTTTCCATTCCTTAATGGCTTTAATTTTGTTAGGGTCTACTTTAACACCCTCGTGAGATATAATATGACCCAGATATTCCACCTCTTGTACTCCAAAGAAACATTTGGATGTTTTTGCATATAATTGTTTCTCCTGCAATAGTTTGAGCACCCTGTCAACATGCTGAACATGATCCTTCCAAGTCCTGCTGTAGATTAGTATATCATCAAAAAATACTAGCACAAATTTTCTAAGGAAGGGTTTCAAAATGGAATTCATCAACCCTTGAAATCTAGAAGGTGCATTGGTAAGGCCAAAAGGCATGACCAAAAATTCATAATGACCCTCATGAGTTCGAAATGTTGTTTTTGGAATATCTTCAGTCTTCATTCTAATTTGATGATATCCTTAACGAAGATCCAACTTGGTAAAATAAATTGCTCCATGTAATTCATCCAATAATTCATCAATCACAGGAATGGGAAATTTGTCTTTAATGGTGAGCTTATTGATCTCCCTATAATCTGGACACATTCGCCATGATCCATCCTTCTTGTGTACCAATACTACAGGAGCAGAAAAAGAACTTTGACTAGGTTGAATTATACCCGCCTCTAACATTTCTGCAATCATACGTTCAATTTCGCTCTTTTGGACGTAAGGATATCTATAAGGCCTGATGTTTGGAGGAACACTTCCTGGAATCAGATTAATAGCATGATCATGATCGAGAATAGGTGGGAGTCCTTTGGGAGTTTCAAACACCTTGGAATGATTGTCCAAGACTTGTTGGAGATCTGCAGAAATAGATGATTTTGATGTTGGAACTTCTAGTGAGCATAATTGTGCAATTACGCCTCGTTGTTCTTTCTTTAAAAGCTTTGTCATGACATTAGAGCTTATTATCCTTCCTGGCTTCCCTTCAATACCCCGTAATTCGACTTCCTTTCCTTCTGAAAAAAATTTCAAGAAAAGTTCTTGAAAATTAAAAGCTACCGTCCCCAAAGATTATAACCATTGTACTCCTAGTACAACATCAGCACCTCCCATAGGAATGGCAAGCATTGGACTAGTCAATACATATTCCCCCATGGTTAGCTTGATATTATGGCATTTTCCAAGGCAATTTATAGTTCCTCCATTTGCAACCATCACTTGACATTCTGGTGCTGGGTATAGGAAACAATTTAATTCCTTGGCTACCTTACAATGAATAAAATTATGGGTGCTACCTGAATCAATCAACACTATTACCTTTTTCTTCTTGATTTGTCCTTTTATATTGAGAGTTTGAGGAGTGGCAATTCCTGCCAGTGCATTACACGATATGTTCGGATTCATTTCTTCCTCTTCTGGGGCTGGTTCCTGGTGTATATCCTCTTCTTGTTCATTTTCTTCTTCCTCTTCACAATCTATGTAAAATAATTTCTTCTCAGCACACTTATGACCTTTAGTGTATTTTCTATCACAACTGTAGCGAAGCCCTTTTTCTCTTTTTTCTTCCAATTGTTGTGGTGTCAACCTTGTAGGTTGTGGAAATCTAGACGTAGCAACACTATAGAATGGACTGGTAGGCTTCCTTGTCACCATTATTTTATATTCAACTTTTCTTGCCAACCTGAATGCCTTCTCCAATGAATCCGGTTCCAAAACATGAACTTCATGTTGGATGTTATCCTTTAAAGTGCCTATGAAGAGATCGATCCTGTGTTCCTCTGGAATATCAGTTACCCTTATATTCAATTTTTGGAAGTCCTCAATGTGTTGCCCCACTAAACCTTTTTGTTTGAGATTTATCAATTGGCTAAAGAAGGTGTTGCTCTTTGTATCCTCATAATGTGCTATCATTTCCTTCGTAAAAATTGACCAAGTGACAATTTTTTTTACGGGAGCAAAGCCATCGATACCATACAAATGTATTTTGTTCTAAATGTAAAGTTGCAATTCGTACCTTTTGTGTGTTTTGCACATTATGGAGATCAAAATATTGCTCCATCTGTAGTATCCATGTTACAGGATCCTTTCCATCAAACTTCCTCATATCCATTTTTGGAATATGGTGGTTCTTCCCACCAACATTAGATTTTATGAAATCACGATTAACATTGATTTTTTTCTCACCATGAGGTTCTTCTACTATCTTTTCACCATTAGGAAAAATTTCTTGTATCAACTTTGTCAAACCTTCGATGTCTGTTTTTAGATCATTCTTCATGTTTTCCATGTTTTATTTCATGTCATCCATCTTAGCTTCCATTCTAGCTTCCATGCCATCCATCTTAGCTTCCACACCATCCATCTTAGCTTCCACGCCTTTCTTCCAAACTTCCATTTCATTTTTTGTTGCTCTTTGCGAGAGTGAAATTTGTTGCACTTGCTCTTGTAATTTTGATAGATCATGTTGCAATTCTTCATCTTCATGAGTCATAGTAGAGCCTTCTGAAGGCTTAATGGGTGTTGAATTATTTTTACGGGCATCTTTTAGAACCCAATACTGATATCTATTCTACAATATGCCCTTGGAATCAATTCAAATTGATTCTTCAAACAAGACTTATGCAATTCGGAAAAAAAAATACACACCTTTTTCTTGCTTTTGAGGAGCTCGATATTGAAATTGGATTAACTTTGTGATTGCAGCACTTCAATATTTGATTTTCGGTACTAACGTAGCCATCTGAATTATATTTCTAATGCCACAGTTCTGACCTAATTTGGATTCTCCAAGACAAAGTTGTGTCCAATCTCCCACAATGACCTAATTATGGAATGGTTCAGTAGAGCGAACTTGTACGACTTGCCTCGTGTCACTGTTTCATCCTTTGTCTCTGAAATTGATAGCCAAGAAACTACAGTCCATTTAGTTGCGACCAATTTTTACGGCACTCCAATCCGATTCCCAGAGAGAGAGTTATTGAACTTTTCCCACGATCACTTCTTTGAGATGAAATTCAGGAGCTTAAAAAAGCACTACCTTCCACAAATCATATCTCCAAAAATATTGTGAACCAAACTCTAAAATTTTTTGACGAATTTCTTCAGGATTTCAGCTTTGCACCATAAGAATTTCAGATTCTGAACCTTCATATAAAAAAAGTTATAGCGCAAATGCCACGATGACCTGTTTAGGATCCTGAAAAAGACCTAACTTCCACAGATCATATCTCCGAAAATATTGCGTACCAAGCTCTGAAATGTTTAGACAATATTCCTCAGGATTTTCGCTTCGCACCCTAAAAATTTCAGCTTCTGAAACTTCGTAGAAAAAAATTTATAGCTAAAATTCCACGATGACCTGTTTGGAGCAGCGAAACCCTAGAATCCAAAGCTCTAATACCAAATGTTGTGTAACCAGCTCCAAAAATAGAAGAAAAGAGATATCAACGCCTTATAAATGAGCCACTTCGAGGGGGTAACCTTCAATACATTACATAAATGAACAATTCTTCGATGATACAATTTGCAAAACCTCCTTTCTATATATAGGAGTCCATGGGGCCATAATGTAATCCTAGTGGGCCACAATGTAATCCTAGCCAACCTAACAATAATAATTTAAGGGCACAATAATAAAAAAATGGGGGTTACAAGGGTACAATAATAACAATAAGGGGGTTACACTAACAACAATAAGGGACTATACTAGTAATATAGGGACCTAACACAATTTGGGATATGATTTCTTTCCCTTCCCCTTCTTTGCCTTACCAACCAAGGCGCAATTTTCCTCATCATATTCCTTGGATGAGGATCCATCCCTGGTATTCCGCTTGAATTCATCTTGTACCAAATCTGACCAAAGTCGCTCCCAATCTGGTAGTTTCTCCCTCCCATTGACAGAGTCTTGATAACTATGCCAACACTTGGGAAGGCCTAGAAGTTCTAGGCTCACGAAGTCATCATCCACTACAATTATCCCAACACTCCCAGGCTCATCTCGACATTGGATGAACATGGTAAAATATTTCGGAATAGTGTCGCATTTCTCCATTTTGATTTTCCTCAGCTTGTCCTTTAATGCCAGTTTTTTGTGGTCACTTCTACTCTGAAACAGATTTGTCAAAGCCTTCCACATTGCATATGAGTCGCTTTTCCATGGAGACTCGAGACAATGTGGTCTCGAACTCCATCTAATAAGACCCTCCTCGCCTTTGCAACCTTATTTTTCCAAGCATTAAGAAGAGCGGCGTCTCCTGCTACGTGCTTGGGAATATCATTATCAATGAATTCTTTCAACCCGTTGTCCTCCAGAACTGCCTCCATTCTGTCTTTCCATGCAATATAATTAGAACTTCCCTCGAGTGCATATTCCAATATTAAGCCATTGAAGTCCATTTTGATCTGCCTGTCGCACCAAATAATATTTTTGCAAATTGAAATTTTATTCAGCGCAAACTCAATTTCTTCTCCACTATAGTGATTTCCTGCACTCTGATACCATGTAGAAATTATACAAACAATATGTATACCAATGGATTCAATCTGATCATGTGATATGCTAAAGCAAGATACTGAATCCTTCTACAAATTAATTGCGGAAAATAAACATTACCGCACAATCAAGCCAAGTAAAGAAAGAAGCAAATCAAACCACAACACAAATATTTTTCCCGGGGAAATATTAATACTAAAAACCCCTCTATCTTCTACTGTATATTCAACCAAGGAAACAAGAAACAATACAATGCACTCTTCTCACAAGGGTCTGCTGCACTCTACCAACTGTCTCACACTGATCCAGACAAAATCGACCAACACTTAGCCAATTTCCTGCCACTTCTCAGCTTTCCTTGCTTGCGTAATTCATGTGGAATGCAATCCCTATTCTTTATGAATTTCAACCTTTCAAAACTGCGCAAAGCTCATGGTAAATCCTATGGGTGTATTACTTCATGCAAGTAATTTTCTAATAATACAATTGATAGTTAACATCCCTTTAACCTCTGTCTCAACTGGGTCTTCATCAGAACTGACATGCATGCAACTATTAATAGTAAATCATCAGTTACTTAAAATATCATTGCATGTGAATTACATCTGATTTAATTCACTTAACCTCTCACTAGTGCAACAATTTGTTACAACTAGTTAAACTAATTTTAACTGAATTAACTGAGTTAATTGATTTCTCATGCATTAAACTAATGCACTAACTGCAACTTGGACTCATAAACAAATAGAATCACTCTGCGTGCCTCACCAACCACCCTCAACTCGAATTCCATGAGCTAACTGGGTTTATCACACTCAGTTAACTATTACAAGTGATTATGAGATAATATTACATTTTATTGTCCAATTTAATTAAGGGAAAATTAAATTAGACACACATTTCTTGTTGACTTTTCAACATAGAGACATAATGGAAATAAACTAGCTAGGGTGCTGGTAGCTTATCTATGAGAAGATATGTGGCGGCTACAAGACTCTGAACTGTGTTACAATGAGGCTCGAATGCCTATTTATTATTAAGGAACAATGGAAAACCATAAACATCCAAAAACCTAACCCTAAGAGATGAAGAGCCAAAACAATGGGCCTTGTTTGGGTAAATTGGTACATCAACTTCCCAGGGACGTAAATTTGGCATATGATCTATGTTTGATGTGCTCAATACCTCATTATAAAGATATATCTGAGGACTACAAATTTTGAGTAAGAAACATAGGAATAAATTCCATATTTTTCCCAGTTTTCCAAAAAAAATGTCGTTTAGGGCCTTAAAATGGCTTCGGAAATTCAGGACCCGAAAAAAAATGCTAAAATTAGTAAACTGTGCTACAATTAAGGAAATTGAAAAACTGAAAGAAACAATGGTGGGGGTCCAAGTGGAATAGGCGAGTGGCCACCATTATCCACCTGGATCATTCCTCCACCCTTAAGAAGCAATGGTCCCCATTGCGATGAGTTTCTCCATGAGATCTGCAATGTCGGATGTGTCCAGTAATGGCGGAAAGTATGGCCGAAGGTGATCCACATTGAACACTTGTTTTCGGCCAAGGAATGGGGGAATTTTGAGGTTAAATTAATTATCTCCCATAACCTTAATAATGACTTAAGACCCATATCAGAGTGGTATGAGCTTCCAATGAGCTCTGGTTGGGCGTTCTTTCTGCAAATGCAACCAAACTTCGTCACCAACCTGGAACTTGTGTGGCACCTAATGTTGACCATGTCGTTGCTTGTACTTGGAATTGGATTTCTCCAAGATGTCGTGGACCTGCTGGCAGATGTGCTGGATGCGTTCAATAAATATGGTTGATTTAAAAGCCTTAGAAAGTACACGTGTGGATTCTGTCTGTGTGGTCACTTGAGGTATGTCAACATCAGGAAGCGACGCACCTGGGGTCAGATCAATGGAGTGCTTAACCCGACAGTGTAGAGGAACCTTTTTGGGTGAGGAGAAAATGTCCTTGTATTCCTCCAGGGGAGACCTGTTTGGAGGTTGTGTCCACAATCTTCTTCTTGCCCTGTGGGCGACTTGTAATGAAAACAAATTTCCTAGTTTGGGAAATAATCTTACTGCATTGCTCTGCAGTAATAAAAGAGATGGTGGGAGGCGGTACTACCTCCGATATCTTGTACAAATTATTTCCCAAAGTAATACTAACGGTACAAGTCTTATACTGATACAAAACATGTCGCTTCCACAATTATGGTTGGCCCAATAATACATCAGACACGTCAAGAGGAGAAGCATCACACGATACCTCATCCGTGAAGGGCTTGATGTTGTACGAAAGGTGACATTGTTGGCTAACGCAGAGATATCTTCCTTGGTGAAGCCACTCGATGGTATATGGATGAGGGTGTGTTGTGGTCAGCAGGTCGAGCCTCTTCAAGGCCTCTTCTGAAATGAGGTTCTTTTGGCTTCCACTATCGATAAGGAATTGTAATGGAGAACCCTTTACCCACATCTACGAATGGAAGAGGCGCTCCCCCTCCTCTAGATTTTGGTGGTGGAAACTATGGAACTGGGTTCCGCATCGATTATTTTCTTCCCTTTTTCATTCTTCTTGTCTGGTTTTGACTCAAAATCAGAATATGCATCTGATTCAGATGCCTTCAGTTCGGCCACCAACGACTGCTTGTCCCGACACTCACTTGTGTTGTGAGTGGAGCTGTTATGAAATTCACACCACTTCTCTGTGTCCTTCTTTGGCTTTGTGGTGTTGTTATGAGTCACCCCACTTTTTATTTTCCCCCTGTTCTACAGTTCGAGGGCGCCTTTCCTTGGCTTCGGATTCGCAGATCCAAAGTCTCGCTTCTTATGCTTAAATTTTTGCTCGATCTTGGTGGCATATCGATATGTCGTGCCAAGTGAGCTAATGTCTAGGAACGTCATTTCCTCCTGAATGTATATGTGAAAAGAAATGTGGTACTTGAGCACCAAATATCTCTCTGAATCTTTAATACCCAACTTTGTGCACAAGATATGGAACAAATTCTTCAGCTCGTGCACATCTTGATCCCTTTGTTGCCGCAGCATGGTCCATTGAGGGTACTTGTCCTAATAGCTCCCCAGAGGGTAATATTGTTCCTTGATGACGTCTTGGAACGAATTACAAGTGGGTGCGACCAAGAACAGAGAGGGTTCCCTCTCATACTTTTGATCACATTAGGTTTCCCACCAATTTTTGACATGGGGGGCGGCTTTGAGGAGTGCAAAAGTAATCTTTTCTTGGTCGGAGAAATCATGGACCGAGAAATACCCTTTCACAAAGTTCAACCATCTATCTATGACGTTTGCATCTATTTGCCTTCAAATATAGAAGTGTCAAATTTTACCTGTACCTTGAAAGGAGTGGCACCTCCAGAGTGGCTTCTGGATGCAGATGCACCACCTGTGGGTAGTCGTTGAAGGATCTGGGAAAAGTTATCCATCATTGCGTTCCTTTGTTTCTTGAGGGCCTCTTCAAGCAATAATGTGATAGGATCTTCTGCTCCCTTGTCTTTATTTTATTCTGTCATGGGAGGTTGTCGGGGTTTGCGAGGCCGATCTTGCAAGGGTTCAACCAGATTGAGCCCTAAATCCTTATACCTTGGCCTCGTGAGGGGCATGCAAAGGAAAATAGAGAAAGAGCAGGCTTCTCTGATACCACTTATTTGGATTTATGCAGGAATGCAATAAAATACAAAAATAAACATAAACATAGATATGTAGCGGAAATAACACTTCATTTCATTAATATCAAAGAACTGAAATATGTTTACAGATGGAATGGAAATAAACTAGTTAGGGAGATGGCAGCTTATCTCTAAGAAGAGATGTGGTGGCTACAGGCCTCTGAACTGTGTTACAATGAGGCTCGAAGGCCTATTTATTATTGAGGAACAATGGAAAACCCTAAACATCCAAAAACCTAACCCTAGGAGATGAAGTGCCAAACCTATGGGCCCCATTTGGGTAAATTGGTACATCAACTTCCCAAGGACGTAACTTTGGCATATGATCTCTATTTGACGCGCTCAATACCTCGTTAGAAAGATCTATCCGAGGTGAGTGAGAACATCAAAGGAAGCTACATGTTGCTCTTGTGCTTCCCAAAAAAACATCGTTTAGGGCCTCAAAACGGCTCTAGAAGTTCAGGACCCGGAAAAACTGCTAAAAATAGTAAATTGTGTTACAATTAAGGAAATTGAAAAACTGAAAGAAACAATGGTGGAGGTCAAAGTGGAATAGGCGAGTGGCCACCAATATCCACTTGAATCAAGTAGGATCCATTGAAAGCATGCATCATGGGTACTCATGGGAAGCAAAATTAAATTCTACATCCAACGAGTGCTCTTGCTAAAAATTTGAGTAAAATAGTAGGGAGATAAGTTGAAAAAAAAATTGTTTTTTCCCTCCAAAAATTGATGAGGGAATATAATATTATTTTATTATTTCCAGTATTATTTTATAATATTCCTTAGGAGGCTCATTTTAGACCTCAAAATTTCTCTAATGACATCAACAATTTCATAATGGATGAACATCGATTTTGTATGGGAGTGATTGGAAAGATGCATCCATGAAGATTTCGCATGGGCATAACTTTGAGAGACCCAAATACATGTTTTGAATTTAATATAGGTGCGACTTACCTCAGATGGAGAGACTGTTGAATCACCAATAAAACCCATGATGCTCTGCTTCTCATAATTCATAACAGAGGGAGGTGTTGGTTATATACAGGGCAGGTGAATTTGTCCTAACACCGACAATGGAGAATGTGGATTTAATGAGGAGGTATTCCATGCATGGATCGAGTGTTCGACTACCACAATGACACCAACCAGCCTGACCCTTTACACATATTTTTTTAACCTTATATTTTCCCTTATTATGCCACGAAGAGTGTGATGCAGCGAGACTGGCATAGGGTTAATTAAATCATTAATGAAAATTAAAGTATAATTCTCCAGCCCTTGGAGCCATTTATTTCAGTGTGACCAATGTTGAGGAGGCATGCTAGATTATCTTGATGATCTACTTTTTTATTTTGGCTTTTGAGGATATGAAAGAAATAATTTAAGAGAAAGTGTTATAGAGCATTATCGATTCTTTGGAGAAGGAGTTTGAGGTGATTCTCTTTATGAGAGGAGCCATTGTTCAAATGTTGTATAATAATAAAAAAGTCTCCCAAGATTATTAGCTCGAGGATTGCCATATCTTGAGTCAAAATTATGCCTAATAATATACCATACATTTCTGAATGATTGTTGGTTTTCCTACCTAGCCCCTAGGAGTAACTAATGACATTTTTTTCCTTAGATATTATTGATAACCCCTCCCCCTCTTACCATCCTTTTTAAATAAAATAATTTAGCACATATTTAATTAATTAAATTATATATATATATATATATATATATATATATATATATATATATATATATATATATTTGTTTGTTTTCTAAATTATTTGATATTAGAACATAGTCTTAGCCTATGTGTTATATGTTTTGGAAGGTTTTTCAGTCTGATTTGTTTAAAATTCGGCAAGGATTTCTTGGAATCACAAATTTAAGCATTAAATTGTAGGATCTATAATCTTGTATGGATTTTATAATGGTGGCAAGAGGGGGAAGGGTTATATACAACCCTGATGGAAAGTTAGCTATTAGATACTCCTGGGGACTGGGGAAAATGACTAATAATTAAGAAGAGATGTACAACCTTCTGTTAGGACTAGTCTTAGCGAAATAATTGAATATATCAAATATGGAAATTCTGGGGGATTCTCTCCTTACTTTTTCAGCATTTGTAGAAAGGATTTTGGCTTAAAAAAATCACCTTAAACTTTTTCTCCAACGAATTACAAGAGCTTTGGATACTTCCCTCTCAAATCCTTCTACCACATCCTCAAACATCAAAATTCAAAATCTGAGATACAAGCCAATATTTCTTGTCTTCTTAAAGCAGAAAAACAAACATAACTGAAATACAAGGGTGGAGAAGCATCCAATGGCTCCCCCCTACTCCCCTAAGTGAAATTCTAAATGCATTGGGTTCCTTAGCCTAGAATTTTCTCTTCAATTTCAACTCAAAAATTAATATGATGGATAAAAATGGGGGTGCATCTGGCGTGGTGTCGTTGCTCCCATTAACACTGTTGTCCATGCAAATGAATTTATTTCAACCTTCTCACATTCCCTATGTACAAGGAAAAGACGAAGAATTGATCTTTGTTCATACCTCACACACCTTTATAATTGAATGTCCCAATTTTATTTGAAATTATGAATGTTAATGGCGACTAACATAGCGTCACATGTGGGATTATTTCCCTGTAGGTTAAATTCATGACCTTTTATCATTCCTCTATTTACAAATATCTAATCCCTAGACAATTTGAGTTTTGGTTTAATTATCTATGGAGGTGCTATGCGCAGGTCCATTAGAGCCCACCGGAAGTCTCATTAATCTTCTTTGGTTGATGGTTTAACATCCTTGGTAGCAACAACTTCATACCTTCAATGAACATTGAGATACATGATTTATTATGGGCTTGAGTTGGTGTCAAGTTTATCTTGGTGGGCATAATTTGAATTACCTCTGATTGCCACATCTTCATCTTCCAACCAGTCACTTCTCACAGGCGATTCTCTATTAAGGTTAGCCCCCTCCTTTTGTCTGGCGTTCTATTTGTTTGGGGTGTCAAATTCCTTCTTAAGTGTAGTATATCCCCTCCCTTTCCACTTTCATCTATGTGTTATGTTGTCTCTGGCTACTTCTTTTCTTTGCCTAGGATTTGAGTCTGTTATTTAGTTTTCGTGGACGTGATGTCCATAAAATCGTGAAACTCTAGGTGGGTTTTGTATCTCTCGGTGGGAGGTGGATGTCCCCTATATGCTTGGCTCGCGGCGTCATCTACAACGACACAATTGTCTTTAGCTGGGTCATAATTGTCTTGGTCTCTCACTGTTGTAGCCCCCCCTCTAAATTCTTGAGATTTTTGAGCCCACCGTAAAGGGGAAAAAAATTCTTCCCTACCTACAATTTGAGAATTTGGGCCAACATAGGTAAAAATTTGAGAACATCGGGTAAATTCAAATGCAACAATTTTTCCCAAGAAATTGAATCACTCCAAATGGTAACCATGGATATAAACTGGAATTTTCACCAATAGATGTTGACTTCCATTATCCTCCTGGAAGAAATACAAGCTTTAAAGGAAAAATGCAAGATAGATGCCCTTCGTCAGTAGAAGGAAAACCTAAAGATGCAATCCTTTGTCAGTGAAAATTAGAATTCAAATTGTAGTGCTTCCAGTCGGCATATTGGTAGATCCCTTCTCGATCTCAACTAGCCTCCAGACGATGATTTCCCTCCACTTCTCTGATGTACTCCCACTATAAATGCATTTGGTTACTTGGTCAGTTTTGCAAGGTTTACGAATGTTTCCTAATAGTAATAGTCAGTTTTCAATATAGTATTTTTTGAATTTTTTTGAAAGTTCCTCCTTAAAGGATCCGCTCCCTGATGAATCAATGTAATCAATTTCCCAAATAACTATTGCATTCAAGCATAAACTTTAATAAAAAATATACTCATTTTTATGAAAAAGTAAAATAAAATCTTGTATGACTTACAAATTATTGTCAACATGTTCAAGGTCGTCTTGGTGGAAAAAAAAGATCAAATCAAAACCAAAAAAGGGAATTTCTAAAAATATTCAAATTTAAATACCAACCATGATTAGAATAAGGTATAAGGACAAATAAATATTGACATTGTTCAAATTAAGATAAATCTACAATTTAATGTCATATAGGGATTTTCTCATTGAAATCTCACCATGCCGAACGAAAACACATAATGAAACCATTACCTCAAATTCAAATAAGAAATCAATTACTTCTCATAATCGTGATGACTTGTCTTGTGATTTACAATTAGTACTTAATTTTTTATTTTATTTTTTTGTCTAACGTTATTATGCGTTGAATAAATAAAAAAATATTATTTTTTTAACAAAATGAAAATTATTATTAAAAAATTTAAAAATAATTTAAAATCAAATTATTATATTTATTTCTTATTTTTATTATGAAATTAAAATTATTTTCAATATATTCACTAAAATTATATATTTATATCTATTAAAATTATATATCTATTAATAATTAAAAATATATATCTATTAATAAACTTATAAACTTTTAGTGTTACAAATTAATAATTATATAAACATTAATAATTAGTAAAATGGTATACGGTATATTGATATAAAAAGTATTTATAAAAAATGAATTGTAATAGGAGAGGCTTAACATGTTCATAATAAAAGGAAAGTTGAAAAAATAATATTTAATTTGAATTCAAACAAACAAGAGTGGCTGCAATGTCAACAAGTTATTACCGACAGATTTATGTTTTGAGTGTTGGAATATGTAATTCCTACTTGTTTTTGGTTGTGACTTTCTATGTATAGAGTCTGTTCCTATTCCATAAGAGTTAGCTAAATCTAAGTTCATTGTTTAGTGTGTGGTTGAGATATTTTCTCAACCAACTTATTGTACGTCCAAGATAGCTTCCTTATCTTAAGACAATACCTCATGTATATATATAACTCTATTTGAGTAATAGAATGTAATGTGTATGTTCAGTTTTTAATTTAGTATCAGAGCATTTGGGCCTAGCCTTGGCCCCTCTTGGGCCAAGGGAAATAAGACAGTATATTTGTATTGTTTTTTTTTTAGTGTTTTTGGTCTGTTCATCTATATGCGCACCTCCGTTGAAATCCGAAATTCATAGGCAGCATGGATCCATTTGCTGTAAGCAGTGTGCTCTAGAGAAGAGATCACATAACTGTGATACAACCCAAGCGAAGCCCTGCAGATTAATATCTTTCAGTCTGCAATAGAGAAACTTCATAATGGAGGATTAGTCTGGTATCACAGTTATGAAGCGGAGGATGGATACTCTGGCATGGAGGTTTGCGGTGCGGTGCCATTGATGTAGGTGTTTATGGATTAATCGACGCACTGGTCGACATTCCATTATTGTCGGTTTCATTTCGGTGTTCTTCAATGACGCAACATATACGCGGGCCTTTGCTTTCCGGTAGCGGACGAGTATTCTGTGTGCATTTTGTATGTGGCTACTGACAAATCCGTGGTGGAGTGTGTGTTGGGAGGTTTGAGTTCTGAGCAGGTGAGAGAGACGCAGGAGAAGGTAATAATTTTGATTCCAGTTGAGTTCCGACTTGTCAGATGTGGCAGATCTGGTCGAAAACGCATTCGACATCAACACAAATAGAAACTCTAGTGTGCGTTGTGCAAGAGGCCACATGTGGTGTTGGGATTCTGCAACACATGTGGATGTGGCTCACAGATTGGAGCATATCCTCAACTTATGAAATTGGCCCTCTTCATCTTCGGAGCATGGGCAGGGAAGGATCCAAAATCCACATGGAGAAGAAAAAATTAAAGGATGATGGACAATGGAAGTGAAAGTTTGTTTTGTGTGAGTTTCTTGGAATAGACTCAATAGCATGTTGTATTATGAGTCACACATTTTAATTGTAAGCAAGTCTAGGATGTTTTTTTGTAGTGGTCCTTGTAAAGTATGTACCTGATAACTCTAAGAGTTTGAGTTATGTTGTAAGCTTTGTAAGGCATGTGTATCCTCCTAAAATTTTGTGGTAATCTCAAAACCACTTTGTAATTAACAGGTTTGTGGTCAGCCAGAAACCACGTGTAACAGTGAAGTGGACTGGAAACAGGTCTGTGCCAGTGTTTGCCCACTTATGAAGAAATCCGGTGCAAGGTCACCGATGAAGAGATCTAAGACAGATCTACTGCCAGTGAGAGTTCACCGATGAAGGAAGAGCATGGCTACGGGTCATCTGATAAAACCCATGTTGGAGGGGGATATGTAGATATAGGTACATGTATGTAGTGATAATGGTTGACAGAACCATATATGTGAAGGACATCCTACGAGACTAGCGGTTGTAGCGGTTGGTACCCATGCATTCCGGTGGATGGCTGCTCCTTTATATGAACGTCGACATATCCTTTTGTTATGTTTGACCACAACTAGATTTTGTGAAGTGATATCGAGACAAGTAGTCATTAAGGGGGTGTGTTGGAATATGTAATTCCTACTTGTCTTTGGTTGTGACTTTCTATGTATAGACTCTGTTCCTATTCCATAGGAGTTAGCTAAATCTAGGTTCCTTATTTAGTCTGTGGTTGAGATATTCTCTCAACTAACTTATTTTACGTCCAAGATAGCTTCCCTATCTTGAGACAATACCTCATGTATATATGTAACTCTATTTGAGTAATAGAATGTAATGTGTATGTTTAGTTTTTAATTTTGAGCTGTTTTATCTGCTTCTGATCTTGCTAAGGCTTCTATTTCAGGAAGGGCTCGGCTTCTTACTGGTGCAAAAAGGATGCAACATTCTCAGCAACAAAAGTTCTGCAATGCTAAATGCTTCACATCTATAAAGGAATTTGTAGAAAACTTATGAAAGAAATAAACTGCAGATGGACAGATTTTGAAATTCTCAGTGAAAAAATTGTAAAATCCATTGGGTAGCAATTTGAACAGAAAACTGAATGATGAAAAAATAAAATTGAAAAAATAAATTTAAAATATGTTTTTAAATGAGAAAGTAAATGACAGATTTACCATACTTATGAACAGATGTTGTTGAGTGCTTATTTATAGAAAATTTATAAAAGAAATAAACTACAGATAGAGAGATTCAGAAACTCTCAAAGATGAAAGCATAGTTACTTAGTTTGCCGGAATCAAGCCAAAACATACGAAAATTAGCTGGCTCGATACGAATTTCATATTATTCGCTACAAAATTGATTCTGTTGTGAGGATCGTTGTTTAATTAACATGCAATAGCGGAATCTCCAGAGCCTAGGCCGAACTCATAGTGGAGTAGGATTATAAAGATAGTGGAGGGGTGGTAAAAATGGTTTGTGTAGCCGGTGAAATGGTACATCTTATTCTTCTTCTGGACAACAATTTTATCAATTAAAATCTTAGAAGTTTAACCAGCGGAATCTCGAAATCTTGAGAGCCTTAACTAGGGTGAACTCATAGTGGAGTGTGGAGTAAGATTATAAAGACTAAGTGGAGGGGTGGTAAAAATGGCTTATGTAGCCGGTCAAATGGTACATCTTAATTTTCCTCTGGACAACAATTTTATTATTTAAAATTTTAGAAGTTTAATTAGCTATGTGGTTAATTCGATTTCATTGTGAGGATGGATGTTTAATTAATAAAATATTATTTAAAATTTTAGAAATTTAGCGAGCTATGTCGTTTAGAGGATAAGAATCTCAATATTTATACAAATTGAGAATAGTGGAATGAAGTTTACATAAAAAGAAAAAGTATTTACAAATATATAATAATGTAAGAAAAAATAAAAGAAAATGGAAAATCATAGTGAAATAAGAAAGTTTACCATTTTCTAATTTCCTTTATGTTTTTGAAAGCCTAAAAACTTAGAAAATGTGAAAGGGAAGATAGGAAAATACAAAAGAAAATGGAAAATCATAGTGGAATAAGAAAGCTTACCATTTTCTAATTTTATTTTTTCTTTCAAAGGCTTAAAAAACTTAGAAATAGAAAAAGAAAGAATATGTATGTTAATTTGTAATATATTGCTTATTTTAAAAGGAGTGATTATTTTTGAAATTTTATATATTTTTAAAATGTGGTTATATTTATTATGAAGAATTTTAGATAAATAAGTTCTTAAATTAGAAAAATATTTAAAATTTAAGTTTAAAAAAGAATATAATTTTTGAAGAGAAGTGATACCTATGGTTTTTTAATTCAAAATAAATTCAAAAAATAGTAAGTGAAAAATCTTGTTCTTATCAATACAAAAACCTTTAGGATGTATAGTGTCGAATTTTTTTCGAATTAAAAATATTTGATTCGAATTTTATCATACCGTGTTCGAATTTGAATTTGGTAACTATGGATGAAAGTGCAAAAATATTGTAAAATCCATTGAGTTTGAATTTATCACCCTGCAAGAACATAAAACCGAATGATGAAAAAATGAAATTGCAAAAATAAATTTAAAAATTGTTTTCAAATGCCAAAGAAGAGGTAAATGGAAAACTATGGATGAAAGTGCAAAAATATTTTAAAATCCGTTAAGTTTGAATTTATCAACCTGTAAGAACATAAAACCGAATGATGAAAAAATGAAATTGCAAAAATAAATTTAAAAATTGTTTTCAAATGCCAAAGAAGAGGTAAATGGAAATTTACCTTCCTTGAAACAACTGTTCAAGGAGCAGATCTAGTCCATAACTCATGTGCATGCTGCCATGTTGTAATGGTTTTCAAGAATCCATGTTCTTAATGAAGAATGAGAAAGGGCCCCAGTAAGGAAAATGAGCCACATCCATAAAGAAATATAATAAAAAAATGAGACGTATGTTCTAATTGCTTTAGAGTTGTAGGTGGCATCCATGCACACTCACTTTTACATATCTTGTTATTAAAGCCCTAGCATCCATAAAGAAACACAAGACACCTCCCTTGGAACTTCAGAGAACTGCATGTTGTCATCCATGTAAATCGACTTTTAATAATTAAAATAAAATTTATATATTTTTATAAAAGGTAATAATAAAACTAATGTAGATAAAGAATAATATTAGACTAGAGTTTGCATGCAGCCCATGTGCTTCTAGTCTAGAAGAAAATTTTAAATTTTATAGTCGAGATTTAGATTTCAATATCCAACGTTGAGGCTTATTTTGCTTCATGATTGTATATGCGTGGAGAAGAGAAGCCCGTGTTAGCATATTTTCATGCCTCATTCACTATCTTGTTGTTCATTTTGAATCCAATTGAAGAGAACATAACCCTGATAATTTTTGTGGCCAAAACACTATTATATGAAATGCAAGAAAATGTCAATTTGAGTGGTTTCTAACTATTCCCAGGTTTTTATTCTAATTATGATTAAATGAGCTCCATCTAGTTAACGAGGTCTTTCAATTAAATACCATTGAAGGAGGGGAAATTACCTATCAAGTTGCTGAAGGAGCCACATAGATTAGGCCGGTCATCACAGAGATTAGGTAAGGAACGAACCACAGAGACCTTTTGAAAAGCAAACAGATTTCAAATGTTTGACATTACTATTAATGCTGCTCCAAAATGGAGAAAATAACAAATTTCCTAGTTCATGTAATGTTAATACTTCTTCAGTCATACAAATTTGTGCCAGTATACAATTATCAAAGGCCTGCTGCATCTACCAGCTATGCTACTAAAATGCTCGTTCCTTTGGCTCAGCTCTCCAGATGATGTTGGTTAATAAGAAGCGAAGGGGCTTCAAAAATCACCCAACCCCTACTTTAGCCCATTGTCGGTGAGGCATCCAACCCTTCATCTTCTCTTCTTTTCCAGTGTGAGCCAAATAACTAGTTGGCATAAATGGGGACAGAGCCAGCGAAGGCAGAGGTAAAGGCGTCGTAGCAGATCGAGATAAAGAAAAGAGAAGATTAGTTGGCTAATGTTCATCTCAGGTAATGTTCTTCCTTATTCAAGCCAACCATTCCTGCTCTGTATATGACTGAGAGGTGATATCCATACCTGATAGATGTCATTTCACTTTGAATGATTTCGCTTTGAAATATTATATGTAAGTCAAATAAAAATTTGCTAAATTGAATTAAACTTAGACCTGGGTTTATCAGCATCTACGACCAAACATCTCTAGAGGGGCGAGGTGTTGGAATGATGAAAATGGTCAAACTAATATAGGGTCAAGTCTGCCACTGCATCATGCTGAGAAAAATATCACTCAAAAATATAGCTCACAGACACTTCCAAAGTTGGTGGCTTAACTCCTACTAGGCCTAATTAACATGACAATATATTATAATGACAATATAATTAACATGACAGTATATTATAAGGCAGAGGAAGCCAACGTCAAAGAGATTCAAAGAGATAAATTACCTAACATCAATATGTCGGCTACACCTTCTTCTTTGTGGACAAGAACATTGGTCCTTGAGCAAGGGTCAAGCCACCAGCAACATTCCTAAGAAAAGCAGAAGAAACAGGGTGGCAAGAGTAAGGTAGCATTAAAGAAAACAACCAAGTCATTGGTAAAAAAGCAGATGCTGGTCGACATCATTCACGGATCGCAGAAGCTAGTCGAACCAACATCTTTCACAGAGCAGAAGCTGCTTCTGCATCTTTCACAGAGCGCAGAAGCTGGGCGAGCAAAGAAAATGAAACAATGGAGTGAGCTATGTGAGGACCCCTACATGAATAGACATGAAGCAAACACGTGGGCCATGCAGACACGTGGCCCCATGCACGTTGTGATAAAAACAATTCAAAATATTTTCGTATCACTTCCCCAACTTTATGGTTTCTTAACATAAAATGCTCAAAATTAATGCTAGCATTAACTCATGTATAACTCAAATTTTATAGATTCCCCATCTTTAACCTTTTTTTTTCATGTTATTGCCCTGGTATGAGGCCAATAAGATGAAAATCACATTGATTGGTCAATAAAAAGAGTGGATACACGTAATTGGCCAAAGAAATATGGTGGGGACACACTATTTAACAAAGCATAGTTTAAAATTTGTAAAGGATAATAATTTACATAACAAGTTAATGATAAGAAGCCATTTCGATTAAAATAGTCCCTGGTAGGGACTAATAAGATAAAATGATGTATATATTTTTCCAAAATTTGAAGTTTGTATTAGAAACACTTTACTTATATATTAAACATATTATATTCCTTTTAATCTTTTACTTATATATTAAATCAATTATATTTATTTTACTTTTTTATTAATAATTTATAGGAGTTGTCTATCGAGATGGAGGAATTGTCTTGATGGCTAAAATTGGCTGGAATTCAGACAATTTTTTTTTTAAGAAATCTTGCAGTAGGAGTGTTTGAATCATGTTTTTTTATGGTGGAAATGGGTTAAGCACCATCAAAAACCTCTAGGGCACCCAAAATATTGAAGTTTGATAGCTATAACCTAGATTTACAAAGATCCCTGCTGGATTTTCTTAAAATCTCACCAGAATTTCCATGATTTTCAGAGCAAAAAAACAGTCTAGTTAAACTACGACATCATTTATATAGAAAAAATACATTTAAAATTTAAACAGCTTTTAATATATATATAAATATTATTGGCCTTAATGAATATTAATTATTATCATTATTAAATATTAAAACATTTTATTTTTATTTATAATCATTTTTAATAAATCTTCCATTAAATTAAACTAAATTTATATTAATATTATTTAAAAAATTATAAAAATAACATAACTTTGTCTGCTATAATGTTATGAAAATAGCATAGCCATATGAATGAATGAAAGAAAGAAATTTCAACGTCCACGAGAATAAAAATAGTCTATGGGACTACCAACTTCCTTGTTTTTTTGTCTTCTGTAATTCAATCATTTTCTTACTCAAATTGATGATGAGCTGACCCAACCTTCTAACAGTTCCCTCACCGAAAAGAAATGCCACGAAATTGATGCTAACACACTGTGGTAACTATCCATGATGTCTCTGAAAGCATCACATTCCAAAATGAAATGCTTTTCTGATTCCACTGCCCTAGAAGTGAAAAAAGTACATACCCTTTCTTCCCAAGCTTCTTTAGGTCTCTTCCACCGTCCCGTTTCACACCGAAGTTGTTGTGAGTTAGTTCTTAATTGAGCAATAAGAATCTTTGCTCTCCACAGAATGCTAACTCCAATGTACTCTTTTTGTTGGAGATCACAAGCGGGGTTGAATTCCCGAACATATTACTTCTTCATTCTAACCGACTCTTTTGCTCATATACCCTTACGAAAATTCTCCAGCACAAAATTCTTTTAACTCCTTGCTATTTGTGGGACATGCATTAAGGTAAATATTCCATTTTTTGCATCCATTTGTTGTTTTGTCTCATCCATGATTTCTTTCTCACTCATACCTTCATTGAAGGTAAATTTCGAGCATCTATCTTCTCCCATTTTCTCAATTCTTTTTAGATACCTTATAAGACGCAGCATGGCAATTGCTTCGATGGGAGCTGCCTCTGTGTCAATCAACATTATCTCATAGGGAAACAAACTTTTTATTTTGAACTTGCTCATGATCAAGCGTTTTTTATTTTTTTTCGATTTGTTTCCATTTTGAAACAGGGATGTTGCTAGCCCACAATTCACACCCATATAATAGCACTAGACAAAGTCCAAAAAGTACTTTGATCATGTTCTAATCTCATAACTCTGCTCTCTACATCTATTTTGGAGTGCATACAATGCTTTTCACCCTCCTAAAATTATTTTCTTTCTGCAATCCTCCCAATTAAATTTGTTATTAAAATCGATCCCAAAATAATTGTATTCATTTACTTCTTCAATAATATTATATATATATACTTTGTTTCTTCTATTAAAAAAAAATCATGAAAATAAAAACATCTGTAAAAATAACGTAACTGGTTTCGCACACTCATATTAAACTAGTGCTTTGGTTGGATTTCCGATATGATGTCATATGATTTGAGTGGAGAACAAACACATGAAACCCATTTCCACAACAAAAAGGTAATCTCTTAAGCATTCAAAGTCACACATCATGCTTTGGATCAACCAATTTGGACTCACATGTGTATGAGCATTCCACATATTGGCATGCCATCCCTTTCGATGGGACTCGCTACCAAATGTTCAGATATTTAGTGACATATGTCGATCTCATTTATATTTTATAAACATTGCTTTTTTGGATTTAGTAACATGTGACTATCTCATTTATTACTTTAAAAACATTGTGGATCTTTGGACGTGAGGGACATAATAAGGTTTGGTTACCATTGCTTTGAATGAAGATCAAAATCAAGCCAAGGTGACATAACGTTTAAGCTAATTCAAATAATCTTCTTGGTAAATAAGGCATCTTTTGGGCATACACTTTTGAAAGTGCACATCATAAGTACAATTATTAATTTAATTTTTAAATACGATCGTAGTGTAATGAGTCTGTTTTTTTATCATAGAAAATCGTAAAATTTTAAATTTTAAGATTTTGAGTGTTTTAGAGATTTTTGATGGTATTGAATTTATTTTCATTTTAAAAACATGATACAAAAACTACTATTGCAAGATTTCTTAATTCTTTTTTCCAGATTCCAATCACTTTTGACTGATTAGGCAATTACTCCACCTCCTTAGATAACTCCAATTTTTAATCTGGATTTAAATTCACTGAATCCTATAAATGTTGATATGAAGTAATCGGCATACTCCTATATGTGTGGGTGGATGAGGGGTTTCGTGTACGCTTTGGTTTAATTGAAAGTTGTTTCATATGAACATAATTATAAATATAATTAGAATAATTATATAAATTAAAGTTCATAATTATAAATATAATTAGAATAATTATATAAATTAATGTTCATAATTATTAATATAATTAGAATAATTCTATAAATTAAATAGTGGTAATATATCAAAAATACTTATTTTATGATATATGTTATATTAGTAAAAATTAATTAAATTATAATTTTATTTTAAATTAGTATTACTATTATTAATTTATCTATACCATGGCTTACTAATATCATATGGCTAAAAAATCATAACTCATATATATGACATGTCTATTAATTAATCAATTTGATTAAAATGGTAGAAAGGGAATAACTACTTTTCTAATGAATCTCAAATTTTGATATGCTACTACTACAAATAATAATGTCTATTTTGGAAGAGGATTTAAAGAATTTTGAATAAATTATCAATAATTATTAGGTGGATGATAGGGATTTAACCTTCATAAAATATTCTAAAATAGTACTTTACTCAAACTGAAGGTTGAGATTTATCTCCAAAGTAATTATTCTATTTTTACCATTTTAATTAAATTAATTAATTTAAAAAAAATCATATGAACAAGTGCCATATAAAGTAAATCTCCATAGTGAAGCACGGGTAGATTAAATCTCCTTAGTCAAGAATATTGTTCTAATATATATGTTTAACTTATATATTAATTCTTTTTCATAATTAATAATAATAATAAAAGTTATAATTTAGTTATTTTTTATGATTTTTTATTTTATTTTAACAACATGAGATGTATCATGAAGTAAGTGTTTTGACGTTTATTATGGGTTGATACATATCCACATTGCCATTTAATTTATATGGTTGCATTACTCTAGAATATTTTGTGCATGTCAAATCCCTACCATCGACCCAATAATTATTGATAATTAAATTAAAATTCCTAGTACCCTATTATAAAATAGACACGCTTATCAACATAATTAAACAAGATCGTCCATTCAGCAAATGAATTGTGAGAACGGTCCTTGAAAAATTTACTCATTCCAATAATTTCTTAGTAACATCGCCCGTAATTGTCATCCAATTACATGGAGGATTTTCATTCTTGGTCCACTCTGTAAATGAAACTCTATGGATTATCAAAACTACACTTTAATATCTTCAAAATAAGTCCATATGAGCCACCAATAACAAAGGGATTAATTACACTAATATGTGTGTTTATTTTAGAATAGGGCTTCAAAAATTTTAATTTTAATTTTAATAATTATTTAGTGGATGGTAAGAATTTAACCTCCATGGAATATCCACATAATATTCTTATTAATCATTAGGGATAGAGTGTTGAGATTGATCTCAAACCTTGATCTTGGTAGTTATTCCCTTTTTTATTTTTAATTTAATTTAAAAAAATTCATGTCCACATGTGTCACATTCAATTTCTATTATAATTCTTACGTAGGTGCTTCTCAACTCCACCCCAAAATACATGCCAACATTTATCTTATTTTCCTCTCAAAGAAGAAAATGAAAAACACTAGGAGGATGGAATAGTTCATTTTTCCTGGAATTGTTCTATGCCCACATATGTTTCCTCTTCATAGCATAAATTTCTCCAACATAGTCATAAATGGATCTTTGATTGTTATGCATTTTTCGCTTTAAAACCAAATTCAAAAGCCTAAATCTCTTCCAGTAAATCATTGGCACAAGAAACCAGTGCATGGAATCCTGGATGGATTGTTCAAACACCTTCGTGAAAGGAATAAGTAGGAGGTTGAGGGCCAAAGAGCCCAGGTTGAAGCCAACCAAGAAACAAGAGACATTCTTGAAGGTGTAGTGATGGAAAATGTACTCTAGGTCAAGGGAAAGGCTCTCCTTCGTCACACAATTAAAAACTAGAAGAATCCTTTAATGCACCGACATGACTGTTGTCTCAATAATGTCATTGCGGAATACTAGGGAGGAAAATTGATCTAAGTGTGAATGTTAGTTTGTTGTGTTAATCATTTTCAGATATAAAATTTATTTACTAATCTTATGCTTGATGTGCATATGTTTCCTTGGTTGGTATGTGTGTAAAACAGGTAATTTAACTGATTTTTATGAGTGAGTTCAAGAGCATAATGTGTGAATTTAAAATGATGAACAACATAAAAATAAATAACAAAAAACCATCACAATTTATTCATTAAAATAGATTTTTGATGAAGGATTTCACCCCTCCTGAGCTACATCTCCTTGGTCCAGCTTCAATGGCTTGGGCCTCTGTATTAGCTTAATAGTGAATTTTTTTTTGTTTACATGCATCAAATGCTCCTGAAACATACTCCAATGAGTTCATAATGTCGAAATCTATCAGAAATGACTATTCATTCACTCCATTTGGCCTTCAACTGATCTAGGCATGGTCTTCCTTCCTGGCGGCCCTAAGCTTCAAAATTATTCAAAGTGACAACAACACCTGTGGAATTGCTCCTATGCCTCTGCAACCTATTCCAATGTGTTCATAGCATGCCAATCTACTAGGAATGACTCTTTTTGAGCCAAAATTGGTCAAAAATTGCTCAAGATATGACCTATTCAATTTTTCCCTAGATTCCTCCTCCAAATCTAGAGAAGACTCCAGATAAGTCCGACAAATATAGACACCGCTCCAAATTTAGCGGAACCACCGAAAAGTCTTTCATCTTAAATTGAGGCTTAATTAATGCTAAACCCATATTAATATGGATAAGCGTATTTTAATGCACACTAAGTGCAGTTATCAAAAATCGAATTAATTAGCACTTAATCCATCGGATTAGTGGTAATCTCCCAATTAATATTAAATACACTATTTTGGATTTGGCTCCGCCCTTAGTCGTTGCAACATAGTCATATGGGAGGGGGCTGGCCCCCTCCAAACCCGTTGTTGGAGATGCGATGTAATTCAAATGGATGTTGGGTGTGGAGGCTTTACAAACCCTGCCCCGTGGTCCGTTTGTAAAGTTATAGAGTTAGGAGGGGGAGGTTACGGGTTCGACCCGCCCTCTGCCCATCCTATATACAAGTTTTGCCACATTTAAATATGCCCCAAACTTTAATACATTTGAACTTTGGAAACTTTAAAATATGCGCTCCCACCATAAAAACTAACTTGGGCCTTCAGGTTAATAAATATTTCGGAATATTTCGGACTATGGTTTAAGTTTGTAATGAAAATGCGGAATTATATACTAAAGTTTGGATTCAATAATATATATATATATATATATATATATATATCCAACCTTAATAATTAAAAAATTAATTCCAACACATAATAATTCATCATGAACCCAAATTCAGCCTTGGAGGACATTGGGCAATTTCACCTTCTCAAGCCCAAACTGGCAAATCCCGCAGTGACACTTGTCACCGTGCCACTAGGCATAAACTAAAGAATATTCCCTTTATGCTGATTGAGTTTTCATGTCATCAACAAGTCACTGTTATGCAATTTTTAAAATAATATTTGCATGTTCTGAACGACAGTCAGCAAACTATAACTTCTTCATCCAAAGTCGACGAAACGAATTGCGCCAGATTTCTATTATGAGTCATTGTGTGTGTGTGTGTGTGTATTTTGCATCTTAGTTCCCATGGCACTGAAAGTTATTTATATAATATGTTATTTTCTAGACTGACGAATTTTCAATATGGAAACCATGTTCAATGTTTTGTTTCCTAATTACTAGATATTGTGTTATTTCCTACAACTAGTTACATATGAATGGTAGGTAGGGAAATTCATTGAATATAAAGTGGCATCACTACTTATGAGCCCCATTAGGAGATTGTCTTAACAATTGGAAGAGAAGAGATAAATATTTATTTGGAAGTCTTCATCTTGGTTTAGAGAGTACAAGATATCCTTTAGTTTATGATTGGTTAAGTATGAATAGTAGGAGATATAAAGGTTATAGTATAGATACTCTTTAGTTATTATGTATGCTAGGAGAGATCAATTATAGGAGACAAAATGTATGTTTTTCATAGAGGAGCCTCTATAAAATAACACTTTGACTTCAACTCCTCTTACTCACTGAGGAATCCTTACAATTGAGACTTTAATTCAAACCCAATGTAGGAAATCAAAGAAATATATTTAGATCAACAACAAAGATCGATAAGTACATACCTTTACTTCTTTACTATTATTTATAGAGATGAGATAGAAAGGAAACCCTCTAGTTTAGCTCCTTCAAAAAGGATAGGTTCCGAATAAGAGATCCTTATCCAATTTTTTTTAATGATATCTCTTTGTGAAAAGGATTTTTTGATAACTAGAGTGTGCCCCTTAACCAATTCATGAGGTAGTCTCGAGCCAACAGTCCAAGTCAAATATTCACAGATACCCATAACCCTATCAATCTATTATTGCAGTGCTTGCTTGTCCTTGATTGAGGCATCGTGCAATTCCACTAGAAATTCATCTGTATTTTCTATTTCCGTAAGCTTGTCCATTTTTTAGACTAGGTCTGAGATGGGGGCGAGACTGTATTGTATATGAATTTGCTACCTGAGGCCACTTTTTGCAAGTTTACCCTTGTAATATTTCCTTATTCCAACAAATGGGGGATTTTTTTCAATAGCTATAGTAGTTTTTATTCCTCTTCAACGCTTCTTTCTGCTTTTTTTACTGAGAAAGCACTCCCTCCTTCCAAAGATAAAGTCAAGCCATCCTCACCTAAAGATGAATCTACATCATAGGAAGAGGAATCTATCTGATGAAGATCCTCACTAGGCTATAAATTAAGTGTTGAAATGTGGCATTGCCCGACATTGCCCATCGAGAGTCATACTAGCCATACCATAGCTATAAATCGTGGGAATTTCAAGACTAAAAGGTGGCCTAGAGCTTATGAGTTTCTCTATCCAGGGGTAGGGGAAAATATAAAATAGAGGATAAAAAGAGAATGAGCCTGATGTTTTTTTATGGGAAATTATAGGTTAGAAATCGAGGGCATCTCGATTTTTTGTGATCCTCTTGTTTTCCACGGCTCCCATTTTGTAGACACAATAACGACATGCACTTACCACTTGGAAATTTATCAATTTACTTAAATGACTTCCATATTTTGTATAATAATATCATAAAATTTAATCCCTATCAACTAATTCTAGCATTAATTTGCAGTTCCAAAATTCGAATGAAAAAAATCCAATATATACATGGTATAGCCTTAGGAAAAGGAAAAATAAGAAGACAAAAAATTTTACTGGTCCTTAGAAATAAAATTTCATAGGCTACAATATGATTCATAGACAACAAGGGCTAAAAAGTTTAGTTTAATTGTCAAACAAACTAATGCTCCAAAACAATTCTGATTATTATAGTCCCATGCCAAACGACTAGGGCTAATAAGAGCATTGTGAGTGATTCAATCGTAGACAAAGCATGTTTTGATATATTTCTTATGTTTCTAGATTATTAAAATTTTTGACCTATCTATGACATCTATAGATATTATATTCTCATTTTAATATTGGTACAACATAACTTTCTCAACATTGCGCACTAGAATTTCATTATAAGTGCAACATTTGATGGGATGAATTCATCAAATAATAAAAGGAATAAATTATACTAGAACTTCCCTTTTCTTGGAAGTGGAGTATACAATGGGATGATTAACTTTCCAAATTATTGTCTTATCTCCTATGTAGATTAATTTGTGATTGTTAACCAATCCAAAATTTTTGGGACACCTAATACAGGAAAGATAAACAACACATGAAATAGATTAGGATTTGGAAGTTGATCACCAAGGTCCTCTTGAAATCTCTTTTTTTTCTAAAATATCACCATCATTCATACGTGGAACTTTCCTCATCTAGAATTATATTAATGATGCATTTGTATTTCTGAATCACATTCCTAGCTATTGAAAAACTTTCTTTTCTTAATTAGGCTGTGTTAGTATTTATACCATTAAGGAAGCTTGTTATAAGGTCCATAAAATCACATCTTTGAAATCCACATTTTAGTTGTTCCATGATACCTAAGGTAATTACATTTTTCTTTGTTGTAATTATTTTTACTGGAGCCTACCCACGAAGATTTGAGCCTAGGTCATTACCATGACAAACACTCTAACTTTGAACTAGACCACACATTGCCTTACCAAAACTATGTGTGTTAATAAACAAATAATAATTATAATATAAAAATTAAAATAATAAATGAATTGACACATTCTAACCAAATTACATGACTAACCTCTCAACCATTATTACTAATCAATGCTAAGTACACCATCACATGGATTTGTAAGTATATCATTCATTTCATATCCTTCCTTTTTATAATACATGAGAAATATCTTTATATTCCATATGAGGAATAATTTTCAGTCCTCGAGGGATTTTGTAGACAATAAGGCTCATAGCCATTACAAGAAATACTCATTATGAATTCAACACATTGTCACATGTAGGATTTCTCACTACCACCTGCGTTAAACCTAATTGACTTTCCATTAGAAATATCTTTATATTCCATATAAGGAATATACTTGTTTTGGTTCTTGATGGATTGCTTAATAAGGCTTGAATATATTACAAAAAAATACTCATTATGAACTTTGTTATCCCTTTACAAAGACTTTATTATTCAGTGAAAGATTCACCAATGTCTTACAATAATTTATAAGTTAGTGAAAAATTCACAATGATTTTACAAGATAATATAATCTAGCGGGAGATTTGCCAAAAAAATTATATATACATATTATATTCCATTTTTCCTATGTATAATGGGGATTCACCTATTTATTATACATATAAATCTAGGGGGTTCTTAAAAATTTCGCTGCTAATATTTTACAATCACCAACATGAAGGAATCACCCACTCCCTAATTTATATGCACCCACTTGTAGGAGGCACCAACCCCATTTATTTATTGGCATCGACCTGAAGGAGGCTCCAACCCCCTAATCCAAAAGAAACTACATTATCTTCCCATCATATCCCTCTTTCATCCATTATGAAACTCAAATATGCAGGCTCTTTACACAAAATATTGTAGAACTAATTGTTCAATACTCATATCTGTTGCACTAGCATTTGCAACAACCTTTCTTCCTTTAACAAGAGATTCTATATCTCTATTTCTTTGATCCAGTTGATCCTTCATGAAATATTTTCAATGTTTTTCCAGATCTACTCAACAACTCTTCTCCTCAAGCTAAAATATGATATCAACATTCGAATCTGCTCTTTCTCAGGTGTGTTCTCTGCATATTTTCTTTAGATATATGTTTCTTTGACAACACAACAACATATACAACATGCCTTCACAACAATGTACTTTACGTACTCTTTCTCATATCTAGATTTTATATTCAGCTTGTAAAACCCTATGTTGCTCATTTCTCTTTTCTACTATATTTTAGATTTCATATATACATATTAAAAAAATTTAGGCCCTTTGACCCAAATTGGCCCTCTTCAACACCTTTTAGGCCCTCTCATCCCTCTCACTATCCCCTATCAATCCTCTCAGCCATCTCAACAACACTATAATTTTGCTACATCTCATATTTTCTCATAGTATTTCCATCTGCACAAACAACTTGCTAAAAAATCCCAACATAGGAGAAACATCCTCTTCATCTTTAATATCTTTTGTAGTCTTTCCTTCAAAGATAACATGAATATAATCAGTCACAAAGAAAAAATAAAAAGAATTCTGACTCTGTCACAAAGAAAATAAACTCGACCATGTCTGCATCATATTTTTTCATTTTCTTTCATCTGCACTTAAAACAAATTCAACAACACAACCTTCACCACCTTTGAATGTGTATTTATAATCTATGGTTTATGGCACAATCCCTTTAATATGACCAACAAGAGGATTTTACTACCAAAGGTAATTTAATAACCATGGTTGGTTTCCCCTGGTAAATCGACGTTGAACCTGTGATTTACAATTTGACTTTTAATGTATTCTACTCATGAGATCAAGGCCACACAACATGGTTCCAATCACTTTTTCCTTTGGGGGCCTATTGCCTTGATTAGGTGCTCAGTATTTAGCTCAAAAATCAAAATTTTTAGAATTTATCAAAACCAGGACGACAATGTAGAGCTTGTCACCGAGATTCCAGCACAACTCGTTTCATTAAAATCCGAGTTCGTATGAGTAAGTTATGGCCTACTGTTCGTTTTCTCAAATAGCTAAAAAAATTGCAAATTGGACAGGTTGCTGACATGGCAGCCTAGTCAACAAAAAGGAATCTTCTGGAATATTCTTCAGGTTTCAGCCAATGAGGTTGTGACAAATGACACTTTATAATTTTCTAGTTTGGCCTATGTGGATGAAATTCTCCTAATGGTTGTAAGGTGGAATTGTATTTTTATTTATTTATTTAATTATGATATATATATATATATATATATATATATATATATATATATATATATATATATATATATATATATATATATATATATATGATATAATATAATACATTATATGTTATAAAACATATTACATATATTATAATATATAACGTATATTATATATATCGTATTCTTATATTATAATTAAACTTTAATTAAATACAAATACCAAATTCTATTACCATAGTCAATCAACATTATAAATCAATGCAATTAAATCATAACATATAGTCAAAGTCCATGCATATGGTGGTAAAAGGTATATATATATATAGGAGTGGGGGCGGGTTTTAAACCCAGGACCTCTGCCCCACAAAGTCGTCGCTTAACCAATGTGCCCCCTACATGAGGCTTGAAAGGGATGCGAACACACACATATTTGAATTTGTCGAAGGCGCCAAAAGGATGGAGGAGGGCATCAGCCTAGCAGGCCAGCCTCTCCCATGTGGTCATGTGCTTGGAACCAAGGGATTCCAATAGAAAAATCAGCAGAGATTTGTTAATCGGGATTAATTATCATAAAACGTAATTAAATTACGTTAAACCGCTCCTAATTTCAATCAGCACTAAATGTGCTTAAAAATTAAAACACGCTTATCTCTTAGTTAAACGTAGTTAATGTAGCTAAGAAATTGGCGGAGTGTGCTAAATCCGACAGAATTGCTAAATTTGGAATTTTAACTGGCGGAATACCAGTTTTAGAGGAGAAATTGTAGGAAATCTTGTTTTTGCCATAATGAAGGCAATATTCGACAATTTTTGGAAAATGAATAATAAATATTAGATTATTTTGGAATTATAGAGACAATGGCACATATTTCAGTGACTTAAAATGAATATTCATGTGATTTTTCTACAGAGAAGTTCAAGGGAGCCTAGGGCCACCAGGGAAGGAGGTCAAGTCTGGACCAGCCATAGTTAGTTTTCTATAATTGGACAATCATTTTTAGATGGTTTATATGTTCTGAAGACAATAGAATAGGTTTTAGGAGAAAATGAATAATTTATACAACACATTTTCCAAATTTGAGCTAATACAAGAGGCCCAAGCTATGGAGCTGGACTAAGGAGATGTAGCCCAGGAGGGGTGAAATCCTTCATCAAAAACTTGTGTTGACGGCTCTTTTTATGGTTTGTTGTACATTTTTATGCTGATGTTCAATTCTTACTTCTTCTTTTTTTCATTAATTTCAACATAAAACACAAGACAACTTCCTGTTTTGACACTCACCTGCACCAAGGAAACTAAAGCACCATAAGCAAACAAGAAGCAAATAAATTATAATTCTGAACTTGTAATTAGCACAACAAAACTAACATATCAGGTTCAGATCATGCCTCGACCCATAGGACCATGCCACACAACCATACCCTTAACTATCTAAGGGAAAATTTTTGTTGATGTCATGTTATCGTCATGGTTTTGTCATCGTTTCACATGTCACCCAAAACTAGCCCATTAAGCTATCCAAAAAAACCATTTATGAGTGACACATGTTATCCTTTGTATGACCATGTGTTAGGTGCCACTCCATCTTATAAAGTCACTTGCCATGTCAATGTTTACTAAACTACCACTTGTCTCTTATCTAATCCTCATGACCATTGTTTGGAAACACTTTCCTGTTATAATAAAAAAGCGCTCAAATCCGAAACTGGACATGCTTAGCACTTACTTGATATGTTTCACATGACCATACACTGGTGACTAGGGACACAATAACTAGTATCCTGGGATCTTAACATTAACCTTGGATTAGCCCTTTACCACAACACTCCAAATAAATGGTAGATAGGTCAATAGATAGGACCACAACAAACAAAAAGATATATCTTTCTCTATCCTGTTAATTAACAAATCAACACTAATTCTTGAATCTAGGAAACTAACTGAAGACTCTTAGTCAACCTAATTCCCTAAGGCCCCAATGGCCCGAGAGGCCGATGGTCATGACACCTGTTAACTTTCATCCACTTCGACCATTCAAATTCTTCCACGTGTCTTCTATTAATGTGTGCCTACCATGTGTTTCCCACCAAACGTCTACTTGGCTAGTCAAAAATGCTAAATCCACCTGTCACGTTTCACCCTCATGTATTACCACATCATCATCCGAGCCACATCATGTGCTCTGTGCCCTACTACATCATAGTCTTGTGCCACATGGATGCCACCTGTGGCATCCACTGCTTGCTTCCCGTTCGCTTGCTTCCCATCACTCAGTTGCGTGCAAAACATGTCTAAGTTGATGGTCCAATAAATTCCTAAATACTAACTGTTATGCACATAGTGACTAGGTTATATAACCAACATCCTTGTCGTTGCCCCTCTTGGTGCTTGTCACTCGCTACTCTTCTTCCTTAGCATATTTCCTCCACGATCTGATGGTCAATGTGCTCTCATCCCACAAGCGCTTACCTATGGCCCTTTGTGTCTAGTTGACATGACTAGGACCTTTCCGGTCTAGTGCTTACTGCTAGTCACTCTTCCTCCTTAGCTTATTTCCTTCATGATCTAATGGTTGACGGACTCTCAAGCCGCAAGTGATTATTCATGTCCCTTTGTGACTATTTTAGCATGACCAGGACCTTATCAGTCCACTGCTTGCCACTTGTAGTACCATTCATCCTAAGGTGTTTTCAACCTTGGTGTCAATCCAATGGGAGGGACCATGGTAGAATCATGACCAGTTGGAACCTTGCTTAACTTTCGACACTTTAAGTTGGGTTTACTCTTCATTCCTTGGGATTGTGGTTAAGTTACTTATACCGCCAGGAAGCTCTTTGTGATAGTTATCTAACTAAACACTTGGTTTTCTCATTCAAGTTAAGGAACTGAAGAAGAAATTCCTTTAAAGATATTACCTTCATATATAACCTCATGCTAGGCATCAACACATATTAACACATCATTGACAATGTATTAACACATTAATAATAACACACTTACCAAGCTCCCCTTGAACATGACAGAAACAATGCTTTGACATCAATGCCTTGGAATCAGCATCAATGACAACAACCATCAGCATGCTCAACACTCTCTTGTCATAAGGAGAAAAGTATTGTTTAAGAAATGTACTATCCCCACTCAGCACCTTGACGATTAGGAGGTAACTTAGGAAACTAGACTAGGTGGAGGGAAGGTCATGAGGGGAGAAATAGGTGGATGAGGATGTAGGATCCACTGAAAAATTACTAAGGGTTAAAGTCACATCCAAAGGTGACTACGTGGAGGATATAAATGCAGACAAAGAAGGTGAGTTGCGAGGTAAGGGAAGTGTCACCGAGGTAACTTGGGTACCATTCCCCTCCTTAGAAGGGGAAATATGAAATTATTCATTGAAAATTGCTGACTACAAGACCAAGTACGGTCACAATGGAGCTAAAGAAATTGTCATCAAAATATGATGATGAGTAGACCCATATATAAAGTGATTGATAATTGAAAGGAGCTTAGATGAAGATGCAGTAAGCATAGTAAACCAAATCGCAACCACTCCAATTGGTCTTCCAAATAACCCACCATTTTTTATTCTGTATCAAATAAAATCATATCCTCATTCAAATTATTCATATAGTATATTTGATTGTTATTATTTAAATAATTTAAACATAAATCTAAAATATATTTAATTTTTCATTTATGTTTTTTAAAAATTTATAAATACTATTTTAATTTTTAATTATATATATTTTTAATATTTTTACGCTGTAAAGCGTACCTATTTGAAAACAACTTTCCTAAATTACTACGTGTACCATTGTGCAACCTTGATTTTAATGTTAGAGGATTCAAATAATCTCTACCTTACGATTAAATAATCAGTTACAAAAATAGCTATTGAGTCTTTCTCTTTCTCTTAATGAGTCGTCTTCCATTTTGATGAACTGAACAACATGTAGTATCTCCATGCCGTGCTCTGTGACTCCATGAGGCTATGGCCTCCCGTGCCTGTGGATTCAAACTTCTGCCTGTGGATTCAACCTTCGCTGGCTTTATACTCAACAGTTATATATTTGTGGGTTTAATTCGAAGGAAAATCTAATAGTTATTTCTTTGTGGGTTTACTCAGCTTTCCGGCCTATATCTCAACCAAAATCAGCTGAGCGGTACAATACCAAGCAACCTCTCCAACTGTACTAGTTTGCAGGACTTGAATATTGGCTGCAATCGGCTTAGAGGTAACATAGCTCCCAGTGTTTCGAATTTAAGGCATATAGTTCAATCATTTTCTATGGCGAATAATATGCTTATAGGAAGAATTCTTGTCGAGATCGGAGGCATGATGCTTGTTACCAACATAGACTTTGCAGGGAATCTACTGAGTAGTGAGATTCCCAGCAGTATGGGAAGCTGCATGGAGGTTCTGCATCTCAACCTTTCCAGCAACCGATTTGAGGGACAACTTCCCTTATGGCTTCGATCCATGGTCATGCTTATTGATTTGGAACTTTCTGAAAATGAGTTCTCTGGTTTGATTCCACCTTACCTCAGGGACATGGCTACTCTTCACTCACTGAATTTTTCCTACAAAACTCTGTCTGGCCCAATTCCAGAAAAGGGCATCTTTCGAAATCTTACGACTGCTTCTTTTCTTGGAAACGTAGTTTTATGCGGGCTGATCCTTGTTATACCTTGCCCTGCACCAACTTCGGACCCTTCCTCATCCTCGAGACTTAGCAAAGGCAAGAAATTATCAATCATCTTCTCTGCCCTGGCTTTTGGCGGTATCATTGTGGCAACACTATTACTCTGTGCTATCCATACCCAAGCCAAGTCGAACAAGGGAAATCCTGAGACTTCTACTAGAATCACAGAGAAGGCCAACCCTATAAAATTGATGACCACAACCGAGCTCTCCGAGGTAACTGGATCGGTCTAGAGAATATAATTGGTTCTAGGAGAACAACAACAGTCTATGCAGGCTTCCTTCAAGATGGAAAAGAGGTTGCTATTAAGTGATTCAAAGGTGATTCAAGCGTGCATTCATTCCAAGGTAATATTATCGCTGAAATGCGGGTATTAGCCATGACGCGACACCGAAACCTAGTTCAAGTGTTGGGTTATTGCAATAGTCCTGGTATGAATTTCGTGGTCATGGAGATGATGCCCAATGGAACCTTGGCGATGCAAATACAAGAGGGAACACTCGACTGTGAAAGTGTCGTCAGTATCACAGTGGGCATCGTGAATGGATTGCTTTATCTTCACGAAGAGGGCTTACAACCTATTCTTCACTGTGATCTCAAGCCCTCCAACATCTTGCTTAATATAGATCTGAAACCTACTATTGCTAACTTTGAGCTCTGAAGAATATTGAAATATGGTGACGTCAGCAACTAAGCCAGCACTCTCCAACAAATTCCATCGGCTACATGACCAAGTAACACAAAATCGTAGGCCCTGTTACTTCTGTTATCATGGTCATTCCGATGATGAAAGCTAAATCATGTTTTGTATGTTTCGGTGAGTATGCAAAGTTGTTCGAGAATCACATCAAAATCAAAGGCTGATGTATATAGCTATGGAATCGTCCTCCCTCGAAATGGTGAGGCGTAAGCCCACTATGTGACATAAGCCTATTGGGATGAACGACCACTCCTGCATTGCTGGGTGGTGAAGGCCATTGGCGATAGCAACCCATTGAGCATTGTTGCTCCTCACCTTCTGGAATGAAGCACATCGAGAGAGTACTCGATTGAAGATAAGACCGTTAAGCTTCTAAATTTGGGTATCGCTTGCAACTCAGACGCACCTCAAAACAGGCCAAAAATGAGGGAATTGGTTACAATTTTGAGCACAACGAACAACTGAGTTCAATTCATTTGTATTGTCCAGGAGCTTCATTCATTAGCACCTACCATGTTTTATAAATTTAAGCTGGAAAATCTGTAACAACTGTTGCACAGAAAAAAATTATGAGATTGGAATTTCCAACATTTGATATGTATTTAATGAATTTGGAGTAAAGTTAACAATTTGAATAGTATGAGTATTTAATGGATATGGATTAAAAGTTAACAATTTGATGAGCATGGGTATCTAATGGATTACAAGTAAATTTACTTTATTTCATACTCATTATTATTAAAAATAGAGAATTTCTAAATAGTATAGAGAAAGGATTCTCCCTGGTGCAGAGGTTCTGGACCTTATGAGCTCCTGGGTAAGTCATTTTCCTCTTGAAATTCAGTACAAAAGAGTTTTTGGCCATGGTTTGAATGCCCAGGAACTTGCAAGAAATCCCAAGCTTGATTATTTCTTTGTGAAAGATTTGAATGAGGATCAGACCATAGAGGCCAACGATTGTAGTTTTGATGTTGTTTTGTGCGTTGTTGGTGTTCACTACCTTCCACAGCCTGAGAAGGTTTTTGCAGAAATTTATCGAATTCTTAGGCCTGGTGGTCTGTGTAATGTGAGCTTTAGCAATAGGATATTCAATGAGAAGGAAATAGGTGAATGGATAGATGGTACAAATAAGGTCTCTAAGGATTTCAAAAATTCACTGAATTGGGCTTCCTTGATTTCAAACGGAATTCGGGGATTCTTTGCTCAAGTAAGGGCCTAGTTCGGAGCTCTGCCAAGTAATCATAAAAGAGAGAGATGTACCCCATGGGTGCATGGTCAAGACTCCAATGTAATCTGTAGAATTTATCTTGGTATTCATTCTTCTTCATCAATGGGGGTTGTAGAGTACCCCGTTGAAATATTTGTCATCATGTTTTGCATATGGGTTTCAGTAAGAGCTCTAAGTCCAGTGGGCTGTGACTTGTAAGCCAAATGAAAAACTCTATTGTTCGATACCATAATTGGCATAGTATGGCTGAAAACTTAAAGGTCATGGTACACATGGCAGATTGCTATTAGGCATGTTAATTTTAAGCGTGCCTTTCTTTTGGAAAATGCATCTTATAGTTCATCAACAAAGAATACATCAAGAATTATATATTATGGAGCTTGTTAGGTCTCTGTAGTTTGCAACATTTGCAAGAACAAACACTATAGAGCCTATATCAAAACCACTTTGAAATCCTAGGATCTAGCCCTCTTGGATTCAGAGAGGGATCTCTCTATATAAGTGTTTTCAAAGATATTTCTTTAAGGCTTATGATATGATATTAGGCTAGTTATGAAGTACAAGGGTTTGTTTGTGTTTGGTTGGGATGGATATCATCAAAATGAAGGAAGTATTTTGAAGGGTAAAGGTATGAGAAGGTTGAGAGAATGGTTCAACTGATAGGATAGGTATGAAACAGTGTCAATCCATTGGGCTATGGAGTCACAAAAGGATTTAATTACACAACAAGTTTCAAGTATGGTCTATTGGGTAAGTCATCTATATCAAAGGATCTTTTAAGATTGAGTTATGGTATGAAACATCAAAAGTGAGTGAAAGAAGTAAACATATGAGAAAACAAAGAATAACTTAAGATCAAGTAAGAACTTTGAATCTAGCCTGATTTCAGCATATTCTCAAAGGAAAAAATTCAAGATAAAACAAAGAATAGCCTAAGATCAAGTAAAGAATTTTAACCTAGCCTGCTTTTGGCATACTCTTAAGGGAAAATTTCAAAATAGCTGTTGGAGAAAAAACTAGAGGATAGGGCTAACCATAGACTTCCCTAGCTTAACTTTACTTAGCATGCTTTTCAGACAACAATCCAGCAATCTAACAGATTACCTTCAGAAAATAGAAAACATATAAGAAAACAGAGGGCATCCTAAGATCAAGTAAGGACTTTGAACCTATCCTGCTTTTGGCATACTTTCAAGGATCTTTTCAAAGCAACTGTTGGAGATAAACTAGAGGACAGGGCTAACCATAGACTTCCCTAGTTCAACTTTACTTAGCAGAATTTTCAAGAACTTTCAAAGACACCATCTCAAGCTGTACTCAAGAAACACGGGCTTACCAACACTTCACTGGTTATACTCTATTTAATTATCCTCAAAACAAAATTAGAAGAAAACATAAAGATGAATATTTATCAATGATAAATAGGGTACTTTACAGTAAATCCGAATCTATATTTGTTGTTATTTATCAGAGAAAGTGGAAAATATGGAAAACATGAGAAAAATGAAAATTACAGTAAGAAAAACATCACCATTGACATAGTCCAGGATCCCATAAATCAAGCTTGTATATTTGATGTTCAAACTAGTTACAATCTTCAAGTCCAGTGGGACTTTTACAGCTTCAAAAATCTCTTCTCAGCCTATCTTTCTTTCATTACAAAACAGAGCTTCAGCAGCCTCAATAGCTATTTACACTCAATGAGTATTCAACCAACAATAATAATGAACTCCTCATATGATATATATAGGTAAATTTGAGGAGGTGGAGTGAAAGAAGGTCTAACTAGCAATAAATACAGAGTAAATGTTTCTTGACCTTTGGGAGGCCTTAGGGAGAAGATTTCAGATGTTTATCTCTGTTTTAATCAATTTTACATTAACTTCTATTTACTTCAGTCACTTTTGTTGACTTTGGAGGCTTTTGGTAGGCTGGCAATTACTTATGAGCTGTCTTTGGAAAAATATCTCTGACTGTGCATTAACTGTGTATTCTTTTGAGAAAATAAGCCTGGCAGGTAGCATTTCTGGCTTTAATTGCCTCACTGATGTGGCATTTGGAGGTTTTCTTCGTTGATTTGTGCTGATTTGGTGCTTTGAAATTCAATTAGGCCATTGATTTAGCTTTAAGGCCTTCATTATCATCTTTTAGGCTTTTTGTCCTTTACTGACTGCTTTTAGCTTTTTCAACTAATTTTGTCTTCAAACTGTGTTTTATTCCTTAATCTTCGGATTAAGTCTTTTGATCTTCATATTTTTCTTTAATCCTTTGATACACTTTATCCTCTTCTGCTGATGTTATCGGCTTATGTTGTACAGGTGGCAGCTTGAAGGGTTTACTATGTAACCGGTGTCCATGAAACACTGATTAAACTTTGAAATTCAACCCTTTTTTCCCTTTTCTTCGCTTTTGGGCCTTTTTGGATCGTCACCCTCGGCCTTGTCCCTTTATCAGACTGTGGGACGGCTTTATACTATGAAACCACCATTAAACCTGCAACAAGACACAAATTATTATAAAAAACTTGCAAACTGTGGATAAAAATGTTTTGGAGGGTTTGGCAAAGGCGGAGGAGCAATGCAGAGGAGGTGAAATGCAGGTGAAGGAGGTTCTGTGGAGAAAACCTACGAAAACAGGGTTTAACATTGAATTTGGCACGAAAAATGGATTGGTGGTTTTGAGAAAACAGTCGACGATTTTCGTGCACGAAATGAGTGGTAAGCGATTTATCATAAAACGAACGCAATATCGTTTATTGCGTGACACACGCCCCCCCAAAACCATCGTTTTCGCATTGAAGTTGCACGATGGAGAGGTTTGATGATCGAAATGCATCAGTCGTCCGATCTGCGCGAATGCAGATCGACGACTATGGATGAGCGCGATAGATTGAAGTTATGCGGTGGATAGGGCAGTGGAAGCTAGGTGGCACGCAGCGATTGGGACATGCGATAGGGTAGTGGGAGGTGGGCCATAATGCTGGCGTCAGCTCTTTTTTTGGTAGCGGGATATTATATGCGATGGGTTGGATGTCGGGTTAAACAAGAACTGTTAGATCAAGAAGATCTACGGTGGAGATTGATCACGAGGGTGAATGGATAAGGGGTAGTCCAGAGGATGAGAGGGGAATGGAGAGCCATTAGATAAATGAGATCTCTGGCTAGGATCATTTCATTGAGTGGTAAGGCGGGGGAATAAATAAGAAAATAAAAGTAAAGGGAGGAGGCTTGATAACCGTCATATCTCCCATATGAACGGTGGAGATGGGCCGTCGGGGGGGGGGAATAAACGGTGAGGGAAGGGGGCTATAAAGAAAGGGAAGGTACGGTTCTGTGGAGAAAAAGGGACCGGGAGCCAGGAAAACCAGGGCTGGAAGGAAGAGGGGAAGGTAGGGTGAGCGCCTAGCCATTGGATTAATGAAATCAACGGTGGGATTTGCCTAAGGAAAGAATGAAGCGGTGTGAAGGGGTAATAAAGCAGATTGATAACAACCATTGATCTTGGTATATCAACGGTGTAAATCCTATCGGGAGTTTATTCATCGGCAAAGAAAAAAGAAAGGGCAATGAAGGAAAGCAGTGTTTGTCGATGCGATGGGGGCTAATGGGTAGGTGTTGGGGCATGATCCCATGGAGGGATAAGGGGACCGGGAGCCGAGGAGAGAAAGGGCTATAAATGGGCGTGGAGTGTTAAGCGTTGGACATCAGATCAAACCCGATCGACGGTGGAGATCGCATCGGCGGGAGTACATCAAGCGATCGCATCGACGGGGGAAAAGAGGAAATGGGAATGAAAAAATTTGAAATTGCCGAAGTGCGATCGCAGATGGACTTCGGCACTTGGTCGCATAGCGCGGTTTTATTGCGGCAAAATGGCGGGAGCTTAAGCCAAGGGGTCTTAAAGCCTTAAAGGAGCAGAACAAATTTTTTCAAAGGTTTTATGTTTTTTTGGGTTCTTTAGAGGTTCCGGTAGGATGAAAAGGGTGTCTTTAAACCGAATAAAAGGGATTTTATGGTTTAAAAAGGATTTTTATGGGAATGGAGGGTAAATGAAGGGGGAAAAGGGGGTTTTTTAGAAGGAAAAAGAGGATAAGAAAAGGGGTAAAAATGAGTGATATGGGGGAATTAAAAAGCATATAACAGTTCTTTTTGAAACCAACAAGACTCTTTTGAAGGCTTTGAAGTGAAGATATAAGTGGATTGGATCTCTTAAGGGTGAAGAACATAGAGAGGCTTCAAGAATGAGTAATTTTCTATGAAAATAATCTCTTAAAGTCTCAAGACCTGTTTTAGCCATCATTTGCTGTGACAAAAATTTACTGATGGCTAACAGTGGCTCCACTTGGGGATGGCAGCTCCTTGGAGGTGTCAAGAATTTCAGATTTTGATCTCTGGAATGTAGACCTATGCCTTATCCATTGACAACCTTTTCTTCCTTGATCATGTTGCTTGAAAAGATGATCAGTACTTTGTATTAGAAAACAAATTTCTCCCAAACATTCTACCTACACAACCTACTTTTCCTAACATTTATTCTTCATCAGGTGCACTTGGACTTGCAAACCTTTTGATATCAACATTTTATTCTTTTATTGAAAGCAAAAAACTAATCTAAATCTACCCTTATTTCTTCCATGAGTTCAGTCTAAACAGTTGAACTCATTAATTCTCTACCGAAGCTACTATATGCTAGGATTAAACTATCTGACAGATCTTATTCTCTATTTTCTAAAATATAAATTTAAATACAAACAAACTAGGATTAAGCTATCTGATTTGCTGTAAGACTATGGCATAAAAACAAGCTGCACATAGACTGGAATTCTACAGAAATTTAAAACAAAACCGTGAAGGCTTAACATCTGAGAATTACAAGCATCCTTCATTCTTCTTATGACTCAGATTTTAATCAGTTTAGAGTCATTCTTTCTTTTGATTCTTTGGTTCAAGTTTTCAGTGTATTAGAACCATTATTTTCTTTTGCTTTGGCTCAAGTTTTGATCTAATTAGAGCCATTTATTTTTATCCTAATCTAATCTACTGATAAGCCAAGATTAAACAATTTGGAAAATCTGATTCACTAACCTATTAGCAGTAAATTGAAATCTATTTAGTCATGATTAGGTTGTATGACTAAATAGCAATGCTTTTCTCAAGTAGTGGCATTTAAGCTTGCACACTTTCAGGTTTTTCTCTTCTTTTTTGGTATGGGGGTGTACCTTTCTTCTTTTATATCTTCCCTCTTTTCTCTTTTTTTTATTTTTTTTTTGTATTTTTCTCTTTTTCTTTCAAAGCAAAAACAAAAGACTAACTAAATGCTCAAAGGTTGAGCTTTATTGCTTTCCTATCTAACCTAATCTAACTCTGAAATATTTACATGTTTTGATGACAAACTTTATTTTCCAATACATCCAGTCAATCAGATGGTTCCATGACTGGTCTTTGCTCATCTCTTTGAGCATGTTGGACAGACAAAAGGGCCACTCTCAGCTCACTTGTTCTTTAGCAGCAGTGCTAAAATTTTTTCAGATTTTTGGTAATATACTGCTCCTAACAATTTTTATTCCCTCTTCAAATGTCTTCAAAAAATCAGCATAAGGATCTTGAAATAATACCTGGTTGTGAGTATTTGAAAGATAGTTTTCAACCAGGATTACTTTTTTCTCCACTGGATCAAGAAAAATATTCTTCTGAGAAAGAAAATCTTCCTCATCTTCATTATTATCTGAACTAGAGGACTCATCATATTTGAAAGTTTTGTCCTCTTGTAGTCCTGGTATGTTCTGATTTAGTGGACTGAACTCTGTGAAGAGGTCATTATATTCTTGAGCAACGGCTCTTTCATTACCTCAACCCTTTCAGGAGAAGGTTCTTTATATTCATCATGCTCAAGAAATTCTTCACAGTTTTCCTCCTCGACCTTTGAGATGAAAGATTGTTGATTCCCAATCATATGAAAACTGTTACTAATGAATTGTGATGAAGTAGGGAAAAGATTCAGAGATTCTTCGCTCTCTACTGCATTTTTAAAGCTTTATTCATCAATATTATAAATAGTCTGCTTTGGCTCATTACTTCCTTGGAGTTGGTGGAACTGATTTTCCTCCCACAAATATAATAATGATGGTCCTGCAAGATCAACTTCTGTTTGGAGAACATCATCATCAGACAGATCAAAATTAAGAAAATAATTAGTGTAAGTAATGTCACCAATCAAACATACTAGATTATCAGCAGTTCTTTCTTTATTTTTCTATTTTTTTTTTTATCCATCTTTATTCACATGTCCACATACATCACCCTGATCGGGGAAGGGAATTGAACATGTGATGAGTGCTATAACAGCCCGCCTCATCACAGTTTTTTTCTTTATTCTGATCTACAAGGGAAATTTCTAAATTTTTACAACAAATTTCATTAGGTGAATGGGTAAGAATGTTTGTTTTATAAAATATTTCAAAGGTTGGCTGTTTATTGATGATCTGATCAATTTCTTCTTCAGTCAAAGGGGAAGATATTTTTGTTTTTCTTTGAGTAGAATTACAACAGTTCTCTATCTCTTGTGAAAACTGAATTTGAGGTTGGATGTCGTCTTAAGCCTCTTCTAGTGAATCAATACTTGTGTTTGCAAGGAAACCTTGAGGGTTTACTACTATTTCCTGATCTACGTATGTTTCAAACAACTACTCTTGATTGCTATGATACTCAATTTGACTACAGGGTTCATGAGTTGTTTCTTCTACATTACCAGGGTGCCACTCTTCTTGTGTAATCTGAACTGAGATGTAACATGGAGGGAGAGTACCTATATGTGCTAGTTCTCCTTCCATTTCAGATTCTGCATTTTCTAAGTGGCTACTTGTTTCCTCAAAGCACTGCTCACTACTAGAATTTGCATTTTGTTCATAAATATCTCTTAACAGTAAAACACAAGTTATAGGTAGGAAATTAGGAATTTCTTGACAACCTTCCCCATCATCTTCTATCAAGTCTTGATCATCATACATGTCTTGCTCATTGTCTAGGTCTTGTAGAGGTTGAGTTTGTTCTTGATCTGGAAAAAGCATGGGCTGCTCTAGATCATCAATATTTAAATTAGTCTCACCTAGAAGGGATGATGAATCATTATTTATGCTGGCAGGGATATCTTGAGGAATGTCCTTTATTCCTTGATTTATTTCTTCCTCAATTGATTCATCTAGGTTCTTGAGATCGCTGTCTTGGGTATGAAATTCATTAATGGCTACTACAAGATCCTCAGGCTACCAATTTCCCAAATATTCATAAATGCCTGCAAGGTATTCTATGATGCCCTCAGATTGATTACAACAACTTCCCTCTAATGATAGATAAGGGGATTTTTCTTTGTAGTGATCATAAAATACTATGTGGAGGTCTCTTAGAGAAAACAAACTACCAGTCCTCAACCATTCATACCAATCTCTTGCTTTTCCTTCTAATGTCAACATGAACATTTTCATAAGGTAGTCTTCATGCCATTCCACTTTTAACCTCCATACATGTATATGAAATTTGATGAGATGTAACAAAGGGTCATCAAACTCTTCACCTTGAAAAACAGGCAGGTTTTCATCCCAATACACCTGGGGCATCTTGTGTGGGAATCCAGGGATATGATCTCTATTCATTGGGGCATATCTTCGTTGTATCCTTAGAATCATGTTTGTAAATCAGAAAATAGGTCATTGTATGTATTCAACCAGTTCAGAGTCTTCTACCAGTGGATTCATTTGGTATTTTGAGAATTATGGAGTCGCCAGGTGGAAATTTTTAGCTTTTTGAAGGTAAAATGTTTTATGGTCCACCACCATTGATTTATTTAGATACCAATTTGAAATGTTTTTGGTCTTCTGAGGTTTTAAGGATATACAAGATGTAATTCATTCAGAATTTCCCAGTGGATTTTTAGGAAAAAACCAATGGGGTCAGCAGGGCTACTGAATACCAATGGAGTCGCCAGGTGAAGGATTTTTACTTGTTTTCAATGGTTTGGTTGTTGTTCACCATCAACAATCAATAATAACCAGTCTTGGTGACACTTGTTTCATTTAGAAATAAGGGTTCTTTGAGTTGTGAAGTTATCTATTACTCATTTTTTTCCCCAGTATGGTCGCCAATATGTTAGGTCTCCGTAGTTTGCAAGATTGGCAAGAAAAAACGCTGCAGAACCTACATCAAAACCACTTTGGAATCCTAGGATATAGCCCTCCTAGATTCAGAGAGGGATCTCTCTATATAAGTGTTTTCAAAGATATTTCTTTAAGGCTTATGATATGATATTAGGCTAGTTATGAAGTACAAGGGTTTGTTTTTTTTTGGTTGGGATGGATATCATCAAAATGAAGGAATTATTTTGAAGAGTAAAGGTATGAGTATGTTGAGAGAATGGTTCAACTGATAGGATAGGTATGAAACAGTGTCAATCCATTGGGCTATGGAGTAACAAAAGGATTTAATTGCACAACAAGTTTCAAGTATGGTCTATGGGGCAAGTCATCTATATCAAAGGATCTTTTAAGATTGAGTTATGGTATGAAACATCAAAAGTGAGTGAAAGAAGTAAACATATGAGAAAACAAAGAATAGCTTAAGATCAAGTAAGAACTTTGAATCTAGCCTAGTTTTAGCATATTCTCAAAGGAAAAAATTCAAGATAAAACAAAGAATAGCCTATGATCAAGTAAGGACTTTTAACCTAGCCTGCTTTTGGCATACTCTTAAGGGAAACTTTCAAAACAGTTGTTGGAGAAAACACTAGAGGATAGGGCTAACCATAGACTTCCCTAGCTTAACTTTACTTAGCATGCTTTTCAGACAACAATCCAGCAATCTAACAAATTACCTTCAGAAAATAGAAAACATATAAGAAAACAAAGGGCAACCTAAGATCAAGTAAGGACTTTTAACCTATCCTCCTTTTGGCATACTCTCAGGGATCTTTTCAAAGCAACTGTTGGAGATAAACTAAAGGACAGGGCTAACCATAGACTTCCCTAGTTCAACTTTACTTAGCAGACTTTTCAAGAACTTTCAAAGACAATATCTCAAGATGTACTCAGGAAACATGGGCTTACCAACACTTCACTGGTTATACTCTATTGAATTATCTTCAAAACACAATTAGAAGAAAACATAAAGATAAAGATTTATCAGTGAGAAATAGGGTACTTTATGGTAAATCCTAATCTATATTTGTTGTTCTATATCAGAGAAAGTGGACAGTATGGAAAACATGAGAAAAATGACAATTACAGTAAGAAAAAAATCACTATTGACATAGATCAGGATCCCATAAATCAAGCTTGTATATTTGATGTTCAAACTAGTTACAATCTTCAAGTCCAGTGGGTCTTTTACAACTTCAAAACTCTCTTCTCAGCCTATCTTTCTTCAATTACAAAACAGAGCTTCAACAACCTTAATAGCTATTTACATTCAATGAGTATTCAACCAACAATAATAATGAACTCCTAATATGATATATATATGTAAATTTGAGGAGGTAGAGTGAAAGAAGGTCTAACTAGTCAATAAATACATAGTAAATGTTTCTCGACCTTTGGGAGGCCTTAGGGAGAAGATTTCAGATGTTTATCTATGTTTTAATCAATTTTACATTAACTTCTATTTACTTCAATCACTTTTGTTGACTTTGGAGGCTTTTGGTAGGCTGGCAATTACTTCTGAGCTGTCTTTGGCAAAATATCTCTGACTGTGCATTAACTATGTATTCTTTTAAGAAAATAAGTCTGGCAGGTAGCATTTCTGGCTTTAATTGCCTCATTGATGTGGCATTTGGAGGCTTTCTTCATTGATTTGTGTTGATTTGGCACTTTGAACTTCAATTAGGCCATTGATTTAGCTTTAAGGCCTTCATTATCATCTTTCAGGCTTTTTGTCCTTTACTGACTGCTTTTATCTTTTTAAACTAATTTTTTCTTCAAACTGTGTTTTATTCCTTTATCTTTCGATTAAGTCTTTTAATCTTCATATTTTTCTTTAATCCTCTTATACACTTTATCCTCTTTTGCTGATGTTCTCGGCTTATGCTGTACAAGTGGCAGCTTGAAGGGTTTACTGTGCAACCTGTGTCCATGAAACACTGATTAAACTTCGAAATTCAACCCTTTTGTCCCTTTTCTTCGCTTTTGGGCCTTTTTGGATCGTCACCCTTGGCCTTGTCCTTTTATCGGACTATGGGACGACTTTATACTATGAAACCGCCATTAAACCTGCAACAAGACACAAATTATTATAAAAAACCTGCGAACTGTGGATAAAACTGCTTTGGAGGGTTTGGCGAAGGCGGAGGAGCAATGCAGGCAGATGAGGTTCTGTGGAGAAAACCTGCGAAAATAGGGTTTAACATTGAATTTGGCACAAAAAATGGACTGGCGGTTTCGAGAAAACCGTTGGCGGTTTTCGTAGCATGAAATGAGGGTAAGCAGTTTATCATAAAATGAACACGATATCATTTATTGCGTGACACACGTCCCCCCAAAACTATCGTTTTCGCATTGAAGTTGCGTGATGGAGAGGTTTAGTGATCGAGATGTGTTAGCCGACCGATCTGCGGGAATGCAGACCGACGGCTGTGGATGAGCGCGATAGATTGAAGTTATGCGGTGGATAGGGCAGTGGAACCTAGGTGGCACGCAATGATTGGGAGATGCGACAGGTTAGTGGGAGGTGGGCCATAATGCTGGCATCAGCTCTTTTGTTTGGTAGAGGGATATAATATGCGATGGGTTGGATATCGAGTTAAAAGGGAACCATTAGATCAAGAAGATCTACAGTGGGGATTGATCGCCAGGGTGAAAGGATAAGGGGTAGTCCAGAGGATGAGAGGGGAATGGAGAGTCGTTAGATCAATGAGATCTCCGGCCAGGATCATTTCGTGGAGTGTTAAGGTGGTGGAATAAATAAGAAAATAAAAGTAAAGGGAGGAGGCTTGATAACTGTCAGATCTCCCAGATCGACGGTGGAGATGTGCCGTCAGGGGGGGAAATAAACGGTGAGGGAAGGGGGCTAGAAAGAAAGGGGAGGTGCGGTTTTGTGGAGAAAAAGGGACCAGGAGCCAGGAAAACCAAGGCTGGAAGGAAGAGGGGAAGGTAGGGTGAGCGCATAGCCATTGGATTAATAAAATCAACGGTGGGATTTGCCTAAGGAAAGAATGAAGCGGATTGATGACAGCCATTGATCTTGGTAGATCAACGGTGTAAATCCTATCGGGATTTTATTCATTGGTGAAGAAAAAAGAAAGGGCAATGAAGGAAAGCAGTGTTTGCTGATGCGATGGGGGCTAATGGGTAGGTGTTGGGGCATGGTCCCGTGGAGGGATAAGGGGACCGAGAGTCGAGGAGAGAAAGGGCTAGAAATGGGTGCGGAGTGTTAAGTGTTGGCCATCAAATCAAACCTGATCGACGGTGGAGATCACATTGGTCGGAGTACATTGGGGGATCGCATCGGCGGGAGTACATCGGGCGATTGCATCGGCGGGGGAAAAAAGGAAATGGGAACGAAAAACTTTGAAACTGTGGAAGTGCGATCGTCGATGGACTTCGGCACTTGGTCGCATAGCATGGTTTTATTGTGGCAGAAGGGTGGGAGCTTAAGCCAAGGGGACTTAAAGCCTTAAAGGAGCGAAACAACTTTTTTCAAAGGTTTTATGTGTTTTTTGGGTTTTTTAGAGGTCCTGGTAGGATGAAAACGGTGTCTTTAAACCGAATAAAAGGGATTTTATGGTTTAAAAAGGATTTTTATGGGAATGGAGGGTAAATGAAGGGGAAAAAGGGGGTTTTTAGAAGGAAAATGAGGATAAGAAAAAGGGGAAAAATGAGTGATATGGGGGAATTAAAAATCTTAAAGCAATTCTTTTTGAAACCAACAGGACTCCTTTGAAGGCTAAAAAGTGAATATATAAGTGGATTGGATCTCTTAAGGGTGAAGAACACAGAGAGGCTTCAAGAATGAGTAATTTTCTATGAAAATAATCTCTTGAAGGCTCAAGACCTATTTTAGCCATCATTTGTTGTGACAAAAATTTACTAATGGCTAATAGAGTTGATGCTTACCTAAATAGACAAGGAGAAATAGTCTATCAGCTCTGGCACAAATTGCAAGAGAATCTTTATCTGCATCTTTCATGAAAACGGTTGGGCACTGATGAGAAAAAGAGTTGTTTTGTATAAAATAAGGTGGATATTAGAACACATATAAATGCATCTAGCTTCTCACAGTGGGTAAAACCTATGGGTAGACACTAGTGTAACTCTCAACTAGAGGTTATAGTGGTAGCTATCATAATCGATGTCAAGTTGTCGATTCCTCTAATTTCTTACACACAAAAAATAGTATAAAATTCTTTGAGTCCTACAAATTATTGTTTCAGGAATTTCAATGTTGATGGAAAAGATAATCTAATTTTGCAAATTTTCAGTCAGCATTATTGAATTTTATCTTTAGAGTGTAAAAAAACAATATGTATTTTTTTATTGTTTAATATGTTTTAATGTCATAGAGAGTGGATAGAGTCATGTTTACCATCAAAGTTATAAGTAGTAACTTCAACTAAGAAATTAGCATGGAAAATAATGGCTACCGCTATGTATGTGGACTTTGCTATGTGTTTTCTTTTCTACATTATTGCTTTACAGTGTTTCCTTTGCAACATATGGTACAATTGCTAGTTAATAATAAATACAAAATATCAAAAATATCAAAATGAGTTTATAATATTATACTTTACATATTAATGATTTATTATAATACTTAAATTTAGATATCTCTACTTTACATTTATCTTTTCATTTTACAATATTTACTTTTCATACATTAGTTGCATTTGAGTTAAATGGGTTCCTCCTTGTGCAATATCAACCACATAGGAGGTAAATATAGGTAGACATATCTTACTTAAAATTGTGTAAAAATAGCATTATTGTTCATGCCCATAATAATATTTAGAGTTAAAATTATCTATAAAAATTACGAGTCTTAATTAAATATTATTAACCATATATTTCATAACCATAACAATATTTAAATTGTGTTTATAATAAATATGCATAGTCAAATTTAAATATTATATAGTGTTGTATATCTCAATCCATGCAAACTTCATGCGTTGTTACTCAGCGTATACGGTTTACCCTTCAAAAAGAAATATGCCTATTCACCTTCTACGCATACTGCTGCTCAAGTATTTTAGAGTTTTCAGCGCTATTGACTAATTTCAAATAAGAGCATTTAATGTGTTACATTCCGAACATCGATCACTTTTTCAAAAACTAGTGGTCCAATATATATGCTTTCAATTTGCTGTATGATATAAAAAAAATATTACGGCCTGTTGACTGTAAAATGAAGGGCGTTAGTAAGACATACACAAATCCAAATGCCGGACAAGTCAAAATTTCCTGTTAGATGGGCTTTAATTCCAGGGATGGCAAAATAATCCTATACTATCGAAATGATTTTTTTAATAGTTACAATGGAGGCAATCCATACATATAATGTTATATACAATGCTTGGAGCAGTGTATATTCACAGTTAAATTTAAAAAGTGTGCTGTATATATCAACAATTAAATTTAAGCAAGTAAAAACTTTAATTTTAATACTGGCTTTATAACATTATATATTAGTCTTATAGTATATATTGGCTACACTAAATAAGAACTCATTGCAGATATAGTGATATGTGGTTTAATGGTAAGTTTTGCTGGGTGTAACCAACGAGATTATGGTTCAAATTCCTTTGAGTATATGACCTAACCTTCCTTTTTTCATGAATATCGGCTCTTGCTAAATCATAAGATATGATATATCTAGCTTGCAGGTTGCTAGATATACTCTTGATGTTATAAGGCAGCCAAAAAGATTGATCATGAGATTTTGCTGTGAATGCTGACCAAAAAGTTAGAAGGACAAGCTTATATCAATATTATAGCTAGATTCAAAGGTATAGATGAAAAAGCCTAAACAACTTAGAAACTGCAAAATGCCCCTTGTGCTTGGGATTGGCTCCCTACAACATATCTACCACCTTCGTCATTGATGGACTGTTGATGGATAGGGCACTTGTACAAAAGAGTCCTACTTTCAGAACCATGGCCATTTCAACCTCCTCGTTGATGGCCTATTGATGGGTAGGGCGGTTGTGCAAAGGAGTCCTACTTTCATAACCATGGCCATTTCTTCTTTGAAGCAATCCATGAGCTTGGGATCCAACGCCTTGTGCAATTCATTCTTTTGCACTATTTGATTGCACACCCACTTCACAAGATCTTTGTTATTTCCAAATTTTGGATCTATTGGTCGCTTGCATGTTGGAAATATTAATTCCAACTGCTGCATAGACAACAAAAGGACGACAACTTAATTCTGATGGGAATTCAAAGCACAGCAGCAGTGATTTTATTTTGGTATGATTTTCACGCTACCTATGCCTTAACCATTCACCTACGATCGATAAATTCTTCACCAAACACATTTAACTCCTCCAACCACAATTTCGACAGAACCTAGCATAAGCTTCGAGCATGGAAATTGACCCACCGGAGAAGGTGACGTCACCTTCCTCCGGACCAATGAACATAGCTCTGTGGGGCAAAGAAAAAGGTTTTTGAAAAGTATTTTGACTCCGTGGAATATGGAGTGAATGAAGTTTTAATGTTTTGTTTTTATTTGTCGTGACACAGTTTTATTTTGTTTTAAACACAGGTTATAAATATTTCATAATATATATTGTAAATATATTATATTTACAATATATATCAATATTGTAATGAAACATAAAAGAAAGAAAAAAATACTTATGCCGTGTGCATTGTATAAAAGGTAATATGTGCCCGAAGGAAAAATATAGTGTTGTATTTGGACGGTGTATTGTAATTTCTTGCCCGAAGGCAGAAAAGAAAAATAGAGAGACAAAGAGCAATTTTTGTTAGCGCTGCGTTATGTAGCAGCCTGAAGCACATTGATTGTGTGTATTTTTTTTATGCCAGAATATAAAAAGGACAGAGAGTGAAGACAGAGTATTTGTAACATTGCGTGTGCAGCAGTTGAAAGAAAATTTATGAATGTAATCCAGAACACAGAGGTTCTGAAGAAGACTGTCATTTTGTAATAGTTTTTAAGTTTAATAGAAACAGAGTTTTTACTCCATCCACCTCTCTGTGCATGAATTTTTTTTAAATATCCGTGTTTAAAAGAGGGATTTTTTTTATTCCTGTGTATGTTCGGAATACTAAGAGATTCCAACATGGTATCAGAGCTAGTCCAGACTCTTTGCATTTGACAAGGAAGCTGAAGGAAGGAAGAAGAAGCTTGTTGAAGATTTCTCCAGCAGTGTGAAGTTCAACAAGGCAAGGTATTTACAAAATAGATTTTTTTGTTTGCTTGAAGATTACAGTCCAGAGAATTGTAAAGAAGAAGTCTGTTAGAGACAGAGTCTTTTTGAAGACAGAGTTTTATTTCTCAGCAGTGAGAAGGTTTGTTTATTAAAAACACAGTCAATTTTTTTTAAGCATAGTTTAGAAAGCTAGCAATGGTAGGAGCCAGCACAAGCACAAGTATGGGAAATACTCAACTCTCACAGTTCAATGGGAAGAACTATGACTATTGGGAAATCACAATGAGAGCTATGTTTACCTCTCAAGATTTATGGGAGTTAGTTGAATATGGTCTAAAAGAACCAACAGATGAACAAACATATAATTCCTTGACACAAACAGAGAAGGATTTGTTGAGGAGTAATAGGAAGAAGGGCTCAAAAACCCTCTTCTATCTCTATCAGATAGTGCATGAAAGCATATTTCCAAGGATTACAGCAACAAAAAGGTCCAAATATGCATGGAATACCCTCCAGACAACCTACCAAGGTATGGAGAAGGTAAAGACAACAAAGCTTCAATTAATGAGAAGAGTTTTTGAAGTCATTTGCAATTAAGAGTCTGATACAATAGAGTCATTCTTCACAATGTTGATTGGGTTGGTCACCCAAATGAAATTTCATGGAAAGACAATAGAAGAGAGAAGAATAGTGGAGAAAGTATTGAGGAGCTTACCGTCAAAGTTCGATGTGATAGTAACAACCATTGAAGAGACAAAAGATCTCTCAAATTTACAGTTGATGAGCTTCATCACTGATGACACATGAACAAAGATTGGGTAGAACAATAAACTCACCTTTGGAGCATGCCTTTAAGACCCAAATGTCCTTTGGAAGAGGAAGAGGTCAAGGCAGAGGAAACTACAAAGAAAAAGGTAGAGGCGAAAGCCAGAACTGAGGAGAAAGAAGCAGGCCAACAAATACAAATGGAGGGGGCATCAATCAAAATCGGAATCAAAGCCAAGGAGGCAGCCAACAAGGTGGAAAAAACCAAGGACATGGAAAAAGGTATGATAAATCTCAAGTCCAATGTCATTACTGTAAGAAGTATGGCCATTATGCCAATGAATGTAGGAAGAAACAGAGTGACATGGGTAGACCCAGTGCTAATTTTACCAAAGAAAATATCAGTCAAGAGAAGTTGTTTTTAGCATTTAATTTCACTAAAGAAAAGAATGAAGATATATAGTTTCTAGATTCAAGATGTAGCAACCATATGACTGGAAACATTTCCATGTTTTCCATGATTGATGAAAATGTAAAATCTCAAGTAACATTGGGGACAGACAGTAAAGTCTCTGTTATGGGAAAAGGTAGAGTGAGTGTTTTAACAAAGAAGGAGATAGAAAAACCATATCAGATGTTTATTATGTGCCTGATATGAAGTGCAACCTTTTGAGCATTGGAGAGTTCATTCAGAAAGGCTACAATGTGTTCTTTGAAGATGATGTATGCACCATCATGGATAAACCACTAAGCAAGCAATGCATTGCACAAGTGAGGATGACAAGAACCATAATGTTTCTTATCATCTTAACTTGTGCAATGCATTGCTTCTCAAGATGAGAGCAGATTTGAAGAAAGGAGCTGCAATGGTAGCAGTAACACAAGAGACACTCCAAAGAGAAGCAAAAGATAAAAATGGTTATAGCACTTAAGATTTGGACATCTCAACTTTGGAGGTCTGAATTTTTTGCATAGAAAATGGATGGTAAAGGGATTACCATTGATAGAAAAATCAGACAACCCATGTGAAGGCTGCATCTTGGGAAAACAACAAAGAGAAAACTTTCCATCAGGAAAGAGCATAAGGGAAAAGGCACCCTTAGAAATTTTCCATTCAGATTTATGTGCACCAATGCAAACACCATCATTAGTAGACAACCACTATATGCTGACTTTTATTGATGATTTCACAAGAAAAAAATGGGTTATTTCTTGAAATTGAAGATTGAAATGTTTGAAAAATTCTGCCATTTTAAATCTCTTGTTGAGAAGCAGAGTGGGAACTAAATCAAAGTGCTAAGAATTGACAGAGGTAGAGAATACATCTCCAAAGAGTTCCTACGTTTCTATAGGGAGAATGGCATACATAAGAAGTTTACCACAAAGTACACACCACAACAAAATTGTGTTTTTGAAAGGAAAAATAGAACCATCATGGACATGGTAAGAAGTATGTTGAAGGTAAAACATTTGCTAAATGAATATTGGGTTGAAGCTATACATTGTGCAACATATGTCTTGAATAGATGCCCAACAAAGAGCGTTATGAATAGAGTTCCGGAAGAAGCATGGAGCGTCATAAAGCAATTTGTCACCCATATGAGAGTTTTTGGTTGTGTGGCTTATGCACACATTCCAGATCAGCTAAGGAAGAAGTTGGACATTGAGTGAGAGAAGTGTATCTTTGTTGGATACAGTTACGAATCCAAAGCATACAGATTGTATAAACTATCTACCAAGAAATTTATGATAAGCAGAGATGTACAAACAATTGAGGAAGAAGCTTGGAATGGAAGCATTGAGAAAACAGTGAATGTGAAAAGTTGTTTGTCTCATGATGAAGATGAGGAAGAGATGGCTGAAATACGTCCCTCATTAGCAGCACCACCTCCACCAACACAAGGAGATCAAGGGACACCACAAGAAGGTATGAGAACACCCTTGAGAAGTGATGACAATGCTTCTCCAAGCACATTACAAGGAGCATATTTGAGTACTTTTACAAGCACAGGTGTAGCAAGTGAAAGAGGAACTAGATTCAGAAGTCTGAATGAAATTTATGAGAAAGAAGAAGGTATGAACTCTTTATTTGCATTATATTGTCATATAGAAGATCCTATTCATTTTGAAGAAGCTGTAAAAGATAAGAAATTGACAGATGCTGTGGATGAAGAAATAAATGTCGTAGAGAAAAATAAGACATGGGAATTGGTTGATGTCCAAAAAGGCAAAGAAGTAATTAGAGTGAAATGGGTTTATAAAACCAAGGGCAATGCTAAAGGCAAGATTGAAAGGCACAAGGCCAGACTTGTTGTCAAAGGCTGTAAGCAACAAGAAGGAAGAGACTATGAGGAAACTTTTAAACCAATTACAAGAATGGAAATAGTGAGAACAATGTTGTTCATAGCAGCACAAAAAAAATGGAAGGTTTATCAAATGGATGTGAAATTTGCATTCCTGAATGGAGTGTTGAAAGAAGAGGTATATATTGAACAACCTCCAGGCTATGAGATTGAAGGCCAAGAGCACAAAGCATGCAAGTTGAAGAAAGCTATGTATGGGTTGAAGCAAGCACCAAGAGTATGGTACAGTAGGATAGATGCCTATCTACTGAAAAATGGGTTTGAGAAATGTGAAGGAGAACCCACATTATACATCAAGGAAAAATATGGTAAGATGCCCATTGTTGTTTTGTATGTTGATGATGTGATCTTTACAAGTAATGATGCTTACCTTATTGAAAATTTTAAAACAGTCATGAAGGATGAATTTGAAATAACTGATATGGGATTGCTGAGATACTTCTTAAGAATAGAAGTAGAGAAAAATGAAAATAAGATTTTTATTTCTCAAGCAAAGTATGTTAAAGAAGTTTTGGAAAGATTTAACATGTAAGATTGCAAGGCAACAATTACTCCTACAGTGATGGGATTGAAGTTAAACAAAGAAGACAACAACAAGGATTTTGATCCAAGTTTGTACAAAAGCATAGTTGGCAGCCTCATGTATTTGACTGCAACTAGGCCGGATATTATGCATGCTGTAAGTTTAATTTCCAGATTTATGGAAAGGCCAAAGGAAGCACGTTGGCAAGCAGCAAAAAGAATTATGAAGTATGTAAAAGGAACAAAAAGATATGGAATTTTATACACTACTTCAGAAAATTTCGAATTGATTGGATATAATGACAGTGATTGGGCTAAAAATATATATGACAGGAAGAACACATCTGGATATGTATTTCATTTGGGATCAGGAGCCATTTCATGGGCTTCTAAGAAACAGCCAATCGTGGCTTTATCTACAGCAGAGGCAGAGTATGTGGAAGCTACAACAACATCATGTCAAGTAGTTTGGATGAGAAGAATGTTGAGAAGTTTGTGTCATGAACAGGTAAAAGGCACAATAATTTATTGTGATAATAGCTTAGCAATAGCATTATCAAATAATTTAGTGTTTCACAAAAGGACGAAACATATTGATGCAAAATATCACTACATTAGAGAATTAGTGAGCAATGGAGAAATTGTTTTACAACACTATAGAATAGAAGAGAAATTTGCTGATATTTTAACAAAACCATTGGGGAAGAAGAGTTTTAACTATCTCAGGAAATGCCTGGGTATGCAAGAGAATAACATTTGTAATTAAGGGGGAGTGTTGGAAATATTAATTCCAACTGTCGCACAAACAACAAAAGGAAAAAAACTTAATTTTGATTGGAATTCAAAGTACAGCAGTAGAAATTTTATTTTGGTATGATCTTCACGCCACCTTTGCCTTAACCATTCACCTACCAATAATAAATTCTTCGCCAAACACATTTAACTCCTCCAACCAAAATTTCGAAGGCACCCAGCATAAGCTTCGAGCATGGAAATTGACCCATCGGAGAAGGTGACATCACCTTCCTCCGGACCAATGAACGCAGCTCCGTGAGGCAAAGAAAAAGGTTTTTGGAAAGTACTTTGACTCCACGGAATATGGAGTGAATGAAGTTTTATTTTTTTGTTTTTATTTGCCGTGACATAGTTTTATTTTGTTTTAAACATAAGTTATATATATTTCATATTATATATTGTTAATATATTATATTTACAATATATATGAATATTGTAATGAAACGTAAAATAAAAAAAAATACATATGTCGTGTGCATTGTATAAAAGGTAATATGTGCCCGAAGACGAAATATAGTGTTGTATTTGGACTGTGTATTGTAATTTATTGCCCGAAGGTAGAAAAGAAAAACAAAGAGACAAAGAGCAATTTTTGTTAGCGATGTGTTGTGTAGCAGCCTGAAGTACATTGACTGTGTGTATTGTTTTTATGCCAGAATAGAAAAAGGACAGAGAGTGAAGACAAAGTTTTTGTAACACTGCGTGTGTAGCAGTTGAAAGAATATTTTTGAATGTAATCCAGAACACAGAAGTTCTGAAGAAGACTGCCATTTTTTAATAGTTTTTAAGTTTAATAGAAACATAGTTTTTACTCCATCCACCTCTTTGTGCATGAATTTTATTTAAATCTCCGTGTTTAAAAGAGAGATTTTTTTTTATTCCTCTGTATGTTCAGAATACTTAGAAATTCCAACACTACCCATTACCAGCTCCAGGATCACCACTCCAAAACCATAGATATCATTTTTTTCATCCACCTTAAGTGTGTACGCATACTCTTCACAATGCCACAAGTAATTCTAACAAATTCCATCGATCTATTTCAGAAACTACAAAAAATATACTCCATCGATTTATTTCAAAAACTAAAGAAAATATACTCCATCGATGATTAGTAGAAGAGCTCAAATTCAGGAATGGAATAAGCACAAAATAAAACTCACATTTCACAATAAAGCAGGCAAAAGGATCGAGTTATATTGGTCGAGGAATGGCAAAATCAACCTCAAAATACATAAAAGACACAACAATATCAGCTTCTAAGTTAGAAAGAAATTGGGGAGGATTGATTTATTTATTTATTCTACGTTTAGGTTTTGGGTTAGTTCACATATTAGATGGAAATAATTTGTCCAAATATACCAACTTCCAATTAGGATTGTGATAGATTAGATCGAGCATCATTTGAGATATTTTTTCTACCATAGTCGGTTCTCAAATGAATAATTTAAATTAATTTAATTTTCTTCATAGGTTGTTTCATTTGTTTAGTTTGTTGGTTCTCAAATGAATAATTTTAATTAATTTAATTTTCTTCCTAGGTTGCTGCTTATCCCATTTTCATATCCGTACATGTAAATAGAGTAAGTGAATGTGAATTGGCACATACTTATTACGGCTTGTTACGTCTTAATGTGTTACTCTTTGAAAACAATTGTCTGAGTTGCTACTTTTGTTAGAATTTTGAAAGGGGCAGGGGAAATTATTTTCCCTCAACACAAGGAGCTCACACAGAATTGCCGAAATGACTTTAACCAAGACAACACATTTACGAAATTTTACTTAGATTTGCAGAAGTCACTTAATCCATACCATACAATTGCGGAAATCAAAGAGTGGCGAAGATTAAAATCACAACTATAGAGAGAAGAAAATATAATCAAATAAATTTACTCACTATGAAACAAAGTAAAACAGAGTGTTGCGGTAAGAACTCAATAAAAATTCGAGAACTATATCGCGACAAACTTTACTTTATATTATGATTCAAAAACACAACATACACATTCATACACATGTAAAAATTCCAGAACTATATAGCTACTAACCAAAATTTATATTATGATTCAAAAACACAACATACGCATTCATATGGAGGTTGCTACTCCTTCACCAATAAAACTAATTTTCTTACTGAGAATTACATTCACCACGGTCGCGGAGTAACACACAGTAAAAATTAATTTTACGCACCCACCAAAATTCGCTCCACGATTTTCTCCTTCTTGCCTTTGCAGACTTACATCCGCCACATTACACAACACTCTTCTTGTCTTTAAAACTTACATGTAAAATCTAAACATATATATCTAAGACATTTAATTCATGACAAACATAATTTAATACATGGTATGGGTGGACATCATTTTCTGAACATTACAGAAGTTGTGTGAAGTAAACAACGCTTGAGGATTAAATATTTTCCCATACACATTTATTAACCATGCATTAAATTCTATTTGACTTTGATTATTTAACTCTATTGCAAAATGGGTTATGTACTCTGCTCATAACTTGTCCTTCTCTGCAAATTCAATCCACAACCTGCAAAACATTAACTGAGATATGGTTGCTGCCAGTTCATTTAACGCGGTGGTTGAGATTAATTCTCCAACACTCCCCCTTAATCGCAACTGCCACCATTGACTATTCACAAAAAATCTCTGAGATAAACAAAACTTTCACATGGCAATGGCTTTGTGAAGATGTCTGCAAATTGTTCCTCTGACCTGCAATGTTGCAACAAAATTTCACCATTGTTAACTAATTCTCTTATGAAATGATATTTAGCATCAATGTGCTTTGTCCTCTTGTGAAAGACATAAGTATTTGATAATGCAATTGTTGAACTATTGTCACAAAAAATTGTGGTTGCTCCATCTTGTTCATGACATAAATACCGCAACATCCTTCTCATCCAAACTACTTGACACGTCGCTGCTGTTGCGGTGACATACTCAACTTCTGTTGTTGACAATGATACTATTCATTGCTTCTTGGAAGCCCATGAAATGGCTCCCAAACCCAAATGAAAAACATATCTTAACGTGCTCTTTCTTTCATCAACACTTCCTACCCAATCACTGACAGTGTGACCAACCAGCCTAAAATCATCAGTTGCAGAGTACAAAATGTCATACTCCTTTGTCCCATTGATTTACTTTAAAATCCTTTTGGCTGCTTGCTAATGTGTCTCCTTGGGTGTCTCCATGAACCTCGACACAAAACTCAATGCATACATTATGTCAGGCCTAGTTGTGGTCAAATACATATAATGTCGGATTGACATTGTTGTTGCAATATTCCTTGCTCAACTTCAACCCCATGACAGTTGGAGTTGGTGATGGCTTGTTGTTTTTCATATTAAACCTCTCCAAAATTTCTGCTACATACCTTGCTTGGGAGATAAAAATGCCATTTTCTGTTTGCTTCACTTCTATGCCCAAAAAATATCTTAGCAACCCCAAGTCAGTCATTTCAAACTCACTTTTCATGATTTCTTTGAAATCAACAATGAGAAAATCATCACTCTCTGTAAAAATCAATTCATCTACATACAAAATGACAATAAGAATCTTACCCTCACTTTCTTTGATGTAGAGAGTAGGTTCACCATCACACTTGTCGAACCCATTGTCCATCAAGTAGGAATCTATCCTGCTATACCATGCATGCGGTGCTTTCTTCATCTCATACAGAGTTTTCCGAAACCTACACACCTTGTGTTCTTAGCCTTCTACCTCATAAATAGGAGGTTGTGCAACATACACTTTCTCTTTCAACACTCCATTCAAGAACACTGACTTTACGTCCATTTGATACACTTTCCATTTTTGTTGCGCTGCAATCAACAACACTGTATGCATTGTTTCCATCCTTGCGACTGGTGAAAATGTTTCCGCATAATCTCTTCCATGTTGCTGCTTGTATCCTTTCACAACTAACATTTCTTTATGCCTTTCAATCTTTCCTTCAATTTTTTTCTTGGTCTTATAGACCCATTTCACTCCAATGACTTCTTTTCCTTGCGAAAGGTCCACTAACTCACATGTGTCATTATTTTCTATTACGCCTATCTCTTCATTCATTGCCACAACCCATTTCTCTTCTTTGGCTACATCCTCAAAGTGGATTGGGTCATATACATGAAAAAATAATGCAAATAATTAATTCAGACCAGCGCTGCTATAAACTTCATCTTGCTGATATATTTCACTTAAATTTCTGAATTTGTGTCCTCTTAAGCTTGCAGAAGATGAGCTTGGTGTTGCGCTTGAAGTAGATGGACTTATAGAGCTTTGTGGTGTGCTTGGAGAAGCACTTGCTCGGTTGCGCAGTGTTGTCCTATTATTTGTTTGTGGTGTCATATGTTGATTGCTTTGTTGAGCTTGTGTAAGCGGAGGAGGAGTCACCGTTGACTAATTACTTTCTGTAGTCAATTCGTCTTTGTCTTCATGTGACATACATGTCTTTACATTGATTGTATTCTATAAACTTCCATCCCATGATTCCTCTTCTATGAACTGAACATATTTACTAATTATTACCTTCTTGGTTGATGGATTGTAGATCTTGTATGCCTTGGATTCATCACTATATCCAACAAATATACATTTCTCTCCCCTGTTGTCCAACTTCTTCCTCAACTCATCTAGGACATGTGCATACACCACACACCCAAACACTCTCATGTGAGTGAAATATTGCTTTTTTCCACTCCATGCCTCTTTAGGAACTCTATTCATGATACTTTTGGTTGGACACCTATTAATGATATATGCTACACAAGCAACAGATTCAACCCAATAATCATTTGGAAAATTCTTTGCCTTCAACATACTCCTTTCCATGTCCATGATGGTCCTATTATTTCTTTCCGCGACACCATTTCGTTGAGGTGTATACCTTTTTGTAATTTTTTTGTGAATTCCACGCTCCCTGAAAAAACGTAGGAAGTCACTTGAGATATATTTGCCACCTCTGTCAGTTCTCAACACTTTGATGTAGTGTCCACTTTGCTTCTCAACAAGAGCTTTGTAGTGGCAGAAACAGTCAAACACTTCACCTTTTTGTTTTAGGAAATAGACCCATGTCTTCCTTATGTAGTCATCTATGAAGGTCAAAATATAATGGCTGCCACCAAATGATGGTGTTTGCATTGGCCCACATAAATCTGAGTGGGCAATCTCCAAAGGTGCCTTTGTCCTTATTAACTTTCATGCTGGAAATGATTCATTGTGTTGTTTTCCCAAGATGCATCCTTCACATAGGATGTTCGATTTTTCTATGAGAGGAAATCCTTTTACCATGCATTTTCTATGCAACAAATTGAAACCTCCGAAGTTGAGATGACCAAATCTCAAATGCCATAACCAATTTTCATCTTTAATTTCTGCTTGAAAGGTTTCTTGTGTGACAGCTGCTACAACACCTTCTTCCTTCAAATCTGATCTTTGCTTGAGAGGAAACATTCTATTGTTTGTCATATGAACTTTTGCAATCAGTTGTCTACTTGGAGACTTATCTAAGATTGTGCCTACATCATTATTGAAAAATACATTGTAGCCTTTTACAGTTTCATCTAGATTGGAAAACATTTCTATGTTTCCAGTCATGTGGTCACTACACCCTAAATCTAAGAACCACACATCCCCTTGTTTTTCTTGTGCTACATTACAAGCTGAAAACATACTATCCTGGTTCTGATTTTCTTTATGAAATTTGCACTTGGTTTGTTATTTGTGTCATATTGTTTCTTTCTACATTCATTTGCATAATAAACAAACTTCTTACAATAATGACATTGAACTTGAGATTTATCATATCTCTGACCTTGTTCTTGATTTTGTCTTGGACCTTGACTTGGATTTTGATTGCTGCCCCTTCCACTTGAGCTTGAAGGATTGATTCTTCCACCTCTATGTGGGCTTCTTCCTCTTCCTCTGTAATTTGATCTTCCTCAACCTCTACCTTGACCAAAGGAAATGTATGTCTTGAATTCATGCTCCATTGATGATTTTGTTCCTCTATTCAATCTGTGTTCATGAGAAATCCATAATGCATGAAGCTCATCCACTGAAAATTGTGAGAGATCCTTTGTCACTTCTATGGCCACAACTATGGAGTCAAACCTTGCTGGCAAGCTCCTTAAAACTTTCTCAACAATTCTCCTTTCCTCAAGTGTCTCACCATGAGACTTGATTTGGGTAACCAACCCAATCACGTGTAAATAATGAGTCTACATTCTCAGACTCTTTCATACAAATTGTTTCAAAATCTCTTCTCAACATTTGTAGTTTTGTTGTCTTCACCTTTTCCATGCCTTGGTAGGTTGTCTAGAGGGTATCCCATGCTTGCTTGGACTTTTTTGTTGTTGCAATCCTTGGGAAGATACTTTCATGAACTGTTTGAAAAATATATAAGAGGGAGTTGGAGTCCTTCTTCTTATTATCTCTCAACACATCCTTTTCTTCTTGTGTCAATGCGGTGTATGCTACTACATCTGCTGGTTCTTGGAAACCATTCTCCACCAATTCCCAAATGTTTTGTGAAGAAATCAGAGCCTTCATTGTAATAGCCCAATAATCGTAATTCTTGCGATTAAACTATGGTATTTATGGATTAGTCAAGCTTTTTCTTGTTGCTACCATTTTCACTGTGTAAACAAATTTTCTTACTCTGTAAAAATTTTCTCACTGTGTGAAAAAATTCTCACTTTATGCTTCACAAAATTTCTAGAACTCCTCTTTAACTCCTAAGTTAAAACACTTGTGGTAACGAAGGTTTAAATCTACTTTGATACCATGTTAGAATTTTTAAAGGGACAAGGGAATTTATTTTTCCTCAACACAAGGAGCTCACACAGAGTTGCGGAAATGACTTTAATTAAGACAACACATTTATGGAAGTTTGCACAGAGCTGTTGAACTCACTTAATCCATGCCATACAAATAATTTTACTCACGGTGAAACATAGTAAAATAGCTCACATTACAAATTCCAGAACTATATAACTATATGGAGACTAACCAAACTTTATATTATGATTCAAAAACACAACATACACATTCATACTCCTTCACCAGTAAAACTAAGAATTACATTCACTAGGGTTGCAGAGTAATACAAAATAAAATATGTTTTCATGCAACCACCAAAATTGGCTCCACTATTTTCTCCTTCTTGTCTTTCCAAAATTACATTCGCCACATTACACACCACTCTTCTTCTCTTTAAAACTTACATGTAAAATCTAAATATATATATATGTAAGACATTTAATTTGTGATAGACATAATTTAATACATAGTATGGGTGGACATCATTTTCTGAAAGAAGTTGCGTGAAGTAAACAACACTTGAGTATTAAATATTTGCCCATACACATTTACTAACCATGCATTAAATTCTATTTGACTTTGATTATTTAACTCTGTTGCAGAATGGGTTATGTGCTCTCCTCAGAACTTGTCCTTCTTTACAAACACAATCTGCAACCTGCAAGACATTAACCGATGTATGGTTGTTTTTCCACCTTTAGATCTAGTGATACCATTCAATTTATTGATCTTTATTATAACTCATGAAAATATTGCAAATATTTAGCCAGTAAAAAATTCATCCTTTCCATTCATTGCGCCGAGAGGCGCATCTACAGTCCAGTATGACCCCCATGTCGGGTATGTCACGTTCGCATATAATAATAATTAAAAAAAAATTAGTTAATGTCGGCTTAAATTTTAAATTAAAAAAAAAAAAATTATTTGTCGGCTTAAAAAATAAATTTTAACAGTCATATAAATAAACAAAAAAAAAAAATTTAAAACAACAACTCAGTTGTGCAAATTTAAAACAACAACTCAGTTGTGCAGTTATTTGATTGACAGCGCGAGGTGGATTAGCATTTGGTTCATGCTCAATAATGCCTTTTACTTCTGAATTGCGTTATAGACATAGAAAGAGTTACAGAAGTTAATGGAATAAAAAATCCATATAGGTTATCATTGTAGATTTTAATCATTTGGCAAATCTACAAACACTAGGTTGAGGTGGATTCACATTTGATTCACGGCTCTAATTCCACGTAAATATGTAGATCAAGTAAAGTTAATTTTTTCATGTTCCAATTATGCCCAAATATACAATTTTCATAAGCTCAGGCACTCTACTTGCATAACAACTTTGAAATTAACTTTTTTTCAAACAAAATCTAGAAGGAAATAAATGTAGGTTTGAAAAATGATGTCCACATATAGGCTGCACTGAAATTTTATAGCATAATTTTATCTCAAGAGATGTATTTGTGGCATGATAGTCTAAAATGTATAGTAGCTTTATATATTCTACTGAATTCTCTATAAAAGAGGTACTTCAGAAGCACCAGCCCTAAATACATAAGTGTCAGGTTAAGCATTAAAATTTAATAGTCATATAAATAAACAAAAATAAATTAATTAAAACCACAACTGAGTGCAATTATTTGATGAGGTGGATTCAATTAAAACCACAAGTGAGTTCTGCAATTATTTGATGAGGTGGATTCACATTTGTTCTTATTGAGTTATTGGATTCAAGCGCTCTATAATTCCAGGTAAATATCCAGATCAATTGTGTATTCCTTTTCCCTGTTTTTTTCAATGTATATTGACAGTGTTGAATTATATTTTAGCTCTGCATGTTTTTTAATCTACATGTGGATGTTGAGATCTGTAATTAGCAAATAGGCTAGATTGATAATGAGTTTTGACAATTCTATGAGCCATAAATTGGTATTCGGTTTCTAATTGATATCTACAACTTAATATGGGGATATATTTCAAGTAAAAACATAAACATGTAAAAGTGAATGTAATGTTTAAAATTTAACATTTTTGATCAAAATAAACTTAATTATTATGTATAAACATAATATAAAGAGGCTTAGGTATGATAACTAAATAAAGATATAAATAAATAAGAGTTATGCTAAATAAATAAAACCTCCTTTGATACTTATTCTAAAGGTATGGTAAATAAATAAAGCCTCTTTTTATATTTACTCCATAGACCTCTTTATATTTACAATAAGTCAAAAAAGGATTTTTATTTAGGTGAACCCTATATGACAAATACCATGGGCCAAATTATTATTAATACCATGGGCTAAATACCATATTTATAAAAGAGGTCTGGTAAATAAATAAATCAATATAAAAGAGGTATAAAGAGGCATGATAAATATATAAAAACATATCAAATATCATTATAAATCAACATCTAATTATATACCACGTCTATGGGCCAAATACCATTGTAAATAAAAGAGGTATGGTAAATAAATAAAACCTATTTTTTTATATTTACTCCATAAACCTCTTTATATTTACCAACACTCACAATAGATTTTATTTAGGTGAATCCTATAGGTCAAATACTATGGGCCAAATTATTATTAATATCATGCCAAAAAAAAACCATTATTATCCCTAATATTAATATCAAAAGATTAATATTAATAATATTATTATTAAATCTAATATTCATATTCATATTATTATATTTAATAACTTTGGATTAATACAATATTAAGTTTTCTATATTATTATATACATTAATATATCATGATATATATTAACTCTAAGTATATATGGAAGAGAAGAACAAAGACATAGAGTGATAGAGGTGGAGAGATAGAGGGAGTGAGAAGGGAGAGATGGGGATAAAATCAAGGAGAGGGGAGAGGAGGAATGAAGTGAGAGAGGGAGAGGAGTGAGAGAGGAAGAAAAGGGTACGTGAGGAAGAGGGAGATATAAATATAGAGGGGGGGGGGAGAGGAGGAGAGAGGGATGGAGATAGTGAGAGGATCAGAGGGTAGAAAGAGAGCGAGAGCGAGCGAGAGTGAGAGAGAGAGAGAGATGGGGGAAGAGAGAGGATTAGAGGGAAAAGAGAGAGATGGGGGAAGAGAGAGGGAGGTAGGAGAGGAAGGGAGAGAGGAGAAGAGAGGGAGGGAGATAGGAGGAGAGAGGGAGGGATAGAGAGATGGAGTTGGAGGGAAGAATAAATACATAGAGAGTGAGAAGTGGAGAGAGAGAGGGAGTGAAAAGGGAGAAATAGAGAGATCATGTGTATGTTTTGGGGTGAGATAAAGAGAAAAAGGAGAGATGGAGGGAATGGAGGGAGGAGGAGAGAGGGAGGGATATATTGACAGAGTTGGAGGGTGAAGAGAGGGAGAGAGAGGGAAAGAGAGAGATATAGACATGGGAGAGAAAGGGAGAAAGGGGAAGGAAGAAAGAGAGGATGTGAGAGAGTGGAGAGAGGGAGGGAAAGAGAGATGGAGTTGGAGGGGGGAGAGAGGGAGGACGATTTATTTCACTAGATGCATTTATTTCATTGTGGATGGTGATTTCTAATCCTATTTGATTTCTTGCACTATATGCATTGATTTTAGTGTAGATGTTGAGAGAGAGAGAGAGAGAGAGAGAGAGAAAGAGGATTGGAGAGAGAGGAAGGACAAGAGAGAGGAAGAGAGTGATGGGAGAAGAGAGAAAATTGGAGGGGATATATATATATATATATATATATATATATATATAGAGAGAGAGAGAGAGAGAGAGATGGAGTTAGAGGGGGAGAGAGGGAGGGAAGAAGAAATACAGAGAGATTGATAAGTGGAGAGAGAGATTAAGTGACAAGGGAGAGATGGAGAAAGAGTGTGTATGTTTTTGGATGAGATAAAGAGACAAAGAATGAGATATGAAGAGAAGGGATGAGAGAAGGAGAGAGGTAGGGATATAGTAATAGAGTTGGAGGGTGAAGAGAGAGAGCGATAGAGATGTAGGAGAGAAATGGAGAGATAGGAAGGAAAGGGAGGATGTGAGAGAGTGGATAGAGGGAAGGAAACAAAGATGTACTTCAAGGGGGGAGAGAGGGAAGAAGATTTCATGCACTAGATGAATTGATTTCAGTGTAGATGGAGATTTCTAATCCATTTTGATTTCTTGCACTAGATGCATCGATTTTAGTGTATATGTTTATTTATAATTATATTTAATTTCTTGCACTATATGCATTGATTTCAATGTAGATGATTGCTAATCCTATATGTTTTCTCACAATAAATGCATTGATTTCAGTGTAGACGACGATTTTTTATCCTATTTGATTCCTTGCACTAGATGCATTAATTTCAGTGTAGATGTTGATTTCTAATTATATTTTACTACTTCCACTAGATGCATTGATTTCAATGTACATGATTTCGTATTTGATTGCTTGCACTAAATGCATCGATTTCAGTATAGATGGTGATTTCTAATCCTATTTGATTGCTTGCACTAGATGCATTGGTTTCAGAGATGTTGGTTTCTAATATTATTTGCTTACTTACACTAGATACATTAATTTTAGTGTAGATGTTGATTTCTAATCCTATTTGATTACCTACATTAGATGCATCCATTTCACTGTAGATGTTGTTTTCTAATCCTATTTCATTGTTTGCATTATATGCATTGATTTCAGTGTAAACGTTGATTTCTGATTTGATGTAACTGGATGTACATTGATGGTACATTAATTTTAAAGTGATTGGATTAACATTGTGCATTAATTTCACTGTAAGCAGGAAAAATTATTGACAATGTACATTTATTTTTATGTTTTAGTAATTCAACCTATTAATATTGAAGAGCAAGAGAGAAAATGTATGATTTTTAGTACAATAGTTCTAGAAAAATATTTAAATGGTTTATGATTTCAATTGTGCTTTTCATATAATCGATATGAAAAGATGACAAAAATAACAAAGGTGACAATAAGAATAGTAGAAAATAATTTGAGATTGATTACAATGAAGACTACTTGTAATTGAGTGCATTCTTATTATTCACATTTTCTATCATTCAACAGTATTACATTGTCACTTTGCATTCAAAATTTTTATTTCATCATTTTTCATCATTAAATTTATTAACAATATTTATCTCAAAAAACTTAGGTAACTAATAAATTTTTAAAATTAAAATGACCAGTTAAATATCAAACATATTTAGCATATATAAAATTATTATATTTATATTAGATGTATTTACATATTATTCATAAAATTAATCATATGTTCTATATATTTTCCTTGGCTTCACACGACTGGAACCAGCCTAGATCCATCTAACTCCGGATCTATCATGCGCCGAGAGGGATCAAATCTCTAGAGGTGCAAACCTTTCCTCAATTTTTGCACTCAAAAAATAGGTTTGCACCTCTAGAGATTTGATCCCTCTCGACGCATGATAGATCCAGAGTTAGATGGATCTAGGCTGGTCTAAAAAATTCAAATAACAAGTATGATTAGTTGGTGATGGATGGTTTCTTCTATCTTCAAAATACATTATGAGAACAATTTTTCAGTGTCCAGGTTTCAGAATACATTGTGGAAAAAATTTTCAAATATCTCCTGAAAGTGAACCTCACCGGATTGACTGCAAAAAAAAGCCCGCGAAAGCTATTACTACTTCCACCCCCAACGTGAAATATGGGCGCCAATAAAATTTTTGAATACCTCAGGGTTATCTTCAATGTAAAGCCACCAGGAATTACCCATTTCAAGACACTTAACCCACACAAGGGAGATGCCTTTCTAATTTATTTATTTTTACACTGACTTCATTGAAGATATAACAATTATGTGAATTATTGTGTTTGTGCAAATGAAAATGTTCACTATTTTAATATGATGGTGACATCCCAATTTCCCAATGTTTGTTGAAAGAACCCAATGGATTTGAATTTTAATATATTATATTATTTTATTGAGTTGTTGAAGGATTCCAATGGATTTGAAGAAGCTATATGTAAATGGAATTTATGAGAGTATTTTTGAAGGAAGATAGATATATATGTAAAATAGGTAAGTAGTTATATATATATATATATTTTATAATGTTAGTTTTTTAAATTTTTAATAAGTTAAATTGAATTTAGGTGTTGGTGAGTTTTAATGTTATTTCAAGTTCAAATGTTGTTATTAAGAATAGGTTGGATTTTAATCTCAATTTTTTTAATAAATTTTAAATGAATAACTGAATAAAACTAAATATTACATAAATTAATTTAATGAATAAAAAAACATATATGTAAAATATATAAACATTAATTTTTTTCTTTGGTGCAAATGACAATGTTCATTACTTTTTCTATTATGGTATCTAGGAACCTTTCTTTCTCAATCAATTTGCCATCTTTATCTTAATATATTGCATTAGTTTACTAAGATGTTTCTAATTGTTTTTGGGATGCAAATAATATGGTACCCATAAGAGTATGAGTAAAAGAAGAAAAACAATATCTCTAAAACAAATGGAAAATAAATAGTTTTATATATATTTTTTTCTTTTTAATAAGTTAAATTGAATTTAATTTTAGTGATTTTCAATGCTATTAAGAATATAAAAATATATTAGATTTTAATCTCAACTTTTTAAAGAAAATTCAAATCAATAACTTAATGAAAATAAATCTTATATAAATTAATTAATTCTGAAAAAAAATAATATGGAAAATTCTTAAACATTAAATTATAGTATTAAGTACTTTTACTATAATAGTGACATTCCCAAACCTTCCTTTCTCCCCAAATCTTCCTTTCTCAATCAATTTACCATCTTTATCTTAATACATTACATTATGACAAGAATGTAAAATAATGATACATCATCGAAATCTTTTATTCTAATAACTATATTCCATATCTTTATTGTACTTGGCACATTGTCTTCATATTCACTTTGGAATGATGATGGACAACCCGAGGCAATCTAACTCATAGATATAAATTTGTCGAGTAAACTTTTTATTAGTCCTCTTTATAGGATTAATCAAGAAAGAAATAAATTCCACCATGGTTGGGTTGTTATGGAGTTAAGTCTATTTATGTTGTATTAGATTTTACACAATAATCATTACTTTAGTCGATATATACTAATGAAAATTCAAGTGGGAAAATAAATAAATGTGGTTCAATATATGAGATCCCTTTATGATATTGCTAATTGCAAAATAAATGGTAATGTTATATATATATATATATAGATAGATAGATAGATATATTTACTTAGTATTGTTTTCTAATATAATAATTTATTTTTGATAGGCCAATGTCCGATATGTGAATTATAGATTAATAATAATTTAAGATTGAAGTTTTTGTGTGGGAAAGGGAAAGAAAAGGATTATCATTTTATGAAAAAAGAATAAGAAGATTTAGAGAATATAATTTTAGAAAATTATAAATATGTAATTATTTTTATTATTATTATTATTATTAAAAAATTTATATAGAGTCTTATTTTCATCTTTATTTTTTAGTTTACTAGATGAGTTAGAGTATAACAACTTTTTGTTTGGCATGGCATTTTTTTAGTGAATTCATTTTCATTTATTTTGGTAGGAACGCTAGTTGATGTAGTTGGATGTAATTGTGAGAATTCCCTATCCTATATCTCTAGCCACATGTGAGAAAAATGGGTGACATAATTTTAAGCTATGTGATTCACAGAAAATGAGAAGCATAATGCAAAGCTATGCAAAGCTTTGTGAATAATGCTCCATCTTGAAGGTGGAAGCTATCGATACTATTTATAATGTAAAGGCAAAGTGGGGATTTCCGTTATTCAACAGAGATTTATTTTTGCAAAAAAACAAATACATAATAAGAAGACTGTGACGAATTATAATATTAAGAAAGATTCAGGTTCTATGGTAATATGAAAATATTTATGAAAATAATTTTCTATATAATTAATTAAAAAAACAATTCCAAACTAGATAACATATCACAATTATTTTTATTTATGTGCTTCTTTCATATACTTACTCGGTTCTCTTTGCAACATCTGGTGCAAAGGCTAGTTAGACTCTTTTGTTATAGTGGATAGTTTTACTAAACATTATTGGATAAAATAATAATGAACAGTCAAAATATAGAGCAATATTTCCTGATGAGTCGTGAATCTCGGATTCAAAGATTAAAGCACAATCTTCTACGTTCCGGAAAACCGGAGCCACATATAAGGCTATTCCGTAACGTTAAAAAACTGCCGGAACATTGCTCTGAACGCCACCCGAGGCCGGGCATTTCCGCCTCTTCCATTTACGAACTCAAAACAGTGGCCTTATTCCGATTTAAGAACATGTGGGACCAATTTGGTGGCAATTACTCGACGTAAGGAAATATCCGTTGTTTGACGGGAAATTTAACGTCGAATATCGATCGTGTTGACGTCCCTTCCAGAATACACCTTCAGCTCAAGTGTCGCTATCGAATATAGGACGGACACGACTGGCTTTACCAGTAAGCCAACAAGAGCCTTACGGCGGCAACCGGTGGACCCAAGTCAACTCAAAACAAGGAACGGCAAACTTGCATAGTAGTACTAGTAGTGAACAGACGTTTCCGACAGTGTAAGGCCGTGTTTGGCGCTACATCTTTTTCACATAACTCGCCGTGAACAGTAAGTTTTTTGTTTGTACCCTGTGGGCCGTGACTCCGGCCCGTAAGGTAATGACCTGTACTATATTGCGCTGAGGCGTGGGATAAGGGGCATGCGGCGATGGATTATTTGGTGACATGATTGTGCGGGACCCTTGACTGAGATGTTGAGGTCGGCTACTTTACAATGACGTGGCTTCCCTGAAAACATAACTAACATCATTCCTCACAAGCTACAATGACGTGGCTGCCATGTAAACCTCATGACGAGTGATGGATTGATGTCGACTGCCATGACGAAAATTACGACAAAAAATGGCTAAAAGTAACTCACGAGTGGCAAGAACTTATCCACGGGAGAAGGATAGTTACGTATGTGGGTAAAATTTTCCCGTGCCGACTGAGAAGCGCACAAGATAAGCTATGAAATTTTTTTATTTTTTTCAGAAGAAAAAAAACGCTGATATATTAATATATGTCAGTGCATATTACATCAATTTCGTTCTCAGCGCTGCAACAGCTAGAAGTATCATGACATTAATGCTAGAAAACATACCATATCACATTCTAAGTAAGAAAGAGGATCACAGTAGCTTGGCCTAGCTAATTTCAGAATGCATAAACCCCTCATTACATATATGTCTGCAGAGTGAGACTACTCTCCACCCTGTGAACCCCAAATGCAGGTGCCGTAGCATAAGCCCACATCAACAGCAACAGAGCAGATCCAACACCATCGCCCACAAAAAAACCCCTGTAAAAAAGGGACAGTAGCTGCAAGCAAAACCCCAGCAAAGGGGTCGCAGCAGCGGCCAAACCCATTGCGCCAGACCGCGGACTACCGTAGCCCACAGCACTCCGCGCCATCAAAATATTGCCAAAAGAACTCCAAAAAAGAACCAAACCGCCAATCGGTCGCCTCATGAGGTAGCCCACTGCCCCATATCGTCTTCCACAGTGGATGACCCCAGGGAGCCAGCGAAAGAGGCCGCAGAAAATGAAGAGGGGCCACAGAGTCGAGCGGCCGCCAGATCCTGCGCAAAGAAAACCCCATCCGCCGCACAAAACCCAAACCGCCGCTCCCAAAAACCAAGATGGCACCCTTCAAGTCCACCGAGACATATTCATAGAGTATGGGAAGGCTACGCAAAGGCCGCCGAAGATGAAAGGGGGGCTGCAGCGGCGAGGCGGCTGTCGGACCCCGCGCAGAGAAAAACCTATTCGCCCCTCCATAAGCTATGAAATTATGTATTGCTCACCAGGCCTGGAATTTGAAGTTTGTTTTTTCCATTTTTAAACGTATAGTAAATTGATATTTAAATATTTAAGTTTTCCGTCATAAATTGTTAAAATGTTAACAGAGAGGTTAAATTTGACAATTCTTTTGTGGATTGACTGCAAATGAGGTTCTCACAGACACAAAAAGGAATACTAAGAAAGATCAGAAAGATTAAAGTAGTGGCATTGTCTACTTGGTATTTGGACATCTATTACATACATTTCATATAGTAGTGAGTTATTGTATTTTTTTTTTAATAATAACTACATTAAATCCATCTCCTTATTGCTAAAAAAGAAATTGCATAAGCTTGTAAATTTATATGAAACTATAAAGTGAGAAGCATGAAAAAAAATTATTGTCATCACATTTCTATTTGATAAGCAAGTTAAATTTGAAATTCCAAGCCTAGTGCTCACTGCTCAAATATAAAAAATGCCTTCCATTGAGACAGTAAAACAAATCATTTTGAAGATTTGATAAAAGATCATTTTGAAAGATGTATGATGTTAGCAAAGTTACTAGTGGTTATTTAAGTTGTGGATTTTGTTTTTCCTTTTTAAATAAAATATATTATTTTAAACACAAATGAATAGAGATTAGGTCGCAACAAATAAATGGCGAATTCACTACATTGCATTTTCTTTCATGGGATCCTCCATTGAGGTACTGACCAATAAACCAAAATAACTATGATATAAATATACTATAGTAGCAAGTCGACATGCATAGATCTTACAAAAGTGTGCTAAAATAAGGACTAATTTGCAGAATAAACCCATTAGAAAAGGAAGAAGAAAACCTCCTCTCGAGGCCTATTTAGATCTAATTTCAGGTTTCTAGTGTGGGGATTGAAGTAGTTTTGGTGATGTCTTGGTTCCCTGGAACTTGGGGTGTGTGCTTCAAGTCCTCTATCTGCGACCATAGAGACCATAGACCATCCAACTTGTCATCCTGATGGGAGAGCCTATCCTTAAGTAACTGAATTTCTTAAATGAGAAAGATAAGAAAATATGCGTGTTAATGCAATTCTCATTTGATGTCCAAATTCTCCATCTGAAGGGCCTTAATTTTCTTATTGCATGTGTTACAGATCCTAGTGCCTCGAATGGTAGTTGAACTGTTGTTACTAGTTGGCATGGTTGATAGTGCTGTTTGGGGGGTGTGTGACTAAGGAAGTGAGGCTTTGGATATACAAGAAAGTGGTGTAAAAGGTGTCACAGGCATTACATGATCACTAGCGAGATTAAAGTTGTCAGTAATAACGCGGACGAGAGAGGCAACATCAAATAGGTGAGACAATCTCAGAGGAGGAACTTACTATTCCTTTTGTTCCTTATAATCCTCCATTTCTAGTTCAAAAAAAGGTGCTTATTTGTATTAATGATCAAGTTGGGAAATCTACAAAGAAAATTCTAAATCCATCTTCTCAACCTTCATCCAATTCCCATGATCTTGATCTGACTGAGGATAATTTAGAATGGTTCATGGAGCCTAACGTGAAGGCTAATCCCTTCATTTATTAAGACGATATTAATGCTCATAAATTCAATCTTGAATCTGATTTGGATACCTGCCATCCTCTATCATCTCTTTCTCATGAGTCGTTGCCCCTTGATCCTTTTGATCAGTGTCCTCCAAATCGAAGTATCGATCGGGAGCAAGATGGTCACATTTCATAGGTAGAGGAGTAGGAGAGTGAGTATTCTTTTGATCTTTCTTATCTTTTTCAAAATCCTCCATGTCAAGATAATGTTCTTTCATCCTTGGTTGATTTTGAATCTAGCAATCTCTAGAAATCTTGGTGACACTAAAATGAAATTGATTTTCCTAATCAATCTAAAGTCTTGGAAAACCATCATTGTGATGATTCTAACTCCATTATTGTATGTGATGATGTATTCCCAAATGCGCCAATTGATCATTTGGTTTCTCGAGAATATTTTATTTTGGAAGATTTAAACCTCAAATATATTTCGATCGAAGAAGATGTTCTTAGGGAAACTTCATCTTCAACCCACTATCCCTTGTTATCTACTACTTGTAATGCATTTTTATCATCTAATGAGTTGTATTTTGAATCGACACGAGGTAGTGAGATCATTAAATATCAAGAGTATGGTATTGAAATCATTGAGTATCCTTTCCATCCTTGTCGTTTTACATGACGAAAATTCTTATATTTACATTACTCATGAAATTCATTCAATCTATTCATCCTTAGATGTGCATCCAGAAGAACCTTATAACTTGGGTAATATGTTTGTTGAATATGTAGGTTCTAACCAAATCAATGATGTAGATGGCCACCATCTAGACAATAGTGATCTAGTTAATATAACTTGGGTAATATGTTTGTTGGATATGTAGGTTCTAACTAAATCAATGATGTAGATGGCTGCCATCTGGATAATAGTGATATAGTCAGAATTACTGGTGGTAGCTGCCCACACACCATACATGATCTTATTCATATTTCAAAATAAAATTCTACAGTTCTTGAAAGTTATGGGACTCACCGGGAATTTGAGGCACTTCAAATTCCGTTAATGGTTATGTCACGTTATCGCGACTTTGGTAAGATCCCTTAACTAAATCAAATTTGGATATTCTCACATATACCTTTCCTTTGCATGGTTTCACTGGATCTAAATTCATTCTTGAAAGTTGTGTGGTATTTCAGATATAAATTTTCAAGCTGTCAAGATTTTGTCTCTCGTGAGATTGAGCATTTTGTTTCAATTGATCATTCCTCATCTAAATCTCTTATATCAAACTAAAGTTTGGAATGTATACCTTTCTTGGATGTGCGAAATTGTGAAGCTGATAATTCCAAAGATTATCTTTGGCCGAAGGATTCATGCTATCCCATTATTTTGAAAGTAACCAACTCCTAATCCTTCTTATAAATATTTCGATACTGATTATTTTCTTCATGGCACTAGATATCATCTTCAGTGTCAATGAATGTTTGTGCTATTTGATGAATAAGTTTCCTTTTTTTCATCTGCTACATCTCCACTGGTTTCAAGTGTTTTCCATATTGGCATTCCCTTTTAATGATTAGGATGTCAGTGTGGGTTGTAGCCAATCACAAGTAGATGGTTTGTCACATTCAACATATGAGGAAGATGATTATTTCATTCAAAGAATTTGTATAGTTGTTCAAATTAATCTATCTTTGATGTCTCCTAACCAAGAATCTTATGCCTTAATCAGTGCATATGATCATGGTTCTTGTTTTAAATTAGTCAACAAATTCCATTCGGGCCTACTCACACAATAAAGATACAAACCATGCCTTTTATCCCTTTGTGCACCTCTCCCTTTCTAATGTCCAATTTTTATAATAATGCTATATGAACATCTATTTTCCCTTATCATTCTTCCTCTATTTATATGTTACACATATTCCCCATATTATATTTTCTTTCCAATATGATTTTTATTTTTTTTATTTAAATTAACAAAATCATCTCAAATTTCATTTGAATTTGGGAACTTTAAAAAAAATACGTGAGAATGAATGTATTCTACACACCCACAATGTCTCATAAATCTTATGATGATTGGCTTTATTCTATGATATCGTGTGCATGAATACCATTTGTAACACTCGATAGGAAAGTTTGAGAAAATAAAATCACGTGAACACATTATCACTTATACGTTATCATATGCCTAAGTCACATGGTTCATGTTTGGGTTCAACTTCGATGACCTTGAAGTTCATATTGATTGGAGTAGTCTAGTCAGGCGGAGGAATTGCCCTGTAAGGCCGGAAAAACTCTCGGCTCCCACCGGCATTCCTCCGACCCCTCCGACGAGCCTCCGTTTAATGTGAATTATGACACGCCACCGTTTGATGTGCCTTGTGTGCCGATAGCAGCTCCACCATACATGTATGCGCATGCAAAGAGACTTTCATAAGGGAGGTTGCAATTTTTTGTTCCCGCTAATTAAGATGTCATTTGCTAATTGAATAAACTTAATCGTTGGCAGTTGTCCATAGCTGTAGTCTTTCTAGGCAACGTTTTGGCCTAGAATCTGGCAAGGATTTTTAAAAAATCTGGCAAAGATTTTACCAGAATCATGTTTATAGTTGTTAAACTTTAGTATTTTGAATGCCCTAAGGGTTTTTGGTAGTGCTGAATCCATTTTCACTGTCAAAAATGGATTCCAAACACTCTAACTACCTGATTTCTTGAATTTTAGTTGCCCAGATTCCAGCGAAAAACTGCCATCCAACCTGTTTACAACTCCGTTGTCCGTAATCTATCGTTTGTTTTTATTTAAAAACCATATGGAGTTCGTATGTAAATTTGTTGTGTTTTATTTAAAAACTAATCGTTAATTTTGTATGTCGTGCCTCTTTCTTAACACGGTGATCTTTATGATACAAAATGTCTGATGAGCTTTTGTTTTTAGACGTTATAGATTGAAAGCCTTTCTCTCTTTGATCTTAGACCTAATAGGTTCAAAGCCTTTTTGGGAGGGATCTTTACAATACAAAATCACAACCAAATAACGCATACATTGATTTTAGTTTTTTTTTTTTTTATTAATTATTGTTAATATAAAATTATTTTAATTTTATTTAATTATACAAAATTATTATTATTTTTTACTTGTATTGATTTAAATTTATCTTAATTTTAATTAAGTAATTTTTTTTTTTTAATAATTAAAGTATTTTTTTTCTATATTGAAAATAAATTCTAAAATAAAATATACATTAATGTAACTTAAATATATTATGGGATCCTAGTATACTCTAAAAAATATACATTAATGTAACTTAAATATATTATGGGCTTTGGTATGCCTTAAAATTGTTTGTGGTTGGCTAAACGTTCATCTTCATTAACAACTCAAGACTTCAAGGCATCTGCAAAGAGTTAACGACTCAAGACACAAAGGCTTCTCCCAAGAATGATAGTGTGCCCATTAAAAACCACCAAGTGGTAATTCCAAGTGTTGTGGATTTTCTTGAATAAAGTGATGAGTCAACTTGTGGATTTCCTTGAATAACAGTGCCCCTTAAGAACCACCAAGTGGTAATTCCAAGTGTCGTGGTTTTTTCTTGAATAAAGTGATGAGTCAACTTGTGGATTTCCTTGAATAACACTGATGAGGCAACTTGTATTCTCCTATAAAAGTAAGTGATGGTTGTCCCATGTTAGTTTCACCACTAAGTTTTGTAAATTTTTCTATCATATATATATATATATATATATATATATATTACCAATAAATATGTGATAACATTACCGAAGAAAGTGTTTTTATTGATTTTATTAAAAATATTTTATTAAACTCTCTCTCTCTCTCTCTCTCTCTCTCTATATATATATATATATATATATATATATGATGATTAATGTCTCACTAATGATAAATTTGGTTTATCAAATTTTAAAAAGTAGATGAAAGAACTTTTGGATTAATCACATCATTAGGATTAGGTGATTAATCATAAAGTTCTTTTATCTACATTATGGATCACAAAAGTCTTAGATCTAACAAATTTTAAAAAGCTAAGGAATTAGCTTACATTATTTAAAATTTTATTTTAACATTTGAAAAATATTAAGAAAGTGTTCCAAAATCACCATAGTTTTACCAAGATAGAAAGTTGGTAAGGTTGTTGGTGTCACATAATTTTTTAAATTCAGATTTAATTTTGGTATATGTTGGATGCTCTAAAAAGTTGTTGAGCCATATAAATTGATTTTTAACCATAAAGATTATTTTTGTCTAAATTAACTAATTAATAACCTTATTATTATTATTATCTGAGTTGAACATATGTACATTTAAAGAAACATGTAACAAGATTGAACATATGTACATTTAAAGAAACATGTAACAAGATTTTTAACCATAAAGATTATTTTTGTCTTTGAGGAGGGAATCTGATGATGAGAAATGGGGATGAAAATTTTCAAAATATTGTGGATTTCCACTATTTAAAATGTGTTTTTGAAAGCATAAATGGATTCAATGTCCTCAAAAACATCTTGGAAAGTATGATTGTGCAGTGTAAAGAGAGACTTGCCATTCCAAAAAATCTCTATAATAGTTCCAACCAAATCTACCCGAAAATATAGTCGGGAAAGATAAAAAACATCTCATAGTTAGGCTTCATGGTTATGCTACATGATGAAGATTTACTCCACTTTACTATAGAAATTTTAATTTGTAAATAAACTTTGTTACTGTGCCTTCATAAAATATTTTTTCTCATTAATCAATTTAACTAAGAAGGAGACAAAGGCATAACTGCATTTTATTTGTGACTATTATTAATAATCTTCCAATGTAGGCTTCTGTGATTAGTGATCTTTAAAAAGTTTCTTCCTGATAAATCACATGGGTAAATAGCATAAGCTTCCTATTATATGTTTTTGTTTTCAGAAATTTTGGTAAAAATTCTGCAGAATTTATTATTTTATATATCACTTTGAAAATTCATTGAGCACTAAAATTGTAAAGGGTTAAACTTGTAATTCTAACACATCGCTCTATAAGATTATATGCTCAAAAAAATTTGGAAGCTTATAATAAATAAAATTAAACTACCAAACTAGGTTTTCATTCTCCATTTATTTTATCATAGTTTTTGTTACTAATTATATACTTCAATTATGTTCATGGGGCCTTCGATATATGGTGATCGGTTGTTGTGTTAAGGAATTTCTTGATGTGAAGCCACCAGTTCAATTCCCTACCTCGATCGGGATGATATATTGGACATGAAGAAGATGTAGTGCCATGATTGACCAACATTTATATTAACTGGTTTGAAACACACTTATCTAACATTTTCTTGGGCATAGAAAACATTGTAGGTATTAATAAGCATGGACCAAATCTCCATAATCTGTACACTTCTATATAATCAGAAGAAATTAAATATCATTGTGTCAAAATCGAAGTGATACTTGAGGATAAAAAAATGTGTAATAAAGTTGCAAGCTTCGTCTTATATGATAGTCATGCCACTCTTACAAAATATCATTTGTAAGCCTCCAAAAATATCATTGTCTCAAAATCGAAGTGATACTTGAGGATAAAAAAATGTGTAATAAAGTTGCAAGCTTCATCTTGTATGATAGTCATGCCACTCTTACAAAATATCATTTGTAAACCTCCAAAGTTGCTTGTGATATTGAAAATCATGATGCAAATATAGCCACATATGTAACATGGCATCTTAAGGCTTGCAATCAACCATTATGTAAAGAAGGATTAGGTGCTAATTTCTCACACAACAAAACTGTAGAAATTATATACAATATGCATGTATATATCTAGACTCTCCTGATCTCACAATATTTATCTTCTTGCAAAATACATAATCCTTCAACTATAATTCTTACGGAAATTTAATCAACAAATGCAAACCACATGAAGCAATAAAAAGCACACATAACACAGTTGTTTAACGGGAAAGCCTGAAGCTAAAAACCCCAACTATCATATTATGTATCATGGAGATCATATGAAAATCTCATACAAAGCATACAAAGCTTATCACAAGCTCTCAGGACAGTACAATCGTCATACACTAATCAGGCCCAATCTTGCAAATCCATGCATCGATCTTTGCCACCTGCTAGCCTACCTCCACTGCGCAAGCCAAGCTGATTACAAAGACCAATTCAATGTAATCCCACTCTCATTGACTACGTTATTATCATTGGAAAATCCAATGTATATATAGATGCAATCCATGCATCACTAGTAGTCATAACGGATATATCTTTTACTTTCTTTCTCTCTCTCTTTGGTCTCCCATAAAAAAAGCTGCCATGCCTTTTATGTGGATTGATGTATTCTTCAGTTGATTAATGAGTTAATATTTAGTGAATTAATTATTAATTAATTCACACCACTCTCACTAATGTATCAATCAGTTAGACTAGATACAACTAGCTCAACTGTGTCTAACTGAGTTAAACTGAACACAACTCCACCAACTACTTCTACAACTCCATCAAACTCTGTCACATGAGTTCTAACTGAAGTCCTCCATGCAATAGCTCCAGTAAACCCTCAGGAATAGCGTAATTCCTTCTGTCAGCTCCTGTGCCACATCTGTGCACTTAACTGAAGTGCTCCAAGAGAATAAGATAATGTTTATAGTCCAATTATTATAAAGAGCTAATAATATTCGACATATATTTTCATTGTGATCTAAAAAATGAATTCATGTATATTAAAAATGAAAATCCATATACTTGCTTCGACCAACCATCCACAAATAACATCTTGCAACTTATAGAATATGATCGACATGTCTAAAAATAGACTGTGTGGGCCCCACCTAGTTTAGGTGATTATTTTCCAACTAGGATCAAGGATGATGTTTCAGGATGCCTCCTTCACTGTTTCTTGTTGCAATCTTCAACACTCCATCTCAACAAGAAAGGACTGTCTTTGCATGCGACATGCAACTCCATGCATTCACCCTGCAACCTTTTGCTGCAACACTTTCGAAACTAAAAGGCTCCAAACAACTCAATCAGTCCACTACATATATCATCAAAGTCTTCGACTTCTGCTAGTACCAACTGCACATGTCTTCGGGAACCACTGCGCTGTTGAACTCTGCACCCATGCACTCTGCACTTGCTGTCAACTTTGATCCACGCTCCAGTATCCGACACTGTCACTTTGATCTGTCTGCATCAATCCAACCGATCATGCTACTGCTGCGCTGTGGGCACCTCATAGCCAGGTTCAATTCATGAGATCCACACCATCTCATGAATCCTGCCCAGAAATTTCTTCTTGGATTATCCATGCATGTCGCCCCACCTCTTACCTGGTGGTATAGCTTCATGCACTCCCTCTGCCCATCTGGCTCGAAATTTCTCTGCATGAGTGGTTGCTCCCACTCCATGATCCTCATCTTGTGGATGCTCCACATCCTGAGGTTCACTCTTACCTGCATGCAAATCCTGCTCCCTCTCAAGCTTCAGTTGCATGTCTTTCTTGCACTTCCCAATAGTAGGAAGCTCCGTAGAAATCCCATCTACATCAAATCTATAAAGATTCTTCTGCAGCTCCTGTTGTGGCTGCTCCACAACCTTCTGAGACTGCTTCTCACGCTGCATGTTGAGAGGCTTCCTCTCAACCGCCAATTCACTAACCTCTGCTTTGCTCCTCAAAGCTTTGCATGCATCTTGTACCTCAGTGCATGTAAATTCTTGGCTCGTGCACATTGCAATTGTCCCGCCGTTGCAAAATTTTCTAACAAAAGAGCTGATTTTAAATCGACGATATCTCCCTCATCCGAGCTCCGATTCGACCGATTTTTTTTTTCAATTTGGGTAATTTTTCGCAAGGAATACAAATATTCTATTTGTTTCTGAAAATATTTCACCAAAAATTTCATATATTCTCTACCAACTCGCGCGCCCAAAAATTCCTGCTCTCATTCCATGTAGAAAATATATAACACAGCTCTGATACCATGTAGAAATTATATAAAATATGCATGTATATATCCGGACTCTCCTGATCTCACAATATTTATCTTCTTGCAAAATACATAATCCTTCCACTATAATTCTTGCGGAAATTTAATCAACAATTGCAAACCACATGAAGCAATAAAAAGCACACATAACACATTTGTTTAACGGGAAAGCCTGAAGCTAAAAACCCCAACTATCATATTATGTATCATGGAGATCATATGAAAATCTCATACAAAGCATACAAATCTTATCACAAGCTCTCAGTACAGTGCAATCGTCATACACTAATCATGCCCAATCTTGCAAATCCATGCACCGATCTTTGCCACCTGCTAGCCTGCCTCCACTGCGCAATCCAAGATGATTACAAAGACCAATTCAATGTAATCCCATTCTCATTGACTGCGTTATTATAATTGGAAACTCCAATGTATATATAAATGCAATCCATGCATCACTAGTAGTCACAACGGATAATCTATCTTGCCCTTTCACCTATCTCTCCACTGGTCTCCACTGAAACTGCCATGCACTGTAGTTAACTAATGTATTCTTCAGTTGATTAATGAGTTATTATTTAGTGAATTAATTATTAATTAATTCACACAACTCTATAATGTATAATGATTCATTAGATACAACCAAACTCAGCATGACCCAACAGGTTAATGGTACAACACCACCAACTACCTCAATAACTCCTCCAAACTCTGTCACATGAGTTCTAACTGAAGTCTCCATGCAATAGCTCCACTTAACCCTCAGGAATAGCGTAATTCCTTCTGTCAGCTCCTGTGCCACATCTGTGCACTTAACTGAAGTGCTCCAAGAGAATAAGATAATGTTTGTAGTCCAAATATTATTAAGAGCTAATAATATTCGACATATCTATTTTTAGACTGGAAATCTAAAAATAGATTCCGCCCAATATGTCTAAAAATAGAAATCCATCTATTTTTCCAACTTGACCAACCATCCACAAATAACATCCTGCAACTTATAGAATATGATCGACATGTCTAAAAATAGACATAGTCTAAAAATAGACTGTGTGGGCCCCACCTAGTTTAGGTGATTATTTTCCAACTAGGATCAAGGATGATGTTTCAGGATACCTCCTTCACTGTTTCTTGTTGCAATCTTCAACAAAAACCTTGCCATGCACTATTTTTTCCACGACATATTTCCAACTTCTAAATATCAAGATGAATTTATGAAAATAAATATTGCATGAAATTATAGTATGGTACAATACTGATGATATTAATGACATATGCTTGAGTTCCACTACTCTTTTCAACATGCTCAGAGCTCTTAAAGCTGCTACAAAATTTTTCTAGCATCCTCTTATCTTATAAATTCATTAGCTTGCATAGATTATGAATTACAATGGAAAGGTTAAACGTCTATATGCAAGACATGTATAGATGCAAAAAGTGAAACGTAGAGATGTGAGTCCACAAATGGCCTATTGTCCTCTCCTTGTTTCTTTTTTATTATATCTTGAAAAAAGACTATATGAACTTTCAATACAGTGGTGGAACACAAATTTATAAAAACCTTAGTTAGTTAGGTGAGTGCCAATAGTGGTATAGAATCAATTATCTGTAGATTACAATGGGTTCCAAGGGCACTTTACCGATACTGCCTTTATTGTTTGGTGCACTGAGGTTCATCGATTTGCGAGTTCGCTAGATCCGCCCAAAATCAATCGGCGAATAAATTAGGGCTTGTAATAGCCCGATCTAAGTATCTCTCTATCAAGGCAACATGGAAAATAAATAAGGATTTCTCTTAACTCTCTCGATAAGCCCACTAGAAGAGTAAATTAGGTTGAAGTCACATAGAATCAGCATGATTTTTTACTTATATTATGCTAGGAGATAGCGGAGAATTGGTGCATATATAATAGGCTCGACTCGAACTCCTTTCTGTTGGAGGTATATGCAGAAGCGATTAATACGTAATTTATCACATTGATGGAGTCTCAAAAGCAGATACAGAACCCACATGAGAGGTGCAGGCAAAGGAAGTTTCACATGTTGACCAAGTTTATACTAATGATATTTTTTAATCAGTTTAAGTTGATCCATTGTAAAGCATATATCCATTGGATTAAGGTTACCACGTAGCATACTTAGTTCTAGGTGATGTAGAATATGTGAAAACCTTATTACTTGCAAAAGCAAGGGATGTAGGAACATCTTAAGTGGGAACAAAAAAATATGTAGTAACATCATGGAATATAAGAACTTATCCACGGTCCTATACATGTATATTATTTTTTTCGTACCTATGCTCAGTCCATTTTGCCTCTAGTGCCTACCTATACCCCTACCGCTATCAATAATTTTCACATGAGAAAGTTACCCATGCTTTTTATCATAGCTATTGAGATTCAACAAGATGATGAGCTTAGTGAAAAGCGTCACCTTCACTAAGTGGGCCTGCAGGCTATTTTTGGCGCAAAGTCTATTTTTAGACATGTCGATCATATTCTATGAGTTGCAAGATGCTATTTGTGGATGGTTGGTCAAGTTGGAAAAATATATGGAATTCTATTTTTAGACATATTGGGTGGAATCTATTTTTAGATTGCGAGTCTAAAAATAGATATGTCGAATATTATTAGCTCTTAATAATATTTGGACTCTAAACATTATGTTATTCTCTTGGAGCACTTCAGCTAAGTGCACAGATGTGGCACAACAGCTGACAGAAGGAATTACGTTATTCCTGAGGGTTTACTGGAGCTAATGCATAGAGGACTTTAGTTAGAACTCATGTGACAGAGTTTGGTGGAGTTGGAGAAGTAGTTGGTGGAGTTGTATTTAGTTGAACTCAGTTAGACTCAGTTGAGCTAGTTGTATCTAATCTAACTGATTGATACACTAGTGAGAGTGGTGTGAATTAATTAGTTAATTAATTCACTAAATAATAACTCATTAATCAACTGAAGAATACATCAGTTAACTACAGTGCATGGTAGTTTCAGTGGAGACCAGTGGAGAGATAGGTGAAAGAGCAAGTGTGACTATCAATTGTGACTATAGTGATGCATTGATTGCATCCAACACTTAGTGGAGATGCCAATGAGGATTGTGCAGTGCAATCTTGTTGAATTCGAGTTCATTCAGAGCCATTCTTCAGCAGGGATTGCGCAGTAGAGGCAGGATAGTAGGTGGCAAATATCGGTGCATGGATTTGCAAGATCGGGCTTGATTAGTGTGTAGCGATTGTATTTTACTAAGAGCTTGACATGATCAGCTTTGTATGAGGATTGTTACATGATCTCTATGACATATATTATATACATATAGTTGGGGTTTTCAGCTTCAGGCTTTCCCGTTAAACAACTGTGTTAATGTGTGTGAATTTTTATTGTTTCATGTGTGCATTGCAATCTTGATTTTATTTCCGCAAATGATCAATGGTGGAATAGATTCTGTATTTTGCATGAAGTTAAAATAGTGTGATATCAGGAGAATATTGGACATATAACACATAAGTTATATAATTTCTTTGTGGTATCATAGCAGTTGATCATTGGAGCAGATTGCAATTATTGAAGCAGTTGAGTTTTGTGCTGGTGGAATTCGAATTTGCTGCAGTGTTTTCTTGGTGTCGAAGTTAAGCATTCATTGAAATGTCTTTCAACGGATTGCGATTGGAGTATGCCCTTGATGGCAGCTTGAATTATATTACATGTAAGGACAAGATGGAGGCAATGCTGGATGATAATGGGTTGAAGGATTTCATGGATGCTAATATTCCAAAGCCTAGTTCTAGCGATGCAGCTGCACTTGACGCATGGCAAAAGAAGGTAGCAAAGTGTCGAAGAATTCTGTTGGAAGGTTTGAAGGACCACATTGTGTCCATACTTCACGGTAAAGCCACTCCATTCTTGATGTGGAAGGCTTTGATAGACTTGTTCCAAAGCAGAAGCGACCAGAGGAAGTTGGCGCTTAAAGACAAGCTCAGAAAAATAAAAATGGAGAAAGGCGACAATATACCAAAATACCTCATGAATTGTGTCCACTGCAAGGATGAGCTGGGAAGTGTGGGGGTTACTGTTGATGAAGAAGACTTGGTGAGCTTGGCTCTCCTTAGGCTTCCGAAGAGTTGGCATAGCTATGAAGACTCTGTCAATGGATGGGAGAAACTGCCAAGATGGGAGCGACTTTGGTCGGATCTTGTGCAGGAGGAGATAAGGTGGGGTACCAGGGATGGATCTTCATCGAAGAATGAAGATGAAGAAAATTGTGCTTTGGCTGCCAAATCTCGGAAAGGAAAAGGGAATAAATATTCCAAATCCGAAGCTAAAGGCAAGAAGCAGGACTTGTCCAAGGTGAAGTGTTTTCACTGTCACCAGCATGGGCATTTTGCCACTAATTGCCCACAAAAGAAGAAGAATAAGCAGGTTGTTGGATCTGCAGCTGGAGAGGCCTTAGCCTCGTAGTTTGAGCTAAATTTTTCTTTGATCGCATGCTTGGTTTCAAGTGTGATGGGATCAATGTGGTTTCTTGACAGTGGTGCGTCTTTCCATATGACCAGAGACAAAGATTTGTTTAGTGATCTGGATGAAAAGGATCTTGGAGTGCACATCGAGATCGGCGATTATGGTAGATACAGTGCAACTGGTATCGAGACCATTTCCTTTAAGAGGGAGTCTGGCAAACCTTTCATCTTGAAGGATGTCATGCATGTTCCAGGATTGAAGAAGAATCTGATCTCTGTGGCGATGTTGGAAGACAAGGGTTATGATGTTGTTTTTAGCGAGGGAAAAACTTTCATGCGCAGAAAAAAAACTGGTCAAATCAGGAGGATAGGGATTCGAGTTAAGAATATTTATCAATTGCAGGTAGATGGGTACCCTTTTGACAATGTGGGGAGCAAACGGTGATGGTGCGGGATGAGAGTGGTTGTGGCAGGAGATTGGGCCATCTTCACCATGGTGCTTTGAAAATTTTGTAGCGATTTCTACCCGAGGCTAAAGAAGGAGGCACTTGGTCGGTCTGAGAGGGCCCTGTGCTTTTACAGGAAAATTTGTGAAGACCACTTTTCATGAGAAGGATAGTCGTGCCTCGACAGTCTTGAAGAGTCCTACCAGACGTGTGTGGACCTTTCTCGGTTGCTTCAACAACGAAGGCACAGTATTATGTGATGTTGTTGTTGAAAGGCTTTTCTTATCTTCTTTGGATCTTCTTCATGCGGAGAAGGAGGGTGAGACATACTCTGATTCTGAGTTCAAGGCGGTTGAGAAAGAGTGGAGACGGTGAAAGCTACGGGAGCGATAATGGTGATGAATACATCTGGAAAATTCAAATATGCAGCAAAGAAGGTCGAAGAGAGCTCATAGCGCCTCATAACCCACAGCAGAATGGGATCACGGAGCGAAAGAACAGAACGATTGTGGGTGCTGCACGGGTGATGTTGCATGATCAGGGCCTTCCCATACACTTGTGGGCCGAGGCATGCAATATTTCGGTTTATGTGAAAAACCGGTGTCCTCATAGGATACTTGGCATGAGTACACCCGAGGAGGCGTTTTCTAGTAAGAGGCCTGATATTTCTCATTTGAAGATTTTTGGCTCAACTGTTTACATTCATGTGACAAAAAGATGCCGGGGAAAAGCTGGGCCAGAACCATAGAGGTTGCGGATATTTGGCGGTGCAAGAAACACCCCACGGTTATCGTAAGCTTTTTCCGAACGATCGGATGACCCGTGGCGGCAGCAAGGATATCAGAATTTCATGGAAAGCCATGAAGTTGTCGCTTCGGAGGGAGCTACACTTGCGTGCGGACGGGGAGCTACTTTTTTTCTAAAAAGATGAGCCTCGGGGATGTGGATCGGCCACGAGGGGAGGTTCATGGAGAAACCCTCGTACGTGGCACCGAGAGGGCGGAAGCGCACTACGGCGGCGGCCCCGGATGTGATGCAGTGCAGAATGTAGGAGTTCCTACATCACAGCACAGACAGAGACAGTCACCTGACCGATTTACTGGATACATGGCTCTGATGAGCAAGTGTATCTTGACAGAGCTATCCTCTTTCGAGGAAGCTGTGGAGGATCCTGCATGGGTAGATGCCATGGTGGAAAAGTATGAATCGATTGTCAAAAACAGTGCATGGGAGATTTTCCCAAGGCCAGAAGGGAAATTAGTGGTAGGTTCGAGATGGATCTACAAAGTGAAGCAAGCTGTTGACGGGAGCGTCGAGAAGTATAAGGAAAGATTTGTTGCCTGGGGCTTCTCACAGATCGAGGGGATCGACTATGAAGAAACCTTTGCACCTGTCGCAAGGTATTCTTCCATATGGACCATCCTTGCTCTCTCAGCGCAGATGGGTTGGCACATTCATCAGATGGATGTGAAGACTGCGTTCCTCAATGGAGTCATTGAGGAGGAGGTGTACATTGAGCAGCTTGAAGGATTTGAAATCTTCAACAGTGAGTCGCAAGTGTGCAGGCTCAAAAGAGCGATGTATGGGCTGAAACAAGCACCTTGTGCTTGGTACACACGGATAGGCAGTTATTTCATCGGACTTGGTTTCGCCAAGAGTGAGGCGTATCCTAACCTATACCAAATTGTGGTGGAGGGTAAGCTTTTGATCATTGTGCTTTATGTAGATGATTTAATACTAACAAGTGATGAACTGTTGATACACTCAAGCAAGGCAGATCTTGCAAAGGAGTTCGAGATGAAGGACTTGGGCCTCCTTCATTATTTCCTAGGATTGGAAATTTGGCAGCGGAAGGGTGGACTGTTTGTGTCTCAAGGCAAGTATGCCCGGGAGATACTGGAGAAGTTTCACATGCAAGGCTACAAACCTATCGAAACTCCTCTTCTTGGCGGTTGGAGGAAAGAGGATGCTACATCGGTAGAGGTAGTGGATGACTTGTTTATTGACGATTCGTTGGTTCGCTCTGTATTTGATCAATACACGACCAAACATGTTCTCTTGTGAACTAGCTTTCTGACAATGGTGGCTCTGACTCTTTTGGAAGGCAGGCAAGCATTTCCTGAGGTATCTCAAGGGCACATTTGGGTATGGATTGTGGTACAGACATTCAGATGAGGTGAAGCTGCATGGTTTCATGGATGCAGATTGGGCAGGAAGCCCAACAGACAGAAAGAGCACATCTGGAGGGATTTTCAGTATCAGATCTATAGTAGTTTCTTGGTACAGTAGGAAAAGAATATTTGTGGCACTCAGTTCAGGAGAGGCCGAGTACATGGCAGCAAGTTTGGCTGCATGTGAGGCTATATGGATGAGGAAGATCCTGGTCGGGTTGTTCAGTTCTCACTTAGATCCTACTTGATATATTGTGATAATCAGAGTTGCATTAAACTCTCAGTTAATCCAGTATTTCATGATAGATCTAAACATATTGACATCTGGTATCATCATATCATAGATTGTGTGCAACGAAAGATCATGTTGCTTTCTTACATTCCTATGGAGGATCAGGATGCAGATATTTTGACGAAGGCACTCACCAGGAGCAAATTCGAATACCATAGAGACAGGATCGGGGTGGCAGATAATCCCTATCTTGTTGAGAGGGAGTTTTGAGATTCAACTAGATGATGAACTTAGTGAAAAGAGTCGCCTTCACTAAGTGGGCCCGCAGGCTATTTTTGGCGCAAAGTCTATTTTTAGACATGTTGATCATATTATATGAGTTGCAGGATGCTATTTGTGGATGGTTTTTCAAGTTGTAAAAATAGATGGACTTCTATTTTTAGACATATTGGGAAGAATCTATTTTTAGATTTCCAGTCTAAAAATAGATATGTCGAATATTATTAGCTCTTAATAATATTTGGACTCTAAACATTATCTTATTCTCTTGGAGCACTTCAGTTAAGTGCACAGATGTGGCACAACAGCTAACAGAAGGAATTACACTATTCCTGAGGGTTTTACGACTATTGCATGGATACTTCAGTTAGAACTCATGTGACGGAGTTTGGTGGAGTTGGAGAAGTAGTTGGTGGAGTTGTATTTAGTTTAACTCAGTTAGACTCAGTTGAGCTAGTTGTATCTAGTCTAACTAATTGATACACTAGTGAGAGTGGTGTGAATTAATTAGTGAATTAATTCACTAAATAATAACTCATTAATCAACTAAAGAATACATCAGTTAACTACAATGCATGGGATTTTCAGTGGAGACCAGTGGAGAGATAGGTGAAAGAGAAAGTGTGACTATCAGTTGTGACTATATTGATGCATTGATTGCATCCAACACTCAGTGGAGATGCCAATGAGGAATGCGCAGTGCAAGCTTGGTGAATTCAAGTTCATTCAGAGCCATTCTTCAGCAAGGATTGCACAGTAGAGGCAGGCTAGCAGGTGGAAAATATCGGTGCATGGATTTGCAAGATCGGGCCTGATTAGTGCGTAGCGATTGTATTGTACTGAGAGCTTGACATGATCAGCTTTGTATGAGGATTGTTACATGATCTCTATGACATATATTATATACAGATAGTTGGGGTTTTAGCTTCAGGCTTTCCCGTTAAACAACTGTGTTAATGTGTGTGAATTTTTATTGCTTCATGTGTGCATTGCAATCTTGATTTAATTTCCGCAAATGATCAATGGTGGAATAGATTATGTATTTTACATGAAGTTAAAATAGTGTGAGATCAGGAGAATCTTGGACATATAGCACATAAGTTATATAATTTCTACAATAGCAAGCTCCACTCCAATTGGTGTAGTACAAGAAGATCAATTCGATCCCTAGCCTAGTAAATACCATATGTTTCATCGATGCTAGAGTGTGAATCAAGTCAAAACCTCGTGTTGCCTCTATCATTATTCTGTTCCTAATATTTATGTCTAGTCGTTTGGTGCCTATTTTGTTTTCCTTCAATGTTGCTGCTTACCCCTTATTTTACTCTTACAAGTACAAGCATTCACTTTGATTGATGATGACCTTTACACCTTAACTTTGCATGATACGTTCCATGACATTTATGATGGCACTCATACAAGTGTTGTACATGCAGATGAGGTTTATTTTTGGAATTATATCTTCTTCACACATTGGTGTTGTTTTATTAAACACTGAATATCCATTAATAATTACACTTGGAATTTCCATAATATTTACTCCAAAATTAGATAATTGTTTTCATTTTAACCAAATTTTCACCTTCTTGAGATGTGACATGGATTAGATCTATATTTTTTCATTTCTCCACAACTTGGATTTTACATATAAAAACATTATTCAAATCCTTCTTGATAAGTTGTTCTAACTTGTTTTCTAGTGATTTATTAGCATTCTTAGGCTTCCCAATTTTTTTAAATAGATTTTGAGTATGATTCCTTAGGCACGAAAGTTATTCATTTTCTAATTTTTGGACTTTAATTTCAATGTTTGAATTATCAAATTTCTCATCTTCTAGGCTTGTGATATGTTCTTGTAATATTTGATTAAGGTTCCTAAAGTGAGAATTTTCTACGCCTTCCTTTGATACATTCTGTAGAAATTACAAGAAATTTGCTACTCCTAATGAAATCAAACTGAAATAAAGAGACAAACAATTATTCTAATCTTTTGCAGAAAGGAAAACACATGATAGAAACACATGCAATAACATGAAACAATTGAAACAAAAGGAACATAATGATTTTACATGTGAAACCAACTAGGAAAAACTCCTCAACTTCTTTGCATTAATTCAAATGAAAATAAAGATCAATTAAAATGTATTTCTTCAATCTTAAACCTCACCCTGCACTACAATTCTGATCTCATACTCTATGACCTATTCTAACCAACACTTATCCAAAATATGAATTTTCTCTCCTTCTATTTCTTCGTGCAATCCTTCAGTAAATCGTCCCCTAAAAAATAGGATAATTCCCTATTTCCTTGCGAAAATCCTGAAGAAATTGACCACCCGCTCAATGAAAAATAATTGCATACACAACTAGTATACAATTGATAATTACAATGTGCCTTTTCCTCCACTCCAACTAGGAAATTTGAATTCCATGCATGACTAGAACTATTTTTAGTAAATTGATGAGTGAACTGAGAGATCAGTGAATTAACAATTGTTATAACAACTCAACTAAACTCCTACTGACTCCACTAAAGGGTAGATATTAGTTAACTGAGTTTAACTAATAATAACTCCAATAGATTGCTAAATTTAGCAATAAACCCATGCACAACTCTACTTCTATCCTAGAACAAGAATTTACTGACTTAACTAGGAGATAAAGCCTTGTCACTCCAGCTAAATGCAATCCAAGTCATCATGCTAATGTGGAAAGCTAAATTTATACATTTGTCTAAGGCACAAGTCAAATGAAGCCTTTTATTGCTACATTTTAACACTCCCTCTTAGTAAGAAAACGATTTTGCATCACCCCTATCTTTCTCTTGTGGAACTCAAATTTTCCTCTTGAAAATGCCATTGTCAAAATATTTTCATCTTTATCCTCTATGGGAATGTACTACAACATCATGATTCTCCTCTGCACACAATCTCTCAAGTGATGGTACCTAATATCAGTGTTTTTAAACCTACCATGAAATACCGTATTTTCAGATAGTTTGATACAACTTTGATTATCATAGAAAATCACATTATGATCCATATTCTCACTGAAAAAATAAGAATAATTTTATTCATCCAAAATCCCTTCCATGTTTCTTGAATAGGAGCCATATTCTCGACCTCTACTGAGTTAAGTGCTACAGATCTTTGTTTCCTACTATAATAGGAAATAATTACTAACCCAACATTGAATATATATCCTAAAGTGATCTTCCTATTTGATGGAATCCCTGCCCAATCTGCATAAGTGAAGCCTTGGAGATTCACACCATCAATACTCTTGTACCATAACCCAAAATATCTTGTGCCTCTGAGGCATCTAAGCACATGTTTTGTTTCTTTCTAGGGAAGCTTAGAAGGATTCATCATAAATTGACTCAATTAATTAACTACATAACATATGTCAGGCCTTGTGTTCACCATATACATCAAGGACCCCACCAGTTGTTTATACACGGTGGCATCTACTGCTTATCCTCCAGAGGCATCCTCCTTCCTCTTGTTAGTAGCTAGAGGAGTGACCATAGGCTTGCAGTACTATACATGGAATCTATGAAGAATTTTAGAGGTTTACTTCCCCTGACCAAAAAACATCTCTCCATCTCCCTGTCACACCTCCAAACCAAGGAAGTAATGCATCAAGCCCATTTCCTTCATCTCAAACTCTCTTTCAATGTCCTGCTTGCAATACTGGATCAACTTCTCATCCCCTGTTAGTATCAAGTGATATGCATACAAGAAAAGAATGAGAAATTTTCCATCTATCACAAAGTAGTAGAGATTGGCATCTGATTCACTCTTGGTGAAGCCAAATACACTGAGATATGTATCTATCTAATTGTACCAAGCATGGGGTACTTGCTTGAGACCATAAAGGGCTCTCTGGAGTCTACACACATGTGTATCCCTATCAAATGTCTCAAACCCCTCAGGTTTCTCTATGTAAATCTCTTCATCGACCACTCCATTGAGGAAGGAAATATTCACATCCATTTTGTGTATCTTCCACCCCATATGTGCATCTAATGATAGAATGGTTATGATGGAGGATTATCTTGCCACTGAAGCAAATGTCTCCTCATAATCAACTCCCTCTAACTGTGAGAAGCCTTTTTCCACAAATATGGCCTTGTACTTCTTGATACTGCCATAAGCTACATTTTTCACTTTGAATGTCCATCTGGAACCAAGCACTCACTTGTTCGCTAGTGTATAGGACCATGGATAAGTTCTTATATCCCATGATGTTACTACATCTTCTTTTCTCCCACTTAATATGTTCCTACATCCCTTGCTTTTGCAATTAATAAGGTTTTCACATATTCTACATCACCTGGAATTAAAAACGCTATGGGGTAACCTTAAACCAATGGACATACGCTTGGAAATGGATCAACTTAAACTGATTAAAAAATATCATTAGTAAAAACTTGGTCAACATGTGAAACTTCATTTGCCTCCACCTCTCATGTGGGCTCTTTATCTGCTTTTGAGACTCCATCAATGCAATAAATTACGTATTAATCGCTTCTGCATATACCTCCAATAGAAAGCACTTCGAGTCGAGCCTATTATATATGCACCAATTCTCCGCTATCTCCCAGTATAATATAAGTAAAAATTCACGCTGATTCTCTATGAATTCAACCTAATTTACTCTTCCAGTGGGCTTATCGAGAGGGTTAAGAGAACTCCTTATTTATTTTCCTTGTTTCCTTAATAGAGAGAGACTTAGATCGGGCTATTGCAAGCCTTGATTTATGTGCCGATTGATTCTTGGTGGCACTAGTGAACTCGCGAATCGATGAAGCTCAGTGCACCAACCAATAAAGGTAGTATCGGTAAAGTGCCCTTAGAACCCATTGTAATCTACGGATAATTGAATCGATACCACTATTGGCACTCACCAAACTAACTAATGTTTTATAAAGTTGTGTTCCACCACATGCTGGAAGTTCATATAGTCTTTTTCAAGATATAATCAGAAAGAAACAAGGAGAGGGCAATATCCCATTTCATGAATCACATCTCTACGTTTCACTTTTCCCATCTATACCTGAGTCTCGCATATAGACGTTTAACCTTTTCATTTTAATTCATAATCTATGCAAGATGATGAATTTATAAGATAAGAGGATCCTAGAAAAATTTTGTAGCAACTGTAAGAGCGTTGAGCATGTTGAAAAGAGTAGTGGAACTCAAGCATATGTCATTAATATCATCACTATTATACCATATTATAATTTCATGAAATATTTCTTTGCACAAAGTCATATTGATCTTTAGACTGGTAATATGTCGTGGAAAAAATAGTGCAAGGAAAGGTTCTGTTGTGCGAGAAATTAGCACCTAGTCCTTCTTTACATAATGGTTGATTGCAAACCTTGAGCTGCCATGTTACATATGTGGCTATATCTGCATCATGATTTGCAATATCACAAGCAACTCTCGAGGCTTACAAATGATACTTTGTAAGAGTGGCATGAATATCATATAAGAAGAAGCTGGAAAATTTATTACACATTTTTTTATCCTCAAGTATCACTTCGATTTTGCCACAATGATATTTAATTTCTTCTGATTATATAGAAGTGTACTGATTATGGAGATTTGGTCCATGCTTATTATTACCTACAATGTTTTCTATGCCCAAGAAAATGTTAGATAAGTGCATTTCAAACCAGTTAATATAAATGTTGGCCAATCATGGCACTACATCTTCTTCATGTCCAATATATCATCCCAATCGAGGTAAGGAATTGAACTGGTGGCTTCACATCAAGAAATTCGTTAACACAACAACCAATCGCTATATATCCAAGGCCCTAAGGACAAAATTGAAGTATATAATTGATAACAAAAATTATGATAAAATAAATAGAGAATGAAAACCTAGTTTGGTAGTTTAATTTTATTTATTATAAGCTTCCAAAGTTTTTTGAGCATATAATTCTATAGAGAGATGTGTTGGAAATAAAATTTTAACCCCTTACAATTTTGGTGCTCAATGAATTTTTCAAAGTGATATATATATATATATATATATATATATATATATATATATATAAGATATAAAAAAAAATTCTACATAATTTTTACCAAAAGCTTTGAAAACAAAAACATATAATAGTAAGATTATGCTATTTACCCATGTGATTTATTAGGAAGAAACTCTTATACATCACTAATCACATAAGCCTACATTGGAAGATTATTAATTGTAGTCACAAATAAAAAGTAGTTATGCCTTTGTCTCCTTAGTTAAATTGATTAATGAGAAAAAATATTTTATGAAGGCACAATAACAAAGCTTATTTACAAGTTAAAATTTCCATAGTAAAGTGGAGTAAATCTTCATCATGCAGCATAACTATGCACTAGTAGAAAATGATGAAATTAGTGACTAGGTGACTAAAAAAGTTAGTTACCACAATTATTTCAAGTGAATTACTACTAAATTTGAGAAATTTTGAGTGACCAAACTAAAAATTACTAACTTAAATGACTAATTTAGTCGAGGGATAAAATATACGACTAGATAATAAGTGGCTAAACTAAAATTGACTAACTTAAATGACTAATTTATTCTAGGATTAAACTATATGACTAGATAATAATTGAAAAAATTAATAATGATTAACGTAAATTACTATTATAGTCCAAGAATAAAAATATGACTAAATAGCAAGTACAACAAGAATATGAATTAGTCATTTATGTTAGTAATTTTTCATTGTGTCACTAGAGAAATGGAAAATTGGAATTTTGATACCGGTGTTACATTTCACTACAAGGGTATTTGAATCCATCTGAAATGTTAAAATTTAGAGACAAAGGAGTCTCTGAATCCATCTATAATGTTAAAATTATGAATACCCTTTTGACTCTAAAGTTTAACACTCCAGATGGATTCAAACACCCCTTTCTTTGAATCCATCTGTAGTGTTAACTTTAGAGACAAAGGGATTTTTAGTCCATCTGCAATGTTAAAATTTATAACCCTTGTCTAGGTAGATGGATTTAAAGACCCCTTAAAGGGATGAATTCATCTATAATGCTAAAATTATAACACTTTTATACAATCACTACTAAACCAACATAGAAGTTGCTATTAAAATAATTAACCACAACACATATTAACATAGTCAATATCCTTGTTATAAATAGAAAAATAATATATATATATATATATATATATAGTTCTTCTTAATGACTATAATGACCAACACATTTTTACTCTAATTTAGTTTTTAACATTTCACTATATAAATATAATAATATTTTTAACATTTCAATATATAAATAGAATAAGATTCAATATATAAATATATATAAAATGATAAATTGTGTGTATTAAATTGGTAATTTTTACTATCAACCTATTGTGTTGTTAAAGCTATTACAAATCTCTCATTGCTTCCTTCCCTCCATATTTTTTTAAGTGATCACAAGTTTGTTTTATTTTATTTTTAATTTTAAATTTCCCTCTACACAATTAATTTGGGTGGGAGATTCAACATCCCAAAGTTTCAATGTATGTTTGGATTGCCGCTCTCAATGTATGTTTCTAGGATTTGTATCAAGCTGGGTTCTATGTATACTCTAGGTCAGTGCAATTGTATTTCTCTTGCATAAACGAATTTACACCTTGCTTATATACTGTCACACAACAAGACGTGTTGTCATACTACTTCAGAGCAGGGCGGGCTGTCTCAGATTGTGCAGCGATGGAGAAACTTGAAATGGATTAACTTGAAGCTGAGTTCTATAGGCATTTTAGTGATAATATTCTCCTGCATTTGTCCCTAAAAGAGTATATCCTAGGTATATTCAACTCAGCTTCAGCTGAAAAGCTGCTCAAGAATTTCTTAATATGTCTGTCAGAATTCTGTCCTAAAATAGTTTCTGATGTTTTTCCATTGTTGAATGACATGGCATTTCAAATAAAGAGTGTAGAAAATATTGGTTGCCACTGTCAGTTCCTTCTAGGTTTTCTCTCCGCTCAGGCGGGAAATTCAATTTCCTCAACAAACACTAATCTTCCATGGAATAAAATGTCGTTGTTAATTGAAATTACAAGTTTCCAAATAGATGACGAAGGTTTGGAAAATTGTTTGAAGGGGCTAACTTCTGTTAAGAAGAAGGGAAGCTATGACTCTATTGATGTGTAGATGGATACTTATTTTCTATTGCTCCAGGAGGATTTCTTTTGGGGCTTGAAGAAGGGTATCTTTGCTCTAAGGAAGAGGTCATTATAGGATGCACCAAGCATGTGAAGCTTTGGAAAAATGGTTATGTTCTGGGAATCCATTCCGGTGGAAGCTATTTTGGCATAATTGTGGCTATACATGTAGAGAAGTTGAAGAATTATAGGTGTCCACTGTCTGAAAGCCTTCTTTGTCTCTCTGATGGTGGAGGGAACTTCGAGCCCCCAATTTGGGGAATTATGGCTCACTGTGAATGGAATGATCATGTTTGCAGGGATTATGGATGGAAGAGGTGGAATTGGAGAAGTGGAGATCCAAGCAATTGGCCGACTCTTGTGTGCGAGCTTGAATATTGTCACAACTGAAAGCCCTACATTTTACAGGGCCTATCAGCCAGTATTAAAAGCATTGCAAGAGAAAGATTTGGAAAAATTTCCTTTCACAAAAGAGCTTGACTACGCAGAATGGCCAAATAAGCCTCCAACTTATCTCACTCCAATGACCACTCTAAACTAGATATGCTTATTTAACGAAGAGAAGGAAAGCCTTGCAAATGAAAACATAAGCAATATCAAAATGAGAAGCTTGAATTTTATGTCCAACATTTCCACTGGTAGTTCGGTCCAAGCCTATAACGAAGCAAGCATTTCCAGTGATAGTTTGGTGCAAATGTATAACAAGGGAAATCCCATGAGAGGTCAGTTCAATGAGTTGAGAGATTGATTAGAATATGGATATAAAACTAGCCTTGATGACAATCAAATTAAAGCAATTAAATTTTCTCTCAAAAATCAAGTAGCTTTGATTCAAGGACCTCCAGGCACAAGTATGTGAATATCATGTTTTAGGCTTATTTGGATGCTATTTCTTGTGAGTTTACACCAGAAACAAGCTTAGCTTCAATTTTCCGAGTTCAAATTGTTGTTGAAACTTGGCACATTATATCTTTATGTTTTCATTTCACACGTTATTTTAGTTGACCTTTGATTCAAGATAATGCTTATCATACAAGTTTTGTAATGTTTTTCACAAAGCTGGAGTTTTATCTTTTTGTTTCTGTTAATTGATTATTTGTGTTGCGAGTTTAAACATGAAACTGATAGAAATATTTGTTAGTGAACCTAATGAATTTCAATGTTGATATAATTCTGAGTTCTGTTAATTGATGATCCATGTTGCAAGTTTAACCACTCACTTGACTAGTAGTATTGGTGAATGAACCTCATGAATTTCAAGGTTGATAGATTTTAGAGTCCTGTATCATAATACTGTAAGTTATATTATTTTAATCTCAACTATAGTAGGGTTCATAAATGATGCATCTAGACAATGAGGGAAAACTAAGGGCATATCCAATCTTCGATAAACTATGAGAAATATATTTCTATTTTAGGCTATGTTTTCGAAGATGGGAACAGCTACTCTTTCTCATGGAGTGGGGTTACATGTGATGGCTTGATAATAGTTCCTATTACATGTTTGGAGCAGGGGATGGGAATAACACCCTGTCTAGCCCTAATCTAGGTTTTTTCACTTTTCCACATTTGGAATAGAACTTTCAGCAAGCTATTCGAGAGCTTGGTTTTTTCCAAAATCGATCCCTCCAATTACCCTATTTTCTGCTTCATCACTTTAGGGCATGATAGATTTAAATCGTACATATACATATTCCACTTATTATAAGATTTCAAATTGCTCTACTTGGTGTGCATTGGCACGGGCAGAGTTTGAAATTTCTGCATATCATAGTAGGCTTATGAAATTGGAGTCAAATTTTTTTTCATTGAAGGCACACCATGATGTTGTTGTAGATGGTTATGCTATAGAAAACACTACTATAGAACAGGTTGAAAGCAAAGAGTTTTTGGTGAGACAATTACTCTGCTTTCATCTAACAATTTCTAGCCTAGATCTTGGGGAAGAAATGTTACAACTTGTATGATGGTCTGAAGACAAGGAAAAGAATGATGGTGAGAAAGACAAAGAAAGAAAAATTGAAGAAAAAGATAAAGTAAGCACTCATGCAATAACCGTGCACGCACCAAAACTTCCTCTTGCTAAATAAGAGAAAGATAAGGTTCATATGGCCATTATTCTGTTGTAATATAACTCTTATTTGTTATTATATGACACATTTTCGACTCATTGTCTTACACTATTTACGAGTTGGTTGGTATTGGGGATATTTAGACTTGATACCAGCTACCTAATTTATAGTTTTGGTCCACCTTCCCAAATGGTTGTTGTCGTTAAATCATAGGGAGATGTGTTCATCTTCACTCCAATTTTTGTGTCTATCATGTACGTATAAATGTACTTATTGTACTCAAGGCTTTAGAATTGATCTCCTTTTGAGTTGGTTGATTAATAAAATGTTTTTATACCTTGAATTTTCCATTATAAGACTTTCAAGATATTTAAGTTTCCATGCGATTTTGTTGTATTCAAGTTTTAAATTGGAACAGATCCGTGCTTTTTTTTTTATCTATCATCACTTTCTCGTTATCCTCAGGCATCAAGTATCAAGCTCAGTGAATTTCCTGCAGTGCTACCACTGCGTCACTCTAGATTCATCTACACTTCTATCGGCATGTCTTTGCACCCTTTTGGTGCAAATGCTAGTTATAAAATTGGATGCATTAGGGGTATATTTGTTCATGAAATGGGGGGATGGAAGGGATTTCTGCGTGGTCAGATATAGAATCAATAGTCTCTCTTTCATTCTTATATCCTACTAGGCAGTGTGGAATGCAGAGAAATGATTCACTGGGTATGCCAAGAATTCATATGTCGTTGTTCTGATTCTTGTTTAGGAGGGTAAGAAGCTTTTTTTTGTGGGTGAGTTTTGATGATGGAAGGATTTAGGTATTGAAAAATTTCCAGTTATGGGGATTTAGCTACTCAAAGTAAAGTGTGCTTTGAGGGCTTGTGTAGGGAATTTTATGTTTAATATACCCACTTATAGTCAATATGGAGTCCAGTGAAGTGCCCCAATAGAAGAAATCAGATGAAAATCTTGCAAGAATTCCCCCAGAATTGGATGATAAGAAAAATGGTGCTGCCAAGAAGCATGTTAGAGAAATAACTTCTAGGTTCATGTCCAAATCCATTTCTTCTTCATAATATTCTATTTCTGGTGTTGTTTCCTCTGTTACAAAGAGGCAATCTAAAAAACCTACATAGACGAATCCTCAACCTCGCTAGAGGAGACATCCATCTCCACATCCTGGCAATAGGTTTGATCCCAAAGCATTGACTGTCACTATTGCATTGGAGAACAAGTAGCCATCCAAAATATGTCCTACCAGACCCTAAGGTAAAGCTCATCCCAAATGCTGACTTCATTTATTACATTTTGATTCTAGTTTCATTATTTTGAATGTAGTGGAAATATTCAGTTAGGGTCACTTCATGTTGTTCTGATAAATTCTGTGTGAGGTTATCCAAGGATTTTATGTAATGTTGAGGTTAATTTCGAATATTTTTGGAATGAAAATTTCCATATTTTTAAATACCCAACTATTATTATATCAAGGATTGGCTTTCAGCTGCATAGAATAACTTAAGCCGTATGATGGATTCAATTCGTGGTTGGTAATGGCTTTCAACGGGGTTACTATATGATTGCATTTATGAAATAAGTTTGTAATCATGAGCATGTTTTTTCATTTTGGAAGAGCAGGTTTGTGAAGCAGAGCTGTATGGAAAAATGGAGGCATTGAAGACTAGAATGGGTTCAGTTATGCCATGCACAAAGCCTCAAGTCATTCAATATCCTTAGTCTCAAATTGTGAATTTTGTAAGGGAGTGAGGGGATATTGTAGGCGACAATGAGCACCCGAAGATGCCATTACCTTAGAATGCCAATGGAGCAGTGGGTCATCGTTCCATGGGCCATCATTCAATGAGAAATAAATATAGTACTAGCCCTACTTCTATTTCTACTCCTCCCTTTCATCCTCATTTCTTAGAAGGTTTCAAGGGAAGGATGCGTTGTTGTATTCCAAATATTGCAATCGAGGAATGTTTTGTTAGCCAGGAAACCATAAAATAGGAATGGAACTACAATGCCATTTACTTATTCCTTTTATTTTCATTGCATTCTACATCACAGTCCTAGAAGATTTGATGTATTCTCATTTTGGTTAACTTTGGAGTTTGGACATTAGTGTAACTTTTGTCATGATTTCGGAAATATTTTTCCAAGAAATGTGAAGATTTTTGTTCACAATGATGTTGTAGTAGCCCTGTCAAGTTGAATGGTAGGGAAACTTAATGGTTGTGTGTTGATTGCTGGGACAGGAACAATAACGTTTGGCTTTATAGAAGATGGCAGAGAAGCTAGAGCTGCTAGCGCAAGACGAGTCTTGGGTGATTGGGGTAGGTGATTTTTAGCACTTTTGATCTTTAAATAGCACATATATTGTAGTTTTACGGTTTGTCTGAATTCAAAAAAGAAAATTGAAAATTTTGATTTTGGACATGTATATAACTATTCATTTGTTTAATGCAACTTACAAGTGTGAATGTTGTCTAAAGTAAGAATCCTTTAAAGTTAGTTCCATTTTATGATTTGGTATTTTTTGTAAAATTTGAGGAATGAGTTTGGGTGATGTTACCAGCAGAGTGCTTTACCCTATTGTTAGTTTCAATCCATGAAAATGTGTATGGATCCTGTGTGAAGAAGTGAAAACATTAATGCATATCATCATGACATTCTTATTCAACTGTGGCATGTAAGCTTTGAGATGTCATCCATTGTATATGCAGCTACAAGGCTTGTGCCTTTGGGATAACACTAATATTATTCTATAAATGCATGACATTGGTTTATGCAAATCTTATTTAACTTGAGAAAAAAAAAATTTCAAATATCTATCAACTGATGAATTGAAATTTTAGAACATCTGGGAGTTGCACTCTGAATGCAGAAATTCAAATAAAGTGAATCATTCAAGAAACAATGTCACAAAATCTTAATCGAATGATTTCTGCTACAGAAAATGGAAATACACACAACAACTACAACTACGGAAATAAATGAAACCATACAAGACATAACTGAAATCATGCAAGGGGAAAATGCTACTCCTAGTTTCACATCCTGAGTGCGTCGTTGTTTTGAAGGTCAAGGTGTTGAATCCATCACACAGAAATGCTACTCATGGAACCATAATTCAATAAAGTATCTAGGTTTTGAATGCAACATCTAGAAATTAGAGAGTACACTTTAATTGTCTATATTTCTTTTATCTATAACTTGAACCCTAAATGTGTTAAAACAAGAACTAATTATGAGGTAAGGTTGTTGGGTTCTTTGAAATTCCAAAAGAATCCCAAAATACCCTGAAAACTTCCTAAACTGAATTCCCAGGTATTACAATAATCGCTAAAAATGAATTCACGGCTAACAGGACAACCCTAACTGCCAATTCGATTGTGAAAAATAAAATTGGATCCTATGAATATAATAATATAGAACAAGAAGTCGTTCATGTTGTTCAGGCCTGCCATGGAGGTGATTCACGCTAACTAAGGAGGAAGGATAAACCTATCAAATCTCTAGAGGAAATTAAAAAACTTATTATGGGCATTGATGTTTACTGGGACAATGCTGTCAGGTTGAAGGAAAGAGCTCTGGTGGGTCGTTGGGACTACCTAAAAATGGCAGGAGCACAAATGGAAGAATGGATTTACAAAATTGGACATCTATAGTTGGATATCATCTGAAGGTTAGCATCTTATTGGTTTGGTGTCCGTTTTGTGCCTTAGAGGATGAAGCAAAGATAAGGGAAATGACATGCGTGAGAGGTAGAGGGGTCTTAATATTACAAAAATGGTACATTGGATTTGATACCATCAAAGAGAATCCAAAGAGAAATTATATTTGGGTCAAATTAGAAGGGCTCCCACTTGAGTTTTGGTCCAAAAGGATAATCTCTAAGATAGAAATAAGATTAGGAGGTTGTATTATGTGAATGAAGCTTGCATAGGATTATTGTACAAAAGTGTGGCTTGGTTCTTGATTGAAGTGGATTTTTCCAAAGGGATCCCTGCATCTTTGGATATTTTTTGGGAAACCTTCTCATTCAAACATCAGGTGGACTATTGGGGCGTCCATTTCAAGTGCATTGGCTACCATGAAGTTGAACATCTGATTTCAGGGTGCACAAGAAGGCTTGGCGGGGTTTTACCTAGTAGGAAAAATTCTGCCCTCTAGATGAATAGGAACCCATATTTTGAACATGGACATTGGATTAATTCTCAGACACAATCTGACCCATAAATGCATTCTCTAGAGGAATTTCCCTTTGAATATGGGTCTCTGCCTGAAGTTGACAACACTGCTCTGAATCTGACCCTGAATCTATCCCAAAAGAATAATGACCCAAAATAATATCCTCACGATTTTAGGGTTTGGGATACGAATGATGCTCCATTTAATCCTTCACATTCGGCCCCCTCCTCTTTAGTTGTTGAGCGTAATCATAAACCTAGGGCCGCTAGTGTTAATGCGAGAGATCGTCCTACCTCTCCTCACTCGCAACGCAAACCTAGATATGGAGAATCATTTTTTCCTCCTCCCACAAACTCAAAGCTAGAGAACATACTTAATGATTACTCAATCAGTCTGGAACCTTTAACTATAAAAAGATCCTTTTTCCATAATGGTGAAGGGGTTTCCAGTTTTGAGAAATTGAAGCCTGACCCATCCAATAAAATAAAACCTCTCAAATATAAGAATATCTCTTCATGTTTCAACCAAGCTTTCCATCTCAATAATAGGTTCACTGAAACTTTGGAAGCAACCCTCTACCCAACGTTTGATCTGTGTTGTCTTGCAGACAAGGAAGGAGCCACTCACATGCCTAACATATAGGGCCTTAGAGAAAAAATCCCTGAGGTTAACCATCCCAAATGATAATCCTGTCCTATAATATCAAAGGGTTGGGGTCGGTACCCTCTCGGCAAACACTTCATAATTTAATTCTAAATAAAAGACTCTTAATGATTCTTCTCCAAGAAAAAATGGTTGACAGGGACACAACCATAAAATTACTCTCTAATGTATGCTCAAATTGGGCCATGTGTGCCATTAGTGTAGTCATAAACTCTGGTGGACTTGCAGCTATCTGGAACCCAATCATTTTCTCCCTTAAAGGCTATAGAGTTTTCGTAGGGATAATGCTTTCTGGTTTCTACAAGGGATCAACACACTGGGTATGTATTCTTAATATCTATGCCCCATACTCAAATCAGAAGCACTGTTGGGAAAATCTGGATGACTATGGGATTTTAGATCTTCACGGGCTAATCATTGCCGATGACTTGAACCTTACGCTAAGCCTGGAGGAGGTTTGGGGAGAGCACAACAATTCTAATCTGCTTACTAGATTTTTGACATCGTTGTTTTCACAAAAAAGGCTCAAAGACATCAAACTATGGTCGTTGTGCCCCACTTGGAGGAATGGAAGAACAAGCAGTGAAGGGATAGCGGAAAGGATGGATCGATTTTTTCTCCACACTTCCATCTACAAAAGGATCCAAAATCTTAAAACATGGAACTCATACCTGGGCACATCTGATCATGATGCAAATTTTATTGAATGGTCCAGAGAAAATGACCACATTTCTCTTCCTTTTAAATTTAATCACACATGTTTGGAAGACAAATACTTTGTGGAATTGGTCAAAAAATCATGGATGAAGCCTATGTAATTCTATACAACACATAAAATGGACCTAGTTACTCATAAATTGAGCAGGCTCAAACATGAGGTGAAAATATGGATTCAGAAGATATTGGATCATATCTGGCTTTTTCTTATAAAACTACCTTTTTTCACATCAAGTCATCTTCAGGATATTCCATCCTTCCACATGAGTATCAGTTGTAGATAAAATACACACTTCTCTTTAAGTAGCCTTGTATTAGCCCAGCTAGATATTATTCAAAAATTACAAATGAACATCAAATAAAAAATTACCTTTTGTGATGGCCCTTTATCATGACATTTGTTTGTTGCAACATCAACAAACTGCATTCATATTGACACCTCTCCAAGATATTCATTAGTCAAGAGCCTTCTTCCTTTTCAGACTTTTCCAAGGTCTTAATATCTTTCCCATGGAGATATCATAGTAAATCCTTCTAGTCATTGGATGTTGATTGCATTCTCCATATTGCATATTTCATGATCTCTTATTTTATATTTATTCACATATTACTTTCTAGGAACTCCCAATCATAGTTCCTCCATTTTTTTCAACCATCTCATATTCCATTTGAGGACATATTATGTTAATTTAATCTAGTTTATATGAGACCCATGCCTTCATGCATCCTTTTAATGAAATAGAAAATTTTCCCTTGATCATTCTAATGAGGTAGAGCATGCATCCTTACTATCTGCAACTATATAATGACATGACTTGACTCATTAAACATATGCATACATACCTCTTTTCTTCTTTGGTCATCTAGACTTCCTTTAGTAGCTTCCTGTCCTTGATTGAGAGTGCTTCAATCATATTTGACATGCTGCATTCTTTTGTCATCATACCATCATTCTTTCAAATAGTGAATAATATCCAAGGTGGTATTCTTAGCAAGACACTTTGTTTTTCCAAGAGATGAACCTTCTAATGAATATTCCAATGGAATATCTTGATTGTCCTCATCATGCAAATGCTCCTTTCTGATGATAAATGATGATATCTATACTAAATGACTTCCTTCTACCCATAAGTACTACTTATGCTTCTAATGAGGTTACCAAGAGCTACTTCCTTCTATTGATGACTGCCATAGACTTTTACTTCAACTATCTTTCAAGCTTATTATGATGATATCATGAGCTCTTGTTTCTATTATATGCATTTATGATGTCATCCCTTAAATGATGCATTCCATCATAATTCTTTTCTTCTTTACTGCCTTAGAGGAGGCCTTCTTCACCCTACTCTCCATCTAGTGGAGATCCATACATCCATATTTATACAAATTCCTTCTTCCCTCATGTTTCTTAGAACAAAGGTTTAGCCATCCATATTTAATTCTTGTACCTGCAATATTTATTGAAAAGTACTCCAAGAAAAGTATACAATACAAAAACATGATGCCAAGATTTTTAGGGTTTACATGAAATCAAGAGGTCATCCTAGGTCTTCTAAAGATCAAACCCTAGATCATATTCTATCCCCTCTTCATGTCATGTTAGGGTTCATATTTTTCCCTAGAATACTAAAAAAACCTTATAATCTTATCTTCAACCCAAAAATATCTTAATATATACCATACATACCTTATGGTTACTTATCTTTGTAGAGATAACTTGAATTTCCAGATGCCATCTTCATCATTCTGTTTTCAGGTGTGAGATATCCTTCACTATACTCTCTGCTGATTGCCACCGACCTTGGATTTACGTCCTTATAGCTTCATAGGTCCTTATGCAAAAATGATAGCTATAAGCATGTCATTATTTCTTTCTAGCTTCAACATTTGATTGATGACTAGATTGCTTCAGGTCTATTTTCCTTGGATATTTCAAACTTCATGACAGTGATCAGATATATATGAGATTGGTGACTGCCACATGTACTCGGTCACCACAGGATTGGAACTTTGTAAGAAGAGTATTGTACCAGTGTCACAAGGATACACATTTGAAGAAGAGATTTATGTTATCACAAATATGGAAATATCTACGCTTCAGAATTTTGACAAGTTTAGAATTCTTGATAGGGATCAACCGTATGCCCAGGATAGGACCTTAATGAATTTGTATTGATGATTCTTTTTGGATTTTCCCTTTATCAATACTTTGCACAATCTCAACTCTTGAATGGATTCTTTAATATAATTATATTTACCTTATAATTTTTGATTTGTGGTTGTTATGCAATGGTGCAAATAATCCATACTTCTTTTCTTCAAAATCTTGGCTTGCAACTTAAATTTTTTTTATTCCAGATTTTGGCTCTAGATCTTGACTAAAATTCAGTGCTACTTCTTTGGTGGATACGCTAGATTCTTCACGAATGAGAGGAATTACAACCCAAAATATTCATCCTGATCTCTTCCTCTTGAGATGATGAAGGAGCGAGGTTCCCAAGAATGCTTCAAGCGAGGTTCTTAAGGTGACTAACTGTAGCTAGTTTTGAATATGAATTTAGATGTTTCTACAAAGTTTCAAGCTATTAGCTTCAAAATTTCCTTCTTCTCAAATAGACAGGTCTGGAACCTATTTCTTGAGATATTTGAAGCCCTCTTAGAGATTTGATACTCTGTAGGACTTCTTCCCTTTGTTAACTTCTGAAGTAGATCCAGTTCAACCTCAACCCTCTGAATAGGGCTTAACATAGTCAATAGAGACAAGGACTAGAAGGCTTCCAATATGAACTTCTGGAATAGGCATATTTGAGATATCTTCCCTCAAAATAGTCCTTCACATTATTCACTATATAAGGCTTCACATTATTCAAACTAGGATAGTATTTTTTTCCCTACATTTGTTTCACCTGTTCCATTCATCACAAATTACATACTTTCGGATGAAGAGAGTAGTGAGCCAATTTCTAGTTAAGTAGGTTTTTCCCTTCTTGGCATTTGCTCTTTGTGTACAGAATTCTCCCAATGGTTCCTTGTGCTAACAATCCCACGGGTGTACATCCAACAAAGGAGAAATGGAAGGAATTTTCCTATCAATTTAAGGAATATATAGGTGCCACTTTATTTGTTTTTCTTAGAACTGACCATATTCCACTTCTCCTTTGGCTTTCTTATCAATGTATCTATGTTAAATGTGGACAGGTGAAAAAACACTATCCCTTATTTCACATGGATTATCAAGGTTTTACATGTGGTGACATGGATAGAGATGCTAAGGCAATTAGGATATTCTTAGAGGATGGCTACCAGATTGCACGTGCACAATATTTTGCAAAAAATACGGGCTTGTAGGTTGTCTAATGTGGGTTACCATAATTCTTTTTCTTTGTGAATGAAAGGAATTGATCTAGTACATGAAGTAGGGAATTCTTTTTGAAGGGAAAATATTGTAATGTAAGTAGTATGTGGATTATTTTCATCTTGAATTTGAATTTTCATCTAGTTCACTAGGTTTTGGACATCTTACCCATCGAATAACTTGTCTTCCTTTCTTGTCATTTGTTCTTTGTGTATAAAATGCTCCCAATGTTTCCTTTTTATTGATTCATGCATGTTATCACAATCCCATAGGTGCAGATCCAATAGAGGAGTAATGGAAGGAAATTTATTATCAAATTAAGGCATAGATGGGTGCCACTTTATGTGTGTTTCTTAGAACTCACTATATTCCACTTCTCCTTTGGCCTTCTTATTAATGTTTATGTGTTAAATGTGCACAGTTGAAAAATCACTATCTCTTATTTGAAATGGTTTATCAAGGTTTTGCAAGTGGTGACAAAAACATAGAAGCTAAGGAAATCAAGATATTTTTGGAGGATGCTTACCAGATTGCATGTGCACAATCTTTTGCAAAAAAATATGGGCTTGTATGGATAGAGGGTACGTTGTCTAAGGTGGGTTACAATAATTTGTTTTCTTTGTGAATGAAAGATATTGATATAATACATGAATTAGGGCATACTTTTTTAAGGGAAAATATTGTATGGTAAGTAATATGTGGATTATTTTCATCTTGAATTTGAATTTTCATCTAGTTCACTAGGTTTTGGACATATTACCCATCAATTGACTTGTCTTCCCTTCTTGTCATTTGTTCTTTGTGTACATAATGATTTCAACAGTTCCTTTTTCTTGCTTCATGCATGTGCTCACAATTCCACAAGCGTAGATCCAACAGTGGAGCAATGAAAGGAAATTTCTTATTAATTTAAGGTATAAATGGGTGCCACTTTATGTGTTTTTCTTAGACCTGACTATATTCCACTTCTCCTTTGGCTTTCTTATCAATGTATCTATGTTAAATGTGGACAAGTGAAAAATTAATATCCATTCTTTGACATGGATTATCAAGGTTTTGCAAGTGGTGACATGGACAGAGATGCTAAGGAAATCCGGATATTATTGGAGGATGGTCACCATATTGCATCTGCACAATATTTTTGCAAAATTAATGGGCTAGTATGGACAGAGGGTATGTTGTCTAAGGTGGGTTACAATAATTTGTTTTCTTTGTGAATGAAAGAAACTGATATAGTACATGAAGTAGGGAATGCATTTTTAAGGGAAAATATTATATGGTATGTAGAATGTGGATTATTTTCGTCTTAAATTTGGATTGTTAATAAAAAGACAGAATGAACATTTGGGATCCACCAGTTGTAAATATAGGCATTTGGAACCAAGATTATTTGTTTGATCTCCAATTTTTCGATTAGAAGGTTGTTCAAAATGAAAGGCTATGGCATCTTTGTATTCTCACAAACAAGAAAAAAGTTGATATTTATCTTATTATGATTTCTAACCATCACTGCTTCACCATTTCTCATTTGACATTATCACCTTCTTAATGAAATTTTAAATCAATTGTTTATTTGTAACACTTTTTGTTTGGCCCTTTTTGAGCTATAAGATAAGATAGCTTTTTTCTCATACATTTACCTTTATAATTCTTGGAAATTGTTTTTCATGTGTTCATCTGTTTATATATTAATAGAGTGTTATTTTTATACTTCCTCTGATTTTTCCATGGTTAGTTGTTTGACATTATTGTACTTGTGAGTCTACCACATTCCACCTTTTCAAATTCAAGCCTATTATGAATGTTGATTGTATTTTTTTCTTCATGTGGAAAAATTTCTAGTTGTCACAAATTTTAGATAGGAAAATTTTCCACTATTCCCATTGCTTTCTGTCCCCCCTCGTTTTAAATCCCTCTCTTGTCATTTTTATAGGTAATTCATGGCCACATTTAGTGTAATAATGATACAATTAAAAAAACTTTCTCCTTTTCCAATAAAATATAATTTATTTATTTTTACGAGGAAAACCTCATGCAAAAACCGTAAGGGATGCTTCCCTATGTTCATGTACAACAACCCTAGTAAATCTGCTAGCATAGAGTAGTGACCATCATGCACGGGGATTCAAATCATTTACCTGATGGCACAAAACTAGCAAATGCTCAGCAACATTAGTGACAAACAGTTGAGCTAACAAATTGGGCACCAATAAAACAACTTATTTGCATTTGGTTTCTAAAACAATGTCACTCACCCAACTCAATGTGCTGGATCAAAAGATGGACAAGTGACCTTTTCTTGTAGCAGTGTGGCTACATGTATGCTAGAGAACATCAATGGACGTGCCAATCATCCCATGGATGGAAGATGAGGATCCCATAAAAGAAATATTGTGGAAATAATTTCAGGTCCATCTTTAGATGTCCTCCCATGTTCTTCACAGTGGGATGATGGCCACCTCTTCCTTATAGTTCGTGGACAACACACCGTTGGTAGAAACCTAAAAATTCAGGATACCACTGCAAAAATTCTTGTTGTTAGCCCTGTATAATAACCAGTCATACCCAGGGCTAGTGTAGGTTACATGGGTCTATATTTCAGAGGTTTATCTATGGATGGGAAATCATAAGCTCCCCAGAGAGTTGTTTGAGCAAGACACAACCCTACACATCAATAAGAATAAATTTTACCTCAAGTATCTCCATCTGGAAATGTTGGAAGGTATATACCTGACTTGCAGCCAAATTATTCACATTCCAGGAGACTAATTTATGTGAAATTTTCGATGTTAAAAGTAGCCTTGGCCTAATTTAGAAATACAAAGAACCAAAAAAGCCAAAGAATTTTCAGCGTATAAGGTCATATAATCGTAATATTTACATCATAGTAATTGGCACAATTATTAACAGGGATGTTAGAGGCAATTTGGACAGGGGATGGATGTTCATAAACTCTGTACATATTCTGGGAGGCATGGAAGACAAAAAAGGAAAGAAATGCAGTGCAATAAAGAAAGAGCGTGTGGTAGATGAGGATATTAGAATGGAGATAGTGGTGTTGAGTAGGAAGCATGATTATTTGTCAGCTTAGGTGGATGTGCTAACTAATATTCTCTCCACTCACTTCTAGCAAATTCAAGATGTGAGTATGGAAATTCAGCATCTCCAACTCCAAATGAAAAATGCACAGGCTAGGCAATAGGGAGAAACACGAGGAAGAGATCGTCAGGCGTCTTCAGTAAATTTAGTCAAAGATGCTTCAATTGGATTTCCTGATAGACCTCAACTAGGCAACCTTAATAGATAATTTGACTATCATATATGATTAAGAATCCACCTTGGTTTAAAATTTTTTGAATGCCTCTCAATTGCTATAACATATTATGCCTATTCCATAAATTGTATCCTTATGGATTTTTTTGGATTCTAGAGCCTTGCAGTATGATAGAGACAATCAACATGATCGAATTAGTTTAGTTACAAAATATTATGCTACATTTTGCTACAAAAAGGTATGGATGTACCTTCGCTATGGTTCACAACCATTTTTCCAATTCAAACTACCTTGCTATTTAAAAAAAAAGAATATCTGAAATACTTATATTTATATCAATGATTCAAACCTATATATTTAGGTTCATCATCTAGACAGAAATCAAAAAATTTCAAACCAGGATATCTTAGTTTCAAAATAGGATTCTTAGTTTTGAACCATGAGAATTGGCTTGCAAACCAGGCGGATAATATTCATTAACAGAAAAAGAGAGAGCGAAGCTGCTGGGATCTCCTTCCTCTACTTCGGCACCTTCGCCTTGGATGAAAATTTCACTCAAGATTCCTTATTCTCTTTATGTTCTCATTGTCATGCCTTTGATGCCATTCTGCACCAAAATTCTGGGTCTCAATGCTTATCTAATTTGACCCTTTCTAT